>JAUCMS010000062.1:6458339-6488317 GCA_032357445.1 Enteromius radiatus | reverse complement strand
CCTTTAAAATGTAAATATAGGTCGTAATACGGTACTTACAAAACAACCTATAGAGTCGTTTTTTGTTGGAGGACAGGCTGCAAATTTAATAGTAATTTAACATAATGTTGTCGGTTAATAATGGCTTAACGACCGTCGGTTGTCGGGTTAAGAAAAAAATACAATTACCAACGTTTGAATGTTACAATGAACGTTTCCCCCCTTTATAACCTCGGTCCACCTGAAATATCACTTGGCCCACCCTGCATCTCCTATCTGGAGCCGGGCCTGATGACAAGGCACTTACAGACGAAACCCAAGGCTACACAAGGGTGATTTCCTGGCTGATTATTACTTCACTCTTTTTACTGAAACTCATTCTTAGCGACACACATAGATATTTCTATACATACTACCCGGTTTGATCAATGACTACAGACCTCTGTTTTTAGTGGAACTTGGTTTTTATGAGAATCTTTTTTACAAATACCATCATCCGATTAGTTTAAGTTAACTATCTTTTTTTCTATTTATTTACTTTTTATTTAAAGTTCAGATGAATGTTTCTGTTTCATATCATTTTGTATGACTAAAGATCAATGTTTAGTCAGGGTGATTTCCAAATAAGAGCTCAGAGCCATTTCACAAATAAACAGCACTCCACCAAAATACCCACAGCCCCAGGGACTAGTCCTTAGCAGTTTCTGAAGAAATGTCTTCTTCAGCAAACGAAATCTTAATATTTGTACTTAACTTAACTTCCACATTCCCACAACTTTATGGTCAGTTCAGAGTTAAATGTTAATTATTTTAAAAGATGATCTTATGCTCAGCAGAAAGTATATAACCACATGACTTACATTAACTTCAAAATATGTCATATAGCAGCCCCATATAAACACAATAAAACTTGTTTAGGCCACATGCTTCGTCATCATGTGAATCATTAGAAATAAAACAATAAATATATAAAACATCTGAAAATATGACTTAGCGTAAGTCATGATGCAGTTTTGATTTTTTAGTAAATTTGGACCTATGGTTTAAATATTGACTACTTACTTCCATCTAGCAACCCATGTATTATAAGTTGTTTTTGAAGTTTCTAACTAAACCAAACTATTTCAAACATATTCACTAGACATGAGTACCTATTTATGAGACACAGACTCACAGTATTGATCCCAGAAGTAACATTTCATATCCATACACATACCACTAGATTTGTAAAAATGAAGTTCTTTTTTGGCATCAGTGGTTCTATGAAGAATCTTGAACATCCATAGAACCTTTCCAATGCAGAAAATGTTCTTTTAAAATGTTCTTCAAAATAAATATTTTAGGAACTGTTCACTGAAAGGTTCTTTTGGGAATCAAAAATGGTTCTTCTCTGGCATCACTGCAAAAACACCCTTTTGGAGCCTTTATTCTTAAGAGTGTAGTTGCTTTACTACAGTAGTTACAATTTAGTAGAAACACTGTATCCAGTTACTACTAGGAAAACTAGGTATAGAAAATCTCCTGGAAATGGACTAGTGACTAAGCACTAATACCTCAAGAACACTTACTGTAAAACTTAAATAGCTACCAGCAACAATTGAAAATACACAAAAGTTAGACAGCCTAAACTGCCAATAGTAGGCTAGCAGTAACAATTGGCTAATTAAACTTCTTAGGATACTATTGATGCTATTTCTTGTATATAATGCATAGGTATTGATGACTAATTGAACAGATATAGGTCACTAAGTAGCCTACTAATGACAAATGAATTGCTAGGTACTTTAGTCACTAGTTATTACTATTCATTAGTCATTATTATTGAATAGGCCTACTTGTTTGTTTTTTTCACTTGTAATTAAAAAGAAAGAAGACATTATTATTCTTAACGTTTGGAATGAATAGTAGACGGCCATGGTGGCTCACCTTTGTGGATTCTTGAATAAGTCTGCGGACCACCTCTTTAATATGTGGACTGTTGCTTTTGGGTGGGTGGGTGTAAACCGACACCCGAGTTACCCCTTTGTAATGGCCGTTGCTAGGCCAACCGATGTCCAATGGAGGGATCTCTGTATCAGACATGGTCGGCCAGTAGGTTGAGTGAACACCTGAGTCTTCACTCGTATCATGGGGCGACCGCGAGCAGCAAGTGTCCGAGTCGCTGTCATATTCCTGGAAGGTGTCCCGCATCCATTTGATTTCCCTTGCGGAGAGAAAGTCTTTAACACTATCCTCTTTGAGACGCAACTTGAACGCGCCATCCCCGTTCTTCAAGAGTTGCTCGAGCGCGGCCCGCTGCTCCTCGCTGTAATAGAACTCCGGTTTAGACTCCGGTATTTTCACGTTAACATGTTCATCGTCCATGCAAACTAGCTGAGACTCAGCCATGGCAGCTGTGCTCCCGGAAACAACGGTTCACCTGTTTGGCTCCAGGCAGAACGCTCAGCTCACCTTCACCTGTTTGAGTGGTTGGTTGAGGTGTTTCTGAGCGAAAACAGAGATAATGGGTGGGCGGAGCTTCGGTAGCGTGGTGGGCGTGGCTCCAGCTCCCTGTATGAAGGTTCTCGTGAATTGACATGACGACACTTGTTTAACTTAAAATAAACACGGATGAAACCGTCACGGTAGTTTCCTTGACTGACGCCAACTTTTTCTTTCTTTACTAAATAAAAAGTAAATACAACTACCACCTAGAAAAAGCTTTACAAATTGTAAATAATTAATTAATAAATAATAACAATAATAATATTTTAATACAGTTAAACCGTGGTAAACCCAAGTTAATCATGATTTTGCAACACTACAGTCTAATACAAATGTGTCAATTACCACACTTTCAGTAAAATAAAACACTTTTTATTTTCTAAATATTCTGTTATCATTTACCTAACTTTATTTCCTCCATTGGAACACGGAAAATAGAAATAAACCTACAGGTTTGAAACAACATTAACAGTGATTAAAGGATCTCTTTGAAAATAGCAGAAAGATTTATTCAAGTCTGCTGTTATTACCATATTTGCCATCTGTATTTTCCATCATGTATAATAAAACAATACCTCTTCTGCCAGTGCCTTTTTTGACAAATCACATTTGTTAAAAAGTCTCTTCTTAATACAAAAAATGGGTACAGAATCATAAAACCTTGCTTGTGTTAGTGTGTCCTACTGAAGATCTTAAAATATAAACATGAACTATGGGGTCATTAGGCTATGTACTGCATAATTCAGTAATTCATATAAGAGAAATGTCTAGTCATTAGAAGAATTTGACACATAAGAGAAATGGTATATTTCTTCGTACCATAAAAAAGTATGTATAAAAAAGATTATGTATATGAAAAAGAGAAGCAAAAAAGAGCTTCATGAGTCTTTTTTCTCACTTCTTCTCATCAGTTCTGCAGCCAGTTTTATAAAAGTAATTTAAAAATAATCAAGTAGTCCATACATTATTGACAGGCATTTGGTAAGCGATTGATGGATTTGACTCTTAGGGATTCCACACCTCAGATCACATCTGCTCTGTGTAATTAGCAGGAAAAAGTCCAGTTCTGCCACGCAATCGACCTTTCCACCATGATTGATCAGAACGGTCCAGCACTTCAATGACATCACCGGAACTGAAGCCCAGCTCATCATCTTCCTCTGCTGTGAAGTCATACATTGCTCTCACCTGTATGGTTGACCTCTAAAACACACAAACACACACCCAGTGAAGCGTCAGAATAATAAAAAGTACTGAGATCCTGCTGAACTTTGTTCCTTAATGTTCCTAAATGCCTGGTTCCTAAATCATTTTTAATACTGAGGATATGAAAGTAAAATCTGAAATCTAAATAAATAACCAGGACATCTATAGTCATTTAAAGGTGCAGTGTCTGTAATTTCTGTGCATCATGAAAGTGAATTGCAAAACAAATTTCAAACAAGTTGCTCGAACACCCCTCACATTCTATTGGCTGGACAAACAAATAGTCCTGCCCCCAAACTCATGCCTTTGAGTTGGTTCATTCAAGTCCACTTTAGGCGATATTTATAAGTTGGCAGGTTGTAATTATCATGTCAGGTGCATTCAAGTCACTTTGGTTGGAACAAGATTTTTTTTAAACTCTAGAACTACAAAATAATGAATACATATTATGCATCAGCGTGATTGCTTTTTTCTGTTTTCAATTTATGAAGTTGCTGTAAACTGCATATTTTGTAAATGCAACTTAAATAGTTTTATTGTAAATGACATAAACAGATCGATTAATTATTTAATCCATTTCAACAAATTTACAGGCATTGCAGATGCTGCATATCTATGTCTATTGCATCTGACACCTTCAACATAGAAACTCTGGGTTTTTATAAACAATTCAGAGTTTTTCATTCATAATTACGACTTATGTGTGATCAACATTCCAACTTTGACTTGAACGCATAATAAGACAGGATATTTTATTGTATTGGTACACACATCACCTAATAAACAGAACTTCACAGAAGACCTAAATACAGTCTAGTGTGAAGACACTCTTTATAACCTATGAGAATTTCTGTCATACCGGAGCAGGCAAAGTTTCAGAGGTTCGCCGAAGGGCTGGACTGCTCTTCCCTTGGTGTCCCACAGTGTTAGCTTTCTCCTCAAGACTTCCTCTCTTACTCTGAGAATAAAGGAGTTTTATTTATCAATAAGTTCCCTTTTCTTGTTAAACAAAATACACACACACACATATATATATATATAGTTTAATAAAGAAAATCATTCAACAGCGGTTGGCTGTTGGTTGATTGGAACAGCTGCTAATGTACTTATATGAATGATATGAACAGTTTTAAATGCATGCACAGATGGGTTTCAATTTGACTGCTGATATGCTCGTACCTTCTGGTTGTGAGTTTGATCTGATGTGTTGCGGTGTTGTGATGAGGTTGGGGGGCCGCCATAACCACCACCCGGGGAAGGCCGAACTTCTGGTTGACTCCTTAACTGAAAATTATAATGATTTACTGACTTTATTAATATTATTTATCTCCTGCCCACATACTATAAGCTTCATCCACATTTAAAATGTTTGACAGAATCGACCCATAGTGCATTGCTAAGTTTTCACAGTGTATTACTTTTTGATTTTCTTACACGATTCTCTTAAAAAACAAGATAAATCAGCAGATAAATGAGTTCAAAGACAGTAAAAAGAAAGTTTATTAAATTAAGTGTACTTTCACGGAGATTAAGTATAAACAGTAAACTAGAAGACTGACAGCAAACTGTAAGTATTCATTTAAATCTAGAGATTATTTACAGGAGGAGGTGCTCGTGGCTCATTCCCACTTCCGTCCCTAAGGAAGATCTCCCTCTGCTTGGATATGGAGGTGGTCTTGTAGAACTCCACAAGCTTGTTTAGAGAAGTAAACTTCTCTGTCCACAGGTAGTACTGGCACATTTTGTCCTTCATAACTTTAAAATGCTGTACATCATACTCGTGTCTGACATAAGAGATATAAATAACATGAGAATACTTATCACACTTATGTAGTGTCATATGACAGAATGATCTATATATACATATATATATATACACACATACTACACACTACTGCTCAAAAATTTGGGGTCAGTAAGATATTTAATGATTTTTAAAGATGTTTCTTCTGCTCATCAAGGCTGCATTTATTAGATTAAAAATTCCAAAAAAATCTAATATTGTGAAATATTATTTCAATTTAAAATAACTGTTTTCTGTGTGAATTTATTTTCAAATGTAATTTATTCCTGTGATACAAAGCATCATTACTCCAGTCTTCAGTGTGATCCTTTCAGAAATCATTCTAATATGCTGATTTATTATTATCAGTGGAAACTAGTTTATTATATTAAAAATGATTTTATTATTTAAAATGGATAATAATGTTCAGAACTACTGTCACAGTAGTTTACTGTTTCACTACTGTTCAAAGGTTTGGGAACAATACATTTTTATTCTTTCTTCTTTGAAAGAAATTCATACATTTATTAACCAAGGAACTATTAAATGAACAAAAAAGTCATAGCATATATTTACATTTTAGAAATTTGGTATAAAATTATATTGTTTTTTACTTGTTATTCATCAAAGAATACTGAAAAAAAAATCGCAGGTTCCAAAAAATATAAACAATCCTAGTAATAAATCAGCAGATTCGAATTTCTGAAAGGATCATGTCACACTGAAGACTGGAGTAATGATGCTTTGTATCACAGGAATAAATTAATAAATAATATTTCACAATATTAAATTTTTTTCTGGATTTTTAATCAAATAAATGCAGCCTTGATGAGCAGAAGAAACATCTTTAATGTTACAAATGTTACAAATAGCATGAGAGATGTTTTAGAATAAGTGTCAACAAAGGCTGCACAACCTCCTTTCTGCACTAGAGGGAACCCTCGCTTACGCTCTCTCTCTCTCTCTTTGTGCATTCAGTTTGGACCCACTGTACAGGTGATTTATGAGAGGATGGCTGAAACAAATGGACTGTCTGACTGCTGTAATAAGATGGATGTTATCGATGCATTATTGATGGAGTGTTTCCATAGGCCAAATTCAGTGTGTGTGGACAGAGATGGCTCAGGTGTGAGGCTCTAGTCAATGAGGATCTTTCATCCTCATGCCTTAAAAAAGACTGACATGGCAATTTGTGGAATTACAGATGCAGCATTTTAAGGGTGACCTTCATGCACTAGCTGAAATACTAGGCTAATCACTAGGCTAACAGGACTGGGACCTTATTTCATTTTTTTGCTTTTATATTTTTTCTTCTGCAGAACATAAAAGAAGATATTTTTAAGAATATTGAAGAAAACCCTGCAATCCTAATATGAATCCATTAATTCTATTCTCTCTTCATTTGTGTTACCTGACTGAGATGGAGAAGTCTCCAGGGGAACTCTGGCTGCCACGGATCAGGAAAGCACCCACCTCTCGGGACATGAGAATCTCCTCAGCTGAGCCACGACTGGCGTTCTCTTTGTACCAGCTGTAGAAAATGTAAAAAAAAATCCAAATACATTAGTGTTACTCATATTAACTACATAATACATAATACACACTTAAAAATAGCCTAAAGGTTTCAAAAGGCTGTTTTTGCAGTGATGCCATAGAATAATTTTTGGTTCCTAAAAGAACCATATTGATCAATGTTTAAATAATCTAAAGAAAACTTATTTTTTTCTATAAACAACCTTTTCTGCATTTGAAAGGTTCCATGGATGTTCAAGGTTCTTCACAGAACCATTAATGCCAATAAAGAACCTTTAATCTTTAAGACTGTACATGCTTTTTGCATGTGGTAAAAAGCAAACATTAATATCACAAGTATAATCTCACCTCGGCAATTGCATGTCAACATAGTTTTTAGGTATGTATCCCTCATGACCATGTAGCTCTGCCTTGAACCAGTCGTCTTGAGATCCCAGGATCTGTTTAGAGTAATATTTGTTCAAATTAATATTTCTTGAGCTCTCAAAAATGGTAAATCTTATTGTGAGATTAAATTAGGGTTAGGGTCTAAATTATGACAAAAAACAATTATGACATAAAAGTCAAAGTCAAAAATATTAGATAATTATAACAAAGTTAGTCGAGACAAGTTGACTTGAGAAAGCCGGAGCTGAAAGTTTGAAAATGTTAAAAAAGTTTAAAATAGTTTAAGAAGTTAAAAAAAAGTTCAAAAATGTATGTTTGATGTTTTTAGTATGAAAGAGTTAGAAATAGTCAGATTATAGATAGATGATTAGCATATTATTAGCATTACTAATAGGTTACTAGCATGTTACAAGCACGCTGGTAGCATGTTTCAAGTTACTAGCATGATTCATATGTAGCAAGCATGTTGCTAGCATGAATAACAAGTTCCTAGCATATTGCTAGCATTATTAGCAAATTACTAGCATGTTGCTAGCGTTTTTCTAGCATGATTAGCATGATACTAGCATGTCGTTAGCATGATTAGCTAGTTACTAGCACATTGTTAGCATGATAAGCTAGTTACTAGCATGTAATTTATCATGATCAGCGTGTTTCTAACATATAAAATAAAAATACAAAATAAATTATATATATATAATTTATATAGTATGATTTAGATAGATTAGAAATAGAATTAGATAGAGTGGAAGCTTAAAGGAGTTTAAATGGGTTAGAAATAGTACATAGAAGGGAAGTCTGATCGAGTCTAATTGGCTGCAGTGTGTTTAGAATGGTAATTTTGTCAGTGCTGGCAGAGTCTTGGCTCATCTGAACATTCCGTGAATGGGAGTCTATGGGAGTTTTATGAGTTTTAATCTTCATTTTTATTAAAGCTGGTTCGGTGACGTCGCATAACTGCCAAATTCAAACTGGGCTTTCGCGCGTTTGCTGGCGCTGAGCCAGAGAGAGACGTGCACTGTACTTGCCATATTATCATAACTATGCAGTGTTCTTAACCACATAATGCATATTTTAGGTTTCAGACATTTAAACAATCCATTTAATTTGCCAATTTGTTTTATTCATATCATATACACATAGTGTAGATAGCTATAAAGTTCAATCTATTCTTCACCCAGTTCTCCGGCCACTTACTATCATGCATTTTGGGAGAAATAGATGAATTTGCATGCTGTAAATCCGACTGATGGGACTCTCTGAACTGCAGCGCGAACAAACATGGCGGCGCCCATCTCATGTTACAGATCACAATCAGGATTATTTTAAAAAGTGTTTAATTGACAAAACACACTCAGTTATTTGTGAATCAGAATATCATATCGTTCATGACATGGTAAGCAAGTTTGTGAATATTTTAAATAAATAAATAAATAAAAGCGATCAATCTGTCATGCAGCATTATTGTGGTCGCGGTGTATCACGTGACAAGCATGACGCATCGCCATGGAAACAGTAAGGGCAAATGTTCTAAAATACCAGTCGACAAAAAAAACTCACTCTGGGGGACCACTGGAATATTTTAAACTCACTGCTGAAAGGGTTAATAATAATAATAATAATAATAATAAGTTTAAATAGTATATCAGTAAGTTGGCTTTTTTTAAGCCAGCTTAATAATAATAAGTTTAAGTCGGATTTTAGTAAGTTGGCTTTCTCAAGCCAATTTAATTATTAGATTAAATAAAAAGTTGCAATTATTATATTATCATTTACTTTTTATGTTGTAATTTGGTGATTTTATCAGAGAAAATCTTATGTTACAGTTCCAATATTTTAGTGAAGTGAAGTGACTTGTGGCCAGGTTTGGCTATCCATACTTTTAAATTTGTGCTCTGCATTTAAACCGTCCAAAGTGCACACACATCGTGAATACACACCCGGAGCAGTGGGCAGCCAATGCTGTGGCACCGGGGGAGCAGTAGGGTCATCTGTGCCTTGCTCAATATGTTATACAATCATGATTTTCATACAATTATTATTATTAAGTATTATTAAATAATTTTTATTTAATTCTTGAAAATGTTTCAACAGTTTTTTTTAATAACTCTCCATAGCATATATAGCACAAATTACACCCAACTGGTTTAATAGGTTTAACTTTGCACTTACATTTATGTCTAAAAACCTCTCAAACTTTATGAAGACGTCTTGAATGCTTAATTTTCTCATCAGTCATGGAGCATCTAAAAGAACTGTATAAACCCATGTTCACAAAGTTTTTTTTTCTTTCTGCAATGTTGTCAAAAAATATATCTGCACTTTTCTTATAAATACTTGTTTTTTACTGTTTCCTCTATACACTGCTCTGTTTTTTGCTAGAAACTGCAACACTTTTCATGTGGTGGTCAATGCAAAGCGTGCACTGAGTGGCCTTTAGTCTTTTGTGCATCAGAGTACTCTATCACTCACCTTCAGAATGTCTCCTTTCCGGAAGCTGAGCTCATCTTCTGCTGTGCCATTGAAGTCAAACTTTCCTCTGGCCTCCATGGTCAAAGACTGAGAGGCTTAACGAAGAAGAGGGTCTACAAGCTGCCGTAAATGGGGAGGGGGGACAGAGAACAATTACAGGTTGGAAAAACAAGGCTGATAAAAAGGAGTAATTTTAGCGTAAATGTGTTAACCTCAGGCTTGTGAAAGACCAGAGAGGTCAAACTCCTGCTGATGTTCTAGCTAAGCAGAAGCGTTCAGCTGTGGTTAGTTGGCTAGTAGCAATTGTATGCAATGCAAAAGTAGAACAAGTTGCTTCAAAGAAGGCTACTCAGTACTGTTCATGTTTCAAGTTTTGACCACTCAAAAAGTCTTAATGGGGGAAAAAATAAAGAAATAAATGACCTTATTAACCCATAATTTTGAATGAAGACATCACAACTTACTATAATAAAAATCCTGTGATCTGAAGATTTTGAGACTCTTGTTTAGAAGGTTTCAAGAGGCCATCACAACTCCACCTAAAGAAAAGACATAGACAGGCGAAAATGAACAAATGAAAATGAATGGAAAACCATGTAGCCATGACTGTGCTCTATTGTATATTCAGGTCTTCTAAAGTCAGACAATAGCTCTTGAGTGGGAAATAGACACACAAGTCATTATTTACAATTGATCTTTCCTTGCAGAGAACAAACCCTTTTAATTCTTTCCATCACAAACACAAAACTCACCCAGTATTTTTGCAACGAGTGCATAAGAGTTATTCTTTAAGAAGAAGTTTTAAGCAAGTCGGTTGATCATTTTAAGTGGATTGGTTGAGAAGTTTAAAGGTCCTCTCTGTTCTCCTCTGAATTGGGCTTTTCAGAGTGAAGAGGAAAGGAAAGGATGCTGGTAATCAGGATCAATTCCAGTAGGAGGAAGAAGAGCTGCACAAACAGCAGAGGAGGAAATGCAGATTAAATTATATTTAATTACTACAGTATGATGCATGAGAGAAAACACATGGCTAAACAAGAAATGTGGCTTTGGCTCCCTTTAAGAGAAACTTTGCAGAAGTAACACAAACCTCTTTAACCCTTTATCAACTTTTGAACACAGGTTAATCAAATCTTCTATCTATCTAGGTCAGACACTTACTTTGTGAGGCCAAAATGAAAACCATTATCAACTAATAAAACCAAAATCATCTTATTTGCCGTAGCTCTCTCATAAGTAACATGGACTATTGCTCTGGCCCTTTTATTTACTCATTTTTAAAAACTTGACAGCCCCGGTCATCATTCAGTTTTACAGAAACAGTTTGTGAATAGTCTAACTTTATTTTAAATTGTTTACTAAATTAGCAGATAAATATATTGACAAATGCTTCTTATTTAACAAAGAGATGCGCTCGTTAAGACCAGAGCAACACAATTATAAGGTGCCAAAATATTAAAAGGACAAATTACATGGCTCTCTGTGAACAGCAGGAGACATTTCACCCAAAATTGCAAGGCATATCACACTTTTTTTGCCCTCTAAAGTTTTGTAAGTAAAAATAAAATATGAACCTTTTTGTATCTCATTTATCCCTAAATGGTACATATTACCACATAATTAATACCTGCATGGTGACCTTGCAGGTACATTTTTAATAAGTTTTGTAGTTCAATTTTTCAGTTTCGGTATCATTTTCTACACCCCTCTTTCACACTTCAAATTAAACAGTCTATTTTCACTTCTGCTTTTAAGAAAAATCCATTTGACGCATGAAATGTATGCTTTCTTCATAAAATACTGTCCATTATTTAAAAACAAAAACCATGTGCATTTAATCCTGCCTCTTAGATTAAATTACCTATCATTTACAAAACATATAATCTATCTATCTACTAATTTGTACTATTTGTGCATGCTTTTTTAAAGATATTTTGCTTTTGCAAGAATGGGAACATTCTAGAGGCCTCTGTAACATTTTGTAATATTCTAGTGCTTTCTGGAACATTTCAGAAAATTGTGGGATGAGTTATGAAAGACAAAAATGACAAAAAGGTTTTTTGACAGTCTCGCTTCTGGTACCTGTTTCGGTTCAACTGTTGTTAGCTAAAGTATCATGATTAAAACAGGTTAGTTTGTATAAATTGTCATGAGCACTGTTAATGGTATACAAAAGTAATACGACTTTCCAATTCATCAAATTCCATAAAGAAACACTTAAAATAAAAGCTAAAAAAAAAAGCTGTTAAATCTCATGTAGTGTTTTTGACCTTATATTGTACATGCTGTGTCAGGTCATCCGTGTGCTGGTTTGCAGTGTCCTACTCCGACATAGTTTTGGATGTCATCTATTTTAATTTGTCACCTATAGATTACACTGAGCCACACTCTGAGACATGGATTTGAAGTCGTCTGATCCCTACCGCTCCCCTCTGGCCTTGTGAAAAACCATTTCTCAGATGAGCAGCGATTAGATGTGAGAGCTGATCTGTCAGTCATGTTAATGCACTCTGTCAGTTCCACAGTGCTCAGTTATCTTTCCCTAAACTGAGCGCCTGTTGTACTGCAGACGGGGACAGAGGAGACCCAATAATGCATGTTCAAAAAGCAACAACTTCACACAAAGTCCAAATTGAACCATATATGATAATTGGAAACATAATTTATTCACTGACTATAAGGGTAACAGAAACACTGTCTGCTCTCTTTTCAATGACGCACAATTAGTGACGTTTGTGAAGAAAAGAGCTGTTCTGTTTTGTTGTTGTGGGAATAAACTGACTTAATTTCACTATGAAAGAGAAAGAATAGGTAAGAATATAATAAATGAGATAAGGAGAGGCAGAATACATTAGATCAAATTAGATCCTTTCTTTGCACATAGATACTTTAACTAAAGAGAGGTAATATTGCAGTCTATCATAAAGTCCAACAAAAAGGAAAAAGAGGTATGAACCAGAAAACCTGAACCTGAAATTCAAATATCATTGTTCATAATTTAAAATGATGAAATAATCCTTAACACTGTCAATGCTGTTGAACCTGTCACAGTTCATCCGCCCTTCACAGTTATGCACTCCATATCACACTCTGTCAAACAATATCTGTAATAATCTGTAATATCAAGATAACAAAACAAGATAACAATAAACCATGTGAAGAAATTAATGTACCTAAATGCAAATAAAACTTTTGCCATTACCTGTTGAAAACTGATCTGCTGATTTCCCTTAAACTTCAAAACACAGGCCTCAGGGTTCATGCAAACATGACTAGATCAATATAGCCATTACAAGGAAGAAAGACAGAAAAACAAAAATGCCATTTAAAGAGCGAAAGCTGATTTGACTGCTGTGAAGGGAAGTTGCTTTATGAATAAACACTGAGCTATATAGTCTCATTCCCTCGATACATGGTCTCTTTGTGCTATGTGCTTTTATGCTGAGCCCGAGTGCTTTCATACCTTAGGAATATATGCTTTGGGGAGGACTGCGCTGGTTTACAACTGGACACAGAGTATGTACAAGTAAAGCAAAATAAAACAGTTTGGACAATTTTGTATATCATTTAAGAGTTGATATTTAGATATTTTTGATATTTTTAGTGGGCACAGGACACTATGGTTGATTTATGTAAGTGAGGATAGCATAATAAATGCTAAAATTTGGGATCAAAAAATATTTACAATCTTTTACCTGTCAATGTTTTGCTTAAGTGTTTTTCTTTTCTTAAATTGCTAATTGCTTGACCTAAATCATTATTATATAACTGTGTACATACATTTAACAGCTGCATTATTTTTGGTTTCTATCAAAGTTATCTGACATTAATTTGTTATACAGTATACATGTGTGTATATGTAGACGATGTACACCCATTTTTAAAGCATTCTTTAATATTACTATATAGAGAATTATAAACTATACAACACAAAACACTTTGAAGTATAAGATCACGTAACGAACAAACACGTGTAAACTTTGTATTTTACATATTTGAGCAATTTTTTGAAAAAGTACTGGTACTTTCTGGTACAAGCAGTGTTGGATATTGTCTGCTCTTCAATCGCCATCCTGACCAACATTAATATTTAAATGTTAATTTGATACAGAACGTGCGAATACTTGTTAATTCTAGACATTTAAACACGTCTCTAAATCAACAGCTTTTAACATGTCTTTAAATCAAGAGATTAGTATCATGAGAAACGTAAATGGTCTAAGCTTCAAGACACGAAACGAAAAGTTCTCGGAGCATCTGTGTGTCGGCGCTACCGAAGTGGGCTGCAACTGCCAAACTTCACACATCTATTTTGATCGCAGCAACTTTTAAATAAAACTAGAGGCAATTCAAAATAATTTACCGTAGTCTCGCTGTTTCACTGTCCGGCAACGATGAAAAGACAAAGCACCTGCAGCAGAAGTCACCTTCTCAAATCACTCAGTAGGCTACAGAAGTGCTAGTCCGCTACCTGCGTGCTCCGCTTGGCACACTATGCACTTGTAAAAACGAGCGGAACATTTGTCTCCGCCCCTTGAAAAGGGCAATGTGATAACTCTGTGTCTATCACTGTACAATTTTTTCAGTGACTTTCAATGGGATTGATATTAAAAAATAAAATAAAAATGAATAAAAATTGCTGTCACCAATTTACAATTGGTTCGTAATGCAAAACCCAAATTGTATTTTGCTAGCCTACCACCTTAGGTATCCTAAATGACATTTAGCCTATATATTGCAAAACACTACGTTTTGTAATATATTTTTCATATCATTATCTTGTAATATAAATGTTATGGTTATCAAAACGCTTTAGAAAAACAAAACATATAACTGCATGCAAATGGAATACCCACAAAGCTATTATTTTCTATAATATTTTAAAACATAGCTAGTCTAATACACAAGTTTTAAGTCTTTTTTGTTTTTTTTTGTCCTGGTAAAATGTTAAATAACCCAGTGTACATGCTTGTGTTTGTTTGAGTAAAGTCTGCACTTAGAGAAGGAACACACAAGTTCTGCACTTCTGCTAGAGTGGCAAAGCATGCGACAGGAAACCCTGAGATCAACTAGCTGGAAGTGTGTGGTTTCTCTCGCTCTCGCTCTCTCTCTTTCTCTCTAAAACACCATATGAGAATGTTAGTCTCTATTTAAGCTTTTCAAAACACCCAGACAAAGTTTTGCATATTCTATATTTTGAACACACCCATTTTGATAAAGCTGGGTCCTGCTCCAGTTCATGGATGTTAAGGTTTTAGTAATATGGTCCAGCCAGGTCAGGATGTTATTGTAATCTACTCATAAAACATGCTTAAGGTGCTGTGGAGTTTCCCCTGCGCAAACCTTTTATGCACCTGCAGGAATCAGGCCAACATCTTAAGACACATAAGCACTTACATGAAAAAAATGACACCATGTGTTTTTTCTTTTTTATGTTTTAAGCAAGTTTAGTTTTTTTTTAACAAAATGGTAAAATTACAGAGAGAAATTGTGACCCCCTCTGAAACTGCCATTGGTTAATATCCAGGTGGATCTGAGATGTGATAATTCTGGTTTAGCTCCTTTTCTCTCTCCATTTCTGACAAATATCCTTCCTTGTCTGTCAATAAATTACTGTAAGTTACGCTTCCTGACTGAACACAAGAATGTGACCTCAGACAGGTCAGAATGCAGAAGTAAATGGAATTCCGCTGCTGTATCCTGACTGCCTGATGTATAATTCTTCTCCAGTATACTTAAAGGCATACCATTATGTGTTGGTCACTCAGCTGCACTCTCAGAAATAAAGGTGCAAAATCACTGGGGTAGTACCTTTTCAAAAGGTACACTTTTGTACCTATTAGGTTCAAACATCTATACTTTAAGTACTAATATGCACCTTTAAGATACCAAAATAAACACAACCACGTACCTTTTGTAAAGATACCGCCCCAGTAACATCTTTTGTACCTTTATTTCAAAGAGTGTAATCATTCTTGGCTTGATGTACCCTAAAGATTCTAAAAACATACATTTAGTTAGGATACACCATAGAAAAGTCATTTTTGAGAGTCAGATCCTATGGAAATATGTCTTTAAATATTCTTGCTTTTTACATTGAGCATGTACTGGAGAATGAAATACTAAAGATGCATATTATAGTATATTCCTTTAAAGCGGAGTTAGTAAGAAGGTTTATCACTTTTATCAGCTCAAGATGTGCTTCTTGACTCAAAGATTGCTCTGATAAAACTAGTCAGAATCAGTTTTTTTTCTGCACAGTATGAGGCGGAGCACAGATGTTTGGGAACTGTTAAACCGTTCTCACAGCAGAGCTTGTTTTGTCAGAAAGGTGATTATTTATGTTTTCTGAAATGAATGTTTTACAGTCAGCGGTGTATGAGAAAAGACTGAGAAGTAGGTTTGATACCTGATTGAGATGTTATCTCATTAACACCTATATCTGGTAGACGGCATCTATAAAAGCATCCTGCTTCGTTTTCTTCAGTAGGAACCACAAGCTCGCACCTGAAAGAGAACACACATCTGTATCAGTAATACTGGTTTAGGGGTATGATTTTGTGCAAGTGAGGGACAGCTAATGATTGCAGCGTGATTTTGTGCCTTTGGCCACATCAGACAGATGTCTCCATACTCCAGTTTGCTTATGAGAATAATATCAGTTTTGCTCAAACAGTTTTTCTTGTTGGTTGTTTCATGTCATTTCAGAAGAACAGCCAGATCCACATCAAACCAAAACCTCATTAATCGTAGATGACTTGGAGTTGTGCAGACTTTTGACTGTACAGTATGTATCAAACTTATATTTCAAACTAAATCGCTATTTTAGCGATTTATTAATACTAATGAATTATTTAATGTAACCTAATTAGTGTATGTATAGTGCATTTGCAATGCTGTTTACAAACCGTCATGCTCTAGGACACACAGAGGCAAGTTATCTGATACAAATGTGCATTTAAATGGTTTCCAAACAACTGACTTGGTAAGATATAAAATTAATTGATTTAATAAAAATAAGATATATTGTCCACTAGACTGCACAAACAATCTGTATACATATAAACAACCATTTAAATGTTTGGGATAATTTTTTAAGAAATTAATTAATTAATTAGCAAGAAACGCACTGCATTTCACCAAAGGTAAAGAAATAAAAATGAAAGTAAAGAAAGACTTTTACACTGTACTTTCCAACGAAGTTGTGTACTTTTTAAAACTTTCTATTCATTAAATAATCATGAAAAATCATGGTTTTATTAAATGGTGCAACTGCTGTCAACACTGACAAAACAAGACTTGTCTCTTGAGAAATCAACATTTTAGACTGATTTCTGAAGGATTATGGGACACTTAAGACTGGAGTAATGACTGCTGGTATTTCAGCTTTGCCATCATAGAACAACAACAAAAAAAATCAACATTTCAGAAATATGTTACTATTTTTACTGTTTTTGTGGTCAAATAAACGCATCCTTGGTGAGCACATGAGGTTAAAAAAAATCTTACTGACAATCTGCAATCATGTTGGTATTCTCTAGAATGTTCTTAGACAGAAGGTTTTAGGTAATTTCCTAGCTATATATGCAATAAAGTTCCTGGTGTGCAACGTTTTGTGTCAAAGTGAGAACAAAGTGAGTTGCAAATCATTTCTCCTTTCTCCTGTTGCCATTTTTTTTTTTCTTGAGTCTCTATCTAATGACATTTCCTCTTTTCCCTCTCAGCAAGGAAGAGCATATTCTCTGGAGTCACACTCCATGAAACTGTGTTAAATCCAGCTGAGGCGTCTCTCTTACTGTGATACGATCACTCATATTATCCGTATGTGTGTGAGCTGTTCTAGAATAACTTTATTGCTGACGATGGTGTTTTGTTTCCATGGCAACTGCTCGGACCCGTTCCCTTTGCCACTGAGGAGATGAGGTGAGTACCCTGCATGCAGCAGATGGTCAGGAAGAGGAAATTGCTAAAGAGGCCAGAATACTGGCCAGAGAGAGAGAACAACTATCAATGGATAAAAATGATGCATGTCCTGATGCCATGAATTAATGAGGGGCAAGTGTAGTCATCTTCAGAACCAAAGTGTTACTAAAACTAAAATACCTGTACCTGACAGACAGGGTCAAATAATCTTAAACCACGGAAGAAAATATGTATCTATACAGGCTATCCTCCCTAGTAAAGGTTTTGTCACGTACAGTAGCGACTGCTATAAAAGTCACCGAATTTCCGATTAAACTTAAACTAAGGCTAAAATAACCAAACAACACCAGAGGGTTTCTGTCACCACTTTACATTTTACCTCTTAAACTCTGAGCAGTTTACAATGCGAGAATGTGACGCAGATGACTTGCCTGTTGCTAAGTAGACTACTTAGCATTTAGAAACAGCGCACCGAAATATTTCACACCATTTTGGAGCAGGGTTTCATAACCAGGGTTTCAAACGCAGTGCTAACCCCGGTTCCAAATAAGCATACGAGTGTGAAACCTACTTAAAGTTGGGCTTAGAACAATAACAACTCTGGCTTGCATTTCTGTAGCCTTTTTGTTTTCATTCCACTACACTCCGTGTTTTTAAAACGCAAAAGAGATGCTTACTTTCAAAGACAACATATTGTCAGGGGTTCATGGTGTAAAATGGTAGATCAGCTAAAAGGTTACAATGAAGAAGCTAAAAACACCAATCATGTAATACATTTGGGTTGTCTGAGACAGAAATTGTAAACATTTTTCATAGTGGATGAAAAAACGGAATACCTTGTTACATCCTAGCTGCAAGGAAATGCATAGGGTAAGTTACATGGCACTATTACCCCATCTTTAGAAAGAGAGGGTGCAATAGAGAGAAAAACTGTAATGTTTATTGCTACACTGGCTGAAAGCCACCTTCATATGTAATCAGTTCTGTGTCATTGTGGTGACCTCACCAGCCCACACTATGGCTGACACAGAGCATGCTCAGTCACAACTCATCACTCGAGGTGTAATTAATAGCCACTAGCCGCTAGGTCAATGTACAGATTGTGCTCCCTGGGGTTTTCCTGCTCTATATGGCTGGCTCTTTGCCAAACACACACACAGCCGGTCAACTGCTCAGCTGAAAGAGCAGATGAGATAAATAACAGGCCCAGGCCTTTCTGCCCTTTATCATCAATTAAGGATCCACTAAAGGAGTGTGAGACAGAATGCAGGGAACATGTAATGGAATTCAATGTAATTGCTTCATTATTCTACATGTTCTATTGATTCCAATATCATCATACTTTTGCGGCATGCTCTTGGATAACCAAATGATAACAATAAAATGAAAATGATTGTACATGTAAACTTGTGAAATCAAGCTGGCTATATTCAGACAAGAGTATATATTGGAAAGGTTAGAATTGGTTCGATTTTTATTTTTTTTAATTCTTGTAAGAGATCAAAATTACAGTTAATCAGAAATGAAAATAACTGTTTTCCATTTTAATATATTTTATAATGTATTTTCTTTCTGTGATGACCGTTTTAGGCAACCAGTACTCTTCAGTGTCACATGATCCTTCCGAAATCATATTAATATGCTGATTTGCTGATTAATAACCATTTCTTGAAAATGTTTTTGCCCAATTTTTTTTAATATAAAAAACTGTGATACCCGCAATACTTTTTTTTTGCATTGTTTGATGACTAGACAGTTCAAAAGAACAGAATTGATTTAAAACAGAAATCTTTATGAAAGACTGTGCTTTACTGTTACTGTTCATCAGTTTAATTAAATCTTAATAAAAATATTAATTTCTTTCAAATTCTTAAAAATTTCTTTCTAACCCCAAACTTTTAGACGTTATACATAGTAAACTAATAGATCAAATAAACAACTAAATATGCAAAAAAAGATTTCCTGACTAAACAAATAAACCATAAATTAACCATATAATGAATGTAAGGTATATATAGTGAAGGTAGATTTTAGGAAAAACATTGAAATCAGTTCAGTTTGGTATTTTGTACATTAACTGTACTTGACCTTTTCCATTTGTTTCGTAATTGTATAACTGCTGTTCCGAATGGCAGCTTACACTGTGAAAACATGTCCCAATTAAAATACCTGCAAAATGCATAAATGTATGTGAATGTACATCACCCGAATAAGAGGCTGTCATGTGGAGAAGCTCCTTTTTTGTGCCAAATATAAATCTGTTTCTATGCTTTATTGCATGGTCTAGGTGGGGGCAGTTCTGACTGACCACAGCTGTCATGTGACGCTGAGAAGACCACTCCACTCGGCTTATCTCCATCCTCCTCTCTGACCCCATGAGCACAAGTCTGTCTCCATGGAGAGGTGAGGGCTCCTGCTGGAATGTTCTCTCTTTCTCTGAAAGAATTGATTAATAGATCGACACCCTGCAAAAATAGAACATGTCTTTATGTTGACTCACATCTGGGGTGACACCAAGCTTTGCCGTAAATGAGAGACGTTTATAAATAGCTCAACAGCAGAAGATGTTATTTATATAGTGTCTGATAAACGCAAGACATTTCCTGCCCCCACTCGTGTAAACTTCTCCTTTTTGGGTTTGATTTGTTAAACGATTAGTGCTAAAAAGAGTTAATACTCACAACTTCTGCCATATCGCCTGGAGGTATTCTAGCTCCAACTTACACAATTTTAATCTCCATGTATGTTTTTAGCTTAACTGCTGGAGCACAATACTAGCAACAGTCCAGCTATAGATTTGATTCCCATAAAATGTTCATGCTGATAAAACTGATAACTATGCTGTAAGTCATATCTTTTTTGAAAGGCAAATTTGTATTTGAATCGCAGGCTTGTTGACAGCATGTAAAAAAAAAAAAAAAAAAACACAAAAACAAAGCAAAACAAAACAAAAAAAACTCCTAATCGTCAACAGGGGGCAATGTTTAGCTTTTATCAAAACTACAAAAAATAAAAGCCAAAGAAAAAAGGCTTCGATCTGTCTTTGTTTCTGTGTGTGCACGTGTGAACAAAATATTAAACGTAAGAATTAAACATCAAATGGGCATTACAATTATTATTATTTTCAATACAGACAGCTGAGTGATGCAGCTTAAGATATGAAGAAGGAAGAGACCCTGTTAAATATTACAAGATATGATTTTGTTTTTGTTTCAAAATGACCACATTTAACTAGAGCCAAAGCTCAATCCATCTCTATTTTTCTCTCTCGTTGAGCAGATGGTCCATCTGTAGGGGTGTGGCCCTCATGCTGACATCTCCGTGTCCCCTCTCTGACTCCCACCATAGCCACTCTTCTCATCTTTTTCTGCATTTATTCATATTTGTAGTTACTCGCTCCAGTATCTGCTTCCATTTTAATTCCTTTAAGCATTACACTGTTTTGTGCTGTGCTTGCATTCTTGGTTCTTGCCTCTCTCTCTCTTTCTCTGGAAGTGGATGGAGATATGGACGCAGTCCAGACAGGGAGTGCTCACCACTCTGCATTTCTGGTTAAATCACTGGTAATGTGATTCACAATCTATTTGACTTCAGCAGAGCGGAGGCAAGCAGGTGAGCTAAACCAGAGGAGACGTGAAATTACTCACTCCCCTCTCCATGGCAACGCTTCAAACCTGACCTCCTATAATCTGCATTGTAATAACCACTGGATAAAAAAAAAATACAATAAAGTAAAAGCAGGCAAAGCACCATTGCGCTCGATCACAGACAAAATAAGTGGTTTTAAATCCCCTGAAATACTCCTCATTTCAGTCTCTTTATCTGTTAGTGACCTTTAGAAGACAGGCCATGATGTATTGTGACGAGACAGCGTGTTTGAACAGGGTGTAGAATGACTTTTCTATGCAATGTTAACATTTCATATGCCACAAAACACTGTTTAATACCTATTACTTTTCTGAAACCAGCGCTTAACAAAATCAGCATGGATTCACATCTAGAGAATGTATAGTAGCCATAGCAAAGGCACAATCAATATAATAAATAGCAACACACTAATACATATGTACACTCTCAAAAAAAAAACTAAAGGCATTTTGTAGTGATTCATGAGCCTTTCAGTGAACAGTTCTTAAAAGTAACATATTTTTATTGTGAAGAATACTTTAAGAATCAAAAAAAGAATCTTGTTCCACTGTAAAAACCTTTTCATTTGTGGAATGAAAAGGTTCCCTTGAATGTTGAAGGTTTTTCACGGACACATCTATGACAAAACAAAATATTTTAAGCTATAGGATGGATGGATGGAAATTTATGAACCTTTTTGGAGTCATAAAGTAATTTTCCCCTGCAAATAATGTGATTCACACTTGTTGATAAAAACATTGTGGTTTCACTAGTTATGTTGACAGCTAAAACAATAAACAAACATATTGTTACCAGGCCAGGTGAGACAGAGCACATAATATTGATCCTAATGGATTCACAGAGCTTCTGGGGTCCATGTACGTTTTAACCATTTCATTTCCTACTTGGAAAGGTAGAGACAGGAAAAGACGGCATTTTTTGCTTAGTTTAACAAAGTTAAAATATCTGACAGCTGGATTGTTCACTCTCTGATTCTATAAATATTTCCCACAAAAGGAGGTTGTAATATTTGTCAAAACTAATACTGTCTAAGATCCTGAAGTTGCCAACGCTATTCCTCCAAACCTATTCTGTGATCAATACCTAAATATCTCTTTAAAATGATAGATTAAAAAAAAAAAAGTAATCACTTTATTATCTAAATCTCCTATTTATAAGCAACAAAAATATTCATTGCATTTATCATTGGGTCACAGAAAATGAACCTGTTTCAAAATGATAATTAAAAATAATAAGCAATACTCAAAACTCCATCTCAGCATGGCCTATGGCTTGTGATCTTTCACGTCATAAAGTGCGAACAGATCAGTGCTCTACCGATGCTTTATGAGTTATCTGACCAATCAGATCTTTCAGCTATAAACCAATTTGTACATAGTAAAAAAAAAACATTTAAAATAAAGGTTCTGTATTGACATCAGTGTCACAAACATTTTACATTTAACATTTCCATTTCGCAAAAAGGCTTGTTAGATTTGAGGATTGACCAGTAGCAGTTAACAGAATCACATGTAAATTATGCTGTGTATGTGTTTATTTGTTTTCACTTTCCAGTAATGAAAATCTAGCGGCTGGTCAAAAGTGCAATGCTGTGCAGTTTCATCTGACTGGAGATACTTAGGAATATGTGCTTAAATTGCCTCCAGCCAGGAGAAAACAGACGGTTTATCATCTGACTCACTGCACACGCTCAACACATGCATTACTGAACATGCTAATTATTTTGATCATCGTAATGATGATTGCGGGCCCCTCATCACTTGAAACACACATGCACACACACACACACACACACACAAATCCAAGTCAGATGCAGGAGAGGAGACAAAGCAAAGAAGCACTGGCAAAGGACGGCGAGGGGAAAGAATAGCAACAGGAAATAGGAGGAGAGGTGTAAATGATAATGTAGAATATGACTGGGGGAGATTCATGGGATTTTTGCACAGGCTTCTGCACGGAGCGACAGATTTTTCCTGCGCCCACACAGTGCTATGACTGATGACTTTTACAGTAACAGTCTGCTGTGTCACCACGGCTAGCCTCTAACAAGACCCCCTGGGTGGAGAGGATAAGATCTTTCACTCTGTGTCGATGTGTCTGCGTTTGTGTGTCCACGAACACACACACACACACACCTGCTTTACCAGGTTTAACTTGGTAAAATGACAATAGATAGATAGATAACAATATCCTACCAGGACTAAAAGGCACATTTTTAAAGCTTCTCTGCGTATCATGAGGCTTCTTTAGAGGAGAAATATGCCACAGGCTCCGGTTGTACAATAAAGCCCAAAGACCAGCATGTGATGTATAACACATTCTGGCATGTTATTGTTTCGTCTAACAATATCCGCAGAGTGGCTGGAAATGACTGCATGCAGAAAAACAGCGTGGTGCTCTGGAGCACAGAAGCTAAGAAAGACCTAATGCTTATGGTAATGCAGAATTGTTTCCTGAACTGAAACATATTAAAGGCAATCTTTTTTTCTTTTTGTGTCCACACACCTGCTGAAGCCCTTTCTACAGTTAGCAGAGTGCGACACGCCTGCAGGCGACAAGCTGAGAACTGCACAGTCTCCATCCACACTAGAGAGAGGTTTATGTTTATTAGTGACACATCTGGGTTTATTTTTCATCTTTAGTTTTCCCATTAGTGAATGGAATGAAAGAGCATATAAAAGCAACAAGTGCATCGCATCCGCTGCTCTGAGGCTCTGTTCAACAGCAACAACGACTAAAATAAATCTATAAAGATAAATGCAAAGTTTTGTCATGAAATTCTAGGCACAGAGTTTGTAAAGCAAACTTATGATAATCACAAGGGTAATGTACTTGGCACAAGTTGATTGGATCATGTTGTATGTGCTGCCAGTGAGCTTATTGCTTTACATTTGAATGTACCATTAGCATCCACTAGAGCATTCCTCTGAAATCCTCCACCTCCCCAGCTCCACCTGTATAGTGAAGTGACTTGTGGCCAGGTATGGTCATAGGTATACTTGGAATTTGTGCTCTGCGTTGCACACACACAGCAGTGAGAAGTGAACAACCACACACACCGTGGACACACACCCAGGGAGCAGTTGGGGCAAGGGTGCCTTGCTCAAGGGTCTCACCTCAGACGTGACCTTTGGGTTACAAGTCCAACTCCATATCCATTAGGACACAACTGTATAGATGCTGCTTGTGCAGCAGCAGTATGTCTTACCCACAGCACCACATCACTGTATGTACTGGCAGTAGCAATTTCCTGTACTTGTTCAAATACATTAACATTGTCATATCCATTACCCTGCTAAAGTCTCCGGAGAGTTTTCATGACAGAACTGTATTTACATTCATACCAACACACAGTAACGATGGCACACGATGCATGCTCCAGCTCTTTTAAAGCAGGATGGATTCTGATTGGCTGTGAATGTTTTTATTCCCAGTATATTTTTCTTCCGTCATGATCATTACAGTTGTGGTGTGTATTCTGCTAGTCTTTTTTTCTATAATTATTTGTCTTTAGCATTATTTTTTATTATTTTTTTCCTCTGGGGTAGTGAAATTTTCTGGGTAAATTCATGAATTTAGTTAATTTAATTAATTATTGTACATTCCCAAGTTCTGTATGTTTTAACACCATATGAGTTAAGATAATAATAATAACAACAACAACATGTTTAATTTATATAACACTTTTCTCAGGCTCAAGTATGCTTTACATGGCACACCAATACAACAAATACTTAATAGAAACCTTCCATGAAACAGCCCATTTAGGTTTTTAACAAATAAAACAAAACAATGGTATAAAACTAAATTAAATAATGCAATTTAAGATAAAGCACTGTTTTCATCATATGTTGTAATAAATGAACTGAGTTCGTTTTAAATGTTATAATTGTGTGCTATACATATGATAACTGGCCCTGATCTATACCATTTATTGATATGGTGAAGACAGTTCCTGTTTTATTATATTTTATATATATTCTTTTAGTTTGTATGTTTAATTTGATTTTACAGCTTGTTGCTTTACAACAATTGTGCTATTTTGCACAACAGCAGAAAAAAACAAAGAGAGCGGCATTGGTTTCATAATGGAGTGGAAGACTGTTTTGGACAAAAAGAGCAGTGGAGGAGGGGAGAGATGAAATAACAGCGAGAGGTGTAACAGGAAGATGGTGGAGTGTGAGGTGAGGTCGCAGCCTTCTGTCTTGTGGTGGTGTGTATGTGTGCTGATTGCGCTTCAGGCCTCTGTTCAGGCCTGCAAGGTCACACACAATAGCTTACTGTCAGACACATGGAAGTAATGCGTGTGGATGTGTACGTGCACTTGTGAGAGAGAAATGAAGCCTGTGCAGCTATAATAATGTAAGTAAGATGCTCATCAGAGATGTGGATTAGGTGCAGACGCTGACAGGGAGGAGGTGAGAGAGGTGAGAGTCTAATATTCAGAGACTGAATCAACATCTTAAACTCAGCCATTAATTCTAATACCGACAGACGCAGCGACCCAGAGACAGCGGGAGTTACGGAAAGTAAAAAAGAAAAAAGAAAAGAAATAAGATTAATTTGAAAATACCACATTTAGCCGTTGAAAAAGCACATTTACTCTGCAACAGAAGTTGACGTTTTGTAGGATGTGTTACCAAATGGGGAAATATTCTGGGAAATTTGATAATTTATGGTAGTTTGATGTGTGAAAGTGTTACTGTGCTTCTAACTGCTCGATACATGACTGCGACACTGACTCATACTGATCAATGACACCACTCATAAAAGGGTTAAAGGTCAGCCTGCAAAGGTAGATTCTAAATACATCACCTCTTGCTGCTATAGAGGCAGTGCTGTAATATAAAGAGTAAAGATGCAGCATGTAATAAAGATATTCATAGTCATGTCCTGCTCAAAGACAACGCTGACTGCTAAAGCCGGTCTAATATGTTTCCATGCACCTCAAATGAAAACCTTAATAGTAAACCCTAAATTTGAAAGAGAAAATCTGAATATATATGGCATTTTTTTTTTACATTGTTTGGAGTCAAGCACAGATTTATTATTATAAAGCATAAACAATGTGGCATGTAACTTGTAGATTACATTTTTTATGTTATTTTATTATTTGGGTGTATATGCAGTCGAAAGGCTTTTTAAATCAATGCTACATGTTTAGATAAATCAAATAATTTATTATTATTATTAATTTTTTGCTAAAAAGGTAAGGAAACTTAAACACCCATAATGCACTGTGCTCGATCTGATTTATATAAAATGAATAAATGCAATGAATTTTCATATGCTCGTACTCTCAGACTGGGCTTTACAATGTGTTTTGATAAATAAAAGATTAATTGATCAAAATGATTCTAAATTGTTTTGTTTTTTTTCCTCTGGGAACCCAAGCATAATAAAGTACATCTCAACAGAACATATAAAGCTAAATTGTTTTAAGTATGCAAGATGTTTCTGAATTCTAAAATGTACACACTCTGAAATCAATAAATGAGCAGCCTCTCAATCAAACTCAATACTGACATGAACCTTCATAAGAGGTTTGGAAAAAAGGAAACAGAAGTGGAAGGAAGGTAATGAATGAAAGCAAGTGAGGTGTGGGTGTGCAGTCCATCACAAGTCTCTGAGATCTGACCTAGGGCGAGCGCATTAACTGTCATGAGGGCAGGAGTCATCATTGTGACCTTTGAGGAGATGTGATAATTGAGATGCCAGGAAGACTAATGGACCCTGCTGCTAAAACTCACTCAATTCTCTGTATGCCATAGAATCTCCTGGACTTTCACATAATATCACCACAGAACGACATGAATTGATTGCAGAGACAGTCCGTTGGAAAAAGTGTAGGGTTAAGGGTCATGCTCAAGGGCAAGACGATGATGATTCACGTCTCCTTCCTTATGAGGGTTAAAGCAGCTATCTTCTGGTTACCACATACACCATACACTAAAGCAGGGTTTAAAAGTCTGAGACCACACTGAAAACCTAGGATGTTTTTCAGTCTACACCTGGAAATAAACAAGATCATGCACATTTTATTAGATGTGTCCTGGAACAACATTTTAATCCAAAGAAAAAATAATAATCTTGACCATACTGTATCTCCACACCTAAACCTAACCTAAACCATGAGTAATCCCTAAAATCAGAGGGAACGATTGATGAATGACAAGCACCAAACACTGATTGTAAACCTAATCTTCACAAAACTATAAACTGTTTAATCACAATGTTGTTCCAGGGTCAACAAAGATGTTGATCCAGGAACATGTTGCACTTGGTAAAATCAGGTTGTGCTGAGCAATACCTGTACGAGTTTACAGTTTAGATTGAGAAAATGAAGCACACTTTTAAAATTGTACAAGGGCCTTATATACCAACTATTTCATGTTATAATTATCATTTTCAATATTTTACTCAAACGCATGCAGACAATTAAGTTTGTAATTAAACAATATTTCATTGTATTAAACTAGAAAGTAAAAAGAAAAGCAAAACAGAAGCATTTTTGCTATGGTGCGAGATTTTAGGAGCCCATTATTTCTTATCATATTTAAATATTTTATATTGTGCATCTTTATCAGAATTGGGTATAATGCGTTACAAAGTAACTAAAAGCATATTCGCTGTTTCTAATTACTTTTGCAATAACAGTAATGTAACGCATTACAATTTACTGTAAATGTAATTTGATTACAAGTTACTGGCATTACAAATGTATTGCTAAAAAAATAATATTAAACAAAATGCATTTTAAAATCAAGTTTTGCATGAATGCGTCAGTTAATGAGCTCCGAGCAAGAGCTTTAATAAATCATTGGAGAGAAGGCACACTAAAACAGACACAGAAGAGTATGGTTGTTTCTTCAAATGGAAAAGCAGACATTATTTGGATTTCATTGGGCATAACAAGAAAGAATACTACTGTTAAATCCAAAATTAATTTGACTAGTTCAACCATTTCAACACACACAGCCAAAATTAATCAATCATACATTAAAGATGTGCTTCCAAATAAAATATTTTGTTCATTTAATTGTTCTGAATTAAAATTTTCACAAGACTCTGTATTTTAGATAATGAAACTTTACTATGACAGCAATGTGTAATCCTAATCCCTGACACGCAGACCGCTTCTCCGGGCCTACCGCCAGGCAGCAGAGCACTTACAGGGCTTCTTCTCTCATTTTCAAGTGTCCAGTCTGTGATACTTCACGTCTTTTCTTGGCGAGATCTGGCTGAACGTTGTGCTGGTGAGGACTAAGCTAGAGAGAGATAAGCCGATACACATGGATTACATCCTGTGGAGTAAAACAGAAGGAAGAAACATAGTTGGATGTCTAAACAAGTAGGATAGAGAATGTGTGCACTTGTGCGTATGCTTGGCTCTAAGCATAAAGCTGTAATGACACTCATCTGCACTTGGCACTCTCGCTACGCTACACCAATCACATTTCAATTTACTGCACATCCTCCAATCAACACACATTACCTTAGGGGACAGAGAAAGCTGGAGTCAAGCAGATGATAAGGGCTGGGGGAGAAAACACAAGTCAGAAAACTAATGACGCACAGTCAAGCATACAAGCGCAGATCTCAAATTTAAATACAAAAGGATGAAGTTCCAGCTGGAAAAGATCTGATGCACACTGACAGACAGATGATCTGGCTGCAGGTCCATGCGCCGTTCCAGCAGAAAGAGGGATCAGATGTTCCTGTTTGGGGCAAAATGGAGCACTGCTGAGCTGACTCGAAAGACTTCACACTGATCACGGCTTATGGATTTAACACTGTGACATTGCACAGGAATCAAACACCTGCAGCCCAGCATACTGATATCACAGACATAGTGTGCTTGAACGCATATGCTTGCTAGAGTGAGGAAAATTATTTTGCACAGAAGTAATTATGTTCATTCCCAACTAATTAGCCTTTTTTTCCCATCACTTTAAGCAAGTAATATTTAAATCAGCTAAAGCAGTGGTTCTCAGTATTACTAAATCAGTTGATAAAATGCAACTAACCATGCACCCGTGTACAATGAGAACAGAAAACTAGATAAGATTAACTAGATTATGCATCTAAACAAAAAAATGAATGCAATTGTGGAACAAAATTCATTTTTGACTTAGAAATATAGCTAATCTTAATAGAATATTTGGCCTAATGCTTATTTAAAGCATTCGGATGATTAATCATACATCTGCGGTACATTTACATAAGCGTAAATTCTCCTATTAAACCTTACATGTTAATAAACTTACATACTGCCCAAATATAGTACATTTCATTGAACATTAAAATGTTCAAAACAGTGAATTATTTGAACTACAATAGCAATATTAAGATTGACATGTTTAGTATTTATAATAACAAATATCAAATAGTCAACATTTGATTTTAAAGGTGCCCTAGAATGCATTGAAAGAATATTTGAAATTGTTGTCTGATATGTACATAGAAGGTATGTAGCTTAGGTAAGGGGGAAAAATGTCCAGAAACGGTTTTACAGGTCCATTTACAACCCTAGAATTTGACCCTAGAATGAAACAGTCTGTTTTTG
>JAUCMS010000062.1:6447833-6458239 GCA_032357445.1 Enteromius radiatus | reverse complement strand
GTTATGTCCATGTACTGAACTGTTATTATTCAACCATGCCAAGGTACATTCAGTTTTCCATTCTATGGCACCTTTAAGTGGGTTTTGTTGTTATTGTAAAGTATGAGTAATTTATATGGTAGCCACTCGAAGTAGAACCTCTAGACGAAATGTTTTTCAACAAAAGAAACAAAATCGGAAGAAAATAAACTATAAATAACTTATTTCTTCCTGGTGAGAGACCCACAAGAGAGCAACAGCTCCGACAAACACATTATATGTAAGAGGCATGTCAAGGAACAAATCAAAGGGAAAACAACAACAATGGAAAGAAAGGGGAATTAGAAGACCAGGGAAATGCCACAATCAAAATGCCAGCTACACAAGCCTCCTCAAAATAAATGCCCAATGGCTCGTTTCACACCAGCGCAGCTGAAAGTTATTGGAAATATCAATTACAAAGGTGCTCATATTGACAACTCTTTCTTGCATATAGTCTTGACATGTTGTCCACCGCCACACATACTCTAAAAAATATGCGGTTATAAAATCTCACGTGGCATATAAAATATCTTGTTGTTATCCTGACGTTCCTCCTTGTGGTTGTATGGTGTATAAAGCTCCATGAAATCTATCAAGCAATTGCCCTCAGGGGACAATCATTAGCTGTTAAAACGAGGCAGAGATATGAAACATGACGTGGGTAGAGTATGCACGTTATCGTTTGTGTTTGTTTGCTCTTCTGCTTCATTCCGGATGCTAAAATGTGTATATTACACGATTATATGATAGAGATGGCATTTGAAGCCTTGTTTACATAATTTCAGCTCCGGTGGATCAAGCAGATTTCATTTACATTTATTCATTTAGCAGATGCTTTAATCCAAAGTGACTTGAAGTGCATTCGGGGGAATAAACTTTAGAAGTATTTATGTCCCCTGGGGGTCGAACGTTGACTTTGGTGTTGCCAGTGCCACTGGTCATTTCTGTGACATTTCATTGTGTGTACTGATGCCGACTGATGTAAAGGTGCAAGGCAATTGACTTTTACTTATTGTTTGCCTCGGAAAGTCCTGTGGTGCAGTGGAGCATTAAGACCGTGCCTGTTTCTGTCTCTTTACATCTGTGTGAAATGCAAAAGTTCATGCAAGTACACATGCAGTTTTGTACTATATATACACACACACACACCACAAAAAGTAAATCAGTAAATCTAAAGTCTTAAAACATTACTGGTTGATTAACTATTTTTGCCTAAAACCAGCACACTGATCCTTGACGAAATATTTATAAACACATGCTCACATTTCTAATTAGCATCCAATTCTTTTGTATCAAAGACCAAATCAGGCTTCAAGCACAAGCAAAGAGCGATTTAATCCTTGTTAACATTTAATTAAAGACAACTCGGTGTTATTTAGAAAGCAGAAGACTCTTACGCTTTGACCCTTGAAATTTGACATCAGTCTGTCAATAACAGTCCTTTAATCTTTGTTATTAAAGATAGTGGAAATTCGAGTGTGTCTGAGATGCTGTTTTACTCCTGAGAATAAAACTCAATAAATTGTTGGGTAAAAGTGGTGTTCAACAATTTAGCTTTGGGCAAATATTGTAGGAGTAGATCTGGCACGCATGCAAATGAACATCTGTGACGGAAAATGGATTAAAAACAATGGCATCTCATCCTAAACACCACCAAAAAAATAAGGAAGAAATCACCAAACACTAACTGCTGCTTCTATTTCGCCTGAAAAAGCAAAATAAATGAGGCCTTTAGATTCTATAAGCAAAAGTAAATGAACTATTACATGTCAGTGAAAGACATAAAACACCATCAAAATGAATTCAAATAATAACACAAGACCAAATGTTTTTCATAAAGTCTCATTATCTTAAATTTTATTTCATACAATACATTTTACAATGAAATCGTAAGCAGGACTGGTGGTGAATGTACAAAGGTGAGAGAGGACACCTCAGTCTCCATTCTCAGTCAAATCTTTTTGGAAGTCACACCTCTTTATTGCCACCAGGCTGACTATATACACTAAATTACAAGGTACATTTTTTCTTCATTGTTCATTATTGCACAACTTTTTGTTTGGTTTTTATATGAACAGAATCAACAAAATAAAGCAATCAAATCCATTTTGACAATATAGTACAAAGAAAGCAAAAATAAAGTGTTATGTATACATATATTAATATATATTTATATTTATATATATTCATAAAGTCTTTCATATAAACAGCCTCTCATCATGATAAAACCAGTCAAACTGCAGCAGAAAGCCAGAGAAATAGCGGTGAGTAATGCCACGCCTCCAGTGATTTTTGAGTGACAGCTCTGCTGATTGGGCTTGCTCGTAGGAAGTAACTCCCACTCGTGAAAGCTTAATCATTTGTGAAGTTTAAGCACCCTAAGATAGCGTAACACAGTTGTCTTCAAACGATCCTGCGCAAAATGATGTCTTCCATTATGTTCTGTGCTCACAACCTTTAAACACTATACGCTTTACAAATACAAGACACCTTCTAGATTTTCTATTCCACAGACCCATAAGACATGGGACACATCAAACAACCATAACAAGCTTAAAATATTTCACTTCCCCATTCCACCTCCCCTTTCCTCTGAAGAGCTCTCATCATCTGAGGTATCCGTTTCTGTCATGCTCAAGCCATCTAATGCCTCACTCTTTTCCAGCGCACACCATCTGAGATCCATTCAATTTGTCACTCCATCAGCTGCTGTGTAAACACACTGTGAACAAGCTAGTGGTCTATATGTGCTACCAAGTCCAGATAGAGTATGATGGCCCCTCTTTCTCAAATCCCCCAGTAACTCAATCGCTGCATCAGACTGCTGGGATAAAGGGCTTTGTACGTTAACAAATGTGGAAACATGACATAAAGCAGTGCTTCTTACAGTTCAAACCACACATAATGAGACCATTCATCACTCTCTGCTGCTGCTTGAATAAACTAAATGGCCAAAAAACCCCAAACACAACACCCAAATGTACTTGTAATTCTAACATCATGGGTATTAAAGAAATCATTTTCTCAGATTCACACAGTCCCAAACCTGTATGACTCGCTTTATTCTGTGCAACAGAGCTTTCAGCTTTAAAGCAAAAGTATCATAAAAAGCACCATCAAAGTGGACCATAAAGCTCATGTGCAATGCAACATATGAGTGATTAGGGTGAGAAACTGACTGAAATTTAGGTTGCCAAATTCAAGAACCATTGCCACCGAGTCAGTGAATGAATGAATCATTTAGAATAGTTTTGTGGACCAGATAAGGAACAGTAAAGAATCGACTGAAAATATTTAAATCCATTGTTATCAGTGACCCCTGACCACAAAACCAGTCTTAAGTCGCTGGGGTATTTTTGTAGCAATAGCCAAAATTACATTGTATGGGTCAAAATGATCAATTTTCCTTTTATGGCAAAAATCATAAGGATGTTAAGTAAAGATCACGTTCCATTAAGATAGTCTGTAAATTTCCTACCGTAAATATATATTTTTTGATTGGTAATATGCATTCCAAAGAACTTTATTAGGACAACTTTAAAGGTAATTTTCTCAGTATTTAGATTTTTTTGCACCCTCAGGTTCCAGACGTTCATATGGTTGTATCTTGGCCAAATATACATCAACAGGAAGCTTTCAAATGATGTAAAAATCTCAACTTAGAAATGTGACACTTATGGTCTTGTGGTCCAGGGTCACATATTTTGGCCGTGTGTACATCCCAGATGTTTCAGAACAATCAGATTGAACTTCATTATCTTGGTGGATTATTACAGAAAACCTGCAACAGACATGTTTCCAAAAGTACTTTTTCCCACTTCCACTTTCTATGTCATGATTAATTTCATAGACGATGCAACATAAAACCCATGCAAAGACAAATGTGAAAATCCCAAATGATCCATCTTCCTTCAGTGTTGGCTTTCATCCCACTCTCTCATCCTCTGCCATTTCTTTCTCCTTTCCCCCTTCTTTCTGTCCATCTTTCCAAACATCAAAGTGTGGGAGACATCAGAGGACTGATGTGAGGAGATGCTAATGCATCCATCCATTCATTCATGCACGGCTGGGACCATTCGATTGTGAATGCAGAGCAGGGGCCCAGAGTCCACCCATCCGCCCAGCCTTCTGGGCCTCCAAACAAGTCCCACATCTCCTCTTACATAGCATTCAGCAATTTGTAGCTGATTTGTAGCTGTATAGAGATATTCTCTCTTCATGAATGACTAAGAGAATCATAGTAACGTGTGCTATAGTAACATCCTGTGCTGGAGGTGCTGGCTTCGGACCGGTTTCCTGGAGCCTGGGGCTATACAACATATGTCATCCAGACAAACAAGGGCTATTTTCAACCTTGGTTTGTAGATGTCTGTTGGTTGTAGTAGTGTATGCGCCTGCTTGCACCCTTATCACAGCTTTTCAGACCACATCCTCCTTATTTCTCTTTTGGCAAGCTGCTATTTTCTAGGAAAGCATACAGTGAAAGGGAGTGGCAGAGCCCCTTGTTGGGGCTGTATAGTGCCGAGATGGTGGCTGTAATGGAGAGTTTGAGCATCTCTCGTGTACACACAAAAGCCACAGCCACTAATAATCGGCTTTGAGAACGAGCAGCGAGCACAGACTGCATCAATGCGCAGAGGCACTTTCGTTTTTTAATGGCCCTTTGCGCACAAATCTCCTAATTGCCATGATAAATATGTAATACAGTCCCAAGGGCCGTTGCCTAGTGTGAACTTGCAGTTGTGCGCCACGCACAAGTCAGATCTTCTAGAGGCATGCCAAAGCACGTGCGGCTCAATGTTTACAAGGATGGAAGAAAGAGAGAAAGACAGATACAGAGTGCAAAGGGTGAGAGAGAGCATTTCGTTGTGACAGATCAGGAGCTGTGCGAGGGGTTGACGAAAAACGGCAAATGCTATCTTTGCATCTCCTTTATTCTTCACACAATAGGCCAGCATCATAATTGCTATAGCGAACATGACACATCAGGAATAAATTGCTAGTGATTTTTTTGTCTCTCAGCGCCTATCTGCAACACTGCTGCCGCTGTATTAATGTCAACCCGGGCAAAACAGTCTTTGAGTAATCTCTTTCCAATATTAGCACTTCACATTCTAATAGAAAAATGGATGAGGTTTTTTATCGAGCTAATATACTGCATGAACGCAAACAAACGGGCATTTAAATGAAGCGGAACGAAGATTAAGAGGGACAATAAAAGCTTTACCTGACGCGCATGGGCCATGCTTCATGTTAAACAGCAACATAACATTCAACTAGACAACTGAACAGCATTTTAGTCCACCGCGCTTAAGTCCAAATCAAATCCAATTATGAACACCGCTGCGCGTGACGGTATTGATGTGGTTGCGTCGTGATATAGCTGTCAACACTTCTGTTTTGAGACTGTAGACCTATAACCACTAGGTTTGAGGAGAAGCATCACTAAAAGAAACAGCGCAACTAATTATATTTACATTTTTTATTTTAGTAGTGGAACAAATTAGCTTCCTATTTAACTTTGCTTTCGTTACTTTACTGTTTTCAATGTGTGCAATGGGGAATAAAGAAATGTAGGCTACTCCTTTGTCACATAACATTGGAGAGTCTGATTTATTTGAATGAATCGATTTGTTCAGGAATAGTTCACCCAAAAATTCTACTTTTGTCATCATTAACTCACTGTCTGATGAATCTGTAGGAATTTCTTTGAAAAAAGTTAGTAACCAGGCTGTTTTTGGTCACCATTGACTTCCACAGTAGAAAAAAAATACTGTGGAAGTCAATGGTGACCTAAAACACCCTGACTACAAACTTCATACAGATTTGGAACTACTTGAGGGTGAGTAAATTCACAGAACTTCCCTTAAACACTGAGAATAACCAACGGCCAAACAGAGTCTATGCTTTCTAAGACCTTGGCTTTAAGATCTTGTAACACTGAAGGGGTAAACGTTTTACCTTGTTCAAAGCAGAAAACAGAAGTTAGGAATTCATGCCTCAGCAAATTCACTGAGAGCCCTGTATGCAGTATATAATGTATTGTACCCCATAATGCTAAAGCATATTTGGATTTCCACAGAGCACTTGGTGCAGTCATTTAGCAAAAAGGATTTGGCAGTTATTTTGTTTTTTAATCAGAGCAACATGCTCCAAATCCATTCAAGTGAAGGCTCTGGAAATGGAGCCTTGAGCTTGCAGTTAGAATTCAACATGTTTTGCTTGATAAAAACAAGATCATGTTTGTTAAGATAAATAACAACCTCCATGACTAATGACGACTTTGAAATATATGAATTATACTGTACCTGTAAATAATCAAGTGCTATTAAAAAAAAAGCATGAAAATGAGCTAAATGTGCTTGGACTGGATATAGACACTGCTCGCTTAATTAATGTCAATGCAGCATAAATAAATAAACAAACAGACATAACATGCTGGAAATAAAACACTCTGTGAACTAACACAAGCCTCATAACTTATAAATAAATATTCATTCTCTGAAAAATAATGTTTACATTGCTCAGTCTGAAAAAAAAAAAGGGAAATATGTTTACATAAAGCATCAAGCAACTAACTGTCACTGTACTTCTTTCTTATCTTACAGTATCAATATATGTTAAGAAACAGTTTTGAAGTTCATTCAAAATAACTTTTAACAAAGTATAATGCCCCGTTCACACCAAGCATGAGAATTATAAAGATATAGTTCTAAAAATCATTCTCAATGTTAAAGAGTATCCACACCACAACTACTGTATAACGATAAAGGAACAGAGAAACAATATCGTTGGTATCTTTTCAAAACTATTTTACGATAGAAACATTTACACCCAATCAGAATCAATCCTGCTATCACACGCTTAAGAATTTAAAGCAGCAGATGCACTTGAGCTTAGAATAAACAGATGATATCATTTCCTGGTGCGGACAAAGATATAGCTATCGCTGTCGTTATCTTTATAGTTATCGTGCTTGGTGTGAACGGGCCTTTACATGGTAGCCAGGAAAAATAAATCAAGTCAGCATTAAAGATCCTCTTTTTTTTTTCCTTTTCTGCACTAACATACTAGTTAACATAGGCAGCAACTGAAGTCTAGCAAAATCTTCAGTGCACTGTTCGAAGGATTTTTCATTTCAATTGTTGAAATGAACACTGAAACAATAAACTGCACATTTTAGTGGTCCCCTAATTTAAATGCCTACTATTGGGCCATAATTCAATCACAGGCAAGGTGAGCCTGGGCAAACTTAATAACAAAGATCTGACACTTCATAAGCCTGTCATAGCACTCGCAGACAAACCCAGACAGTAGCAGGGCTGCCGCACCCAAACAACAAATAATGATGCCGTCATTGCAAATAAGAATCATCATCAGTCTCAGGCCCCCCCCCAAAAAATGGGTTCTGGGGCAAGGATTTCAACCCAAACACCTGCCATCTCTATTCAGGATATGAAATGTATTTTACAATTCCAAAAGTTTCTACTGCTCTTTTTCTTACGGTTTATATTTTTAAATCAGGATCAAAAGGGGATTCGTAATCGCGGAGAGAACAAATGAATTATCATTGCCATCAGCTGTCTATTAAACATACATAACTTTCACATAATAGGCAAAGTCAACCAGTGAAATCAATGAACTGAAGCTGAACTCACATTAGCAAAGCTCTCAGAAACATGAATATTAATGGATGTTGCCACTGATTTTTTAACATAAATGTATGATTCAGGACTAGGAAAGGACATGCAAGCAAGCAAATTCATGTTATATGCAAAATGCTGCATAGTAATATAACTTTTTTTAGGAAACAGCTCCAGTTTAAACATTTCCTGTGCAAAACAAAAAGCTCCAAATTTCTCTCTTACTAATAGAAACTAACCCAAAACACATCTTCACACAACATGAAAAATATCTTCTCTCACTTAACTTCTCGACACATGGCTGTCTACAGAACAGTCTAACAGTCTAATTTAACATTAAATCAAAATAATTTTGTGGCATCCAACACAGTCTCGCAACCAATTCGTACATATTTGTACAAGGTGGCAAATTCGTATGACCTCACTCGTATGATTTTGTACAAAATCCTGTGACGGGTAGGTTTAGGGACGTGGTCATGTTTAAAACTCGTCAAATACGTACGATTTAGCAAAAATTATATGAATTCGTTCAAGTTTTTACAAATTAGCCACCACGTAAAATATGTAGGAATTGCCATGAGATCAGGTTGGGTCATCTGTATGCCAGTGTGGTCCTTCTGGAAATATTGATGACTCGTCCTGAACTCACTCATTTTGGCCAATCGAATGGATAGGAAATTGGGTTTAGATGATGCGACTGATGATTCTTAGCTGGTTTACATCAGAAATGTGGAGACCAAACACCAAAGTACTAAAATAGTGTTTATCGTACAAAAGCAAAAATGTTCAAATCAAATAAGGAAATGTATTATTATCGACTGGCATAAGTTTAACAACATGCACAAGATTTAATGTCATGTTAAATTGGCATAGAAAACTTGATTACAATTCTATGGTTCATGCTCAAGGCTATCAAGGCCATCAACTTCTACCAAGATGCTGCAGGCCACCAGTTGAGAGGCTCTGCTGTAGAGTATACTGTAGGTATCAGCATTGCTTCTAATGGGGCAGATTGACAGGCACATCAGATAACTCTCAGCCTTTGTTCCTGTTGTCACAGGATGTTTATGGTGTTTTTGTCTTTTATCTTTTTCCCTCCTCATTTGTTCCCTTTATCGGCACTAAATGTGGTGGAGCTTAAGTAACCTAATCCGAGCAGAATGTCAGGAGCGATTTGCTTTGTGTCACCTTGATGAAACTGTTGTTTGTGTGTATGTGTGAGCAGGCTACCATATTTCAGGTGCATGAAGTGCTGTGCTCTGTGATGATGGAGAGCTACTGCCTTGATTTAGTGATTGCCAAACAAACCAAATGAAAGAGAGGGAAGAGAATCAAACACACCTACTCAGACTCTACACTTGAGAGCTGCAATTTAGTCCAAAATTACAACACTTTAAGTAACTTTAACCATTTCATTTGTCCTTTTCTTTTTTTTAAATAAAAAGGTACAGATAACGACACATTGAAGGCCATGCGATACAGCACAAGGGTATCCATCTCATTTGTCCTAGAGGTGTCCCCCGGTCATTACAGAAGATCATTTTTGTCATTAAGTGGGAGGATCACCTTTACTTTACCCGTATGACTTCTGTAGCGATTAGCACTTGCTTTATTCCAGTCAGTCGGGGAGAGTAATTACTCAACCTCTAGATAAAACACTGATGTCAGAGGTTCTCCATACATCTAACCGACACTCTCTGAAGCTGTAATGATTAGATAAGAGCACATATGAGTCAAATATAAAGCATACGACCTCCAGAACTTCCCAAGCACCAATGTAAAAGACAAAAATTGCAGCTACAGGAACGCTACCCTTTCAAAAGGCAATCAGCCAAAGATCACCCCTTCATTTCACATGATAAAATGAAATATTTTGACTTGATACTTGTACAGTGGTGTGACAGGCCACATCCTAAGACTCCCGAGGCGGGCGACACCACGGCCCTACGAGCGTATGGTCAGGACATGGGACAGCAGAGCAGCTGACATTTAAAGGACAGATAGCTGGAGGGGAAAGATGGTTTAGGTGTGGAGAAACAACACTTCTCCCATGAGTTTCCACTTCAGAGCTTTCTGAGCGACCACACAAGCATGCCGAAGCACTAGTAGCACTGATCTTTTTCCACCCATCTTCATTTTCCCAAGGGTCATGCTACATGGAATTTATTGCTTCTTTTAGAGGGGTAAACCAATGCATTTTACTAATGAATATTCAAAAGCAGTATCACATAATCATGCTGCACTGAATATCAGCATAAGAAATTAAAGGTACAGTTGACCATAAAATGAGAAGACTGTCATTATTATTTAAAAGACAACGGAGTGCATACGTGTTTGCCCAATTTTTCTGCAGCCTTGGTTCTTAAAGTATCTTTCCCGTTCATTTTTTTCATAGGAATTTTTAAAGCATCTCCTGCAAATTAAAAGCAAACTAACCCAACCAGCTATGAGGTAAATCACATGTAAATGTTATTTTGAACCAAAAACAAAGGTGTAATGACTTTAGAGAGGAAAAGAACAATCCCATGAAACATTGTGAACAACATGGCTGAATTAAAAACGAGGTAAATATAAACCTAAATGCTGATTGTATGTAGAAACAACATATTTTACGATTACTGAAAAATATGCATGGGCTGTAGGCCTATATACAAATGTTTAAGCACTTAGGGCCGGTTTCCCGAACAGGGTTTAAGACTAGTCCTAGATTCAAATAAATGTTAAGAGCTGTCTAAACTGGAA
>JAUCMS010000062.1:6435339-6447733 GCA_032357445.1 Enteromius radiatus | reverse complement strand
CTTAAAATGCTCACAGATAATGCATTTTTGTAAGACATGTTTCTAAAAACTCTTAAATGTCCTAAATTAGCAAAGGTGTAGTCCTGGCTTAATCTAATTCCTGTCCGGGAAACCGGCCCTTAAAGTCTACATCTTTTTTTCACACAAATTATACTGTTAAACAGGAATATTAAACAAATTACCACAAAAAAGAAAGGAAAAAAAAAGATATGTCTGTTTTTAAAGATTTATCATTAAAAATTTCCTAATGAGATTTTTATTTCTTGAAACCCCACAGAGTTTCACTGTATGGACAATGCAATAAATATTTTTCTAAATATTCCATTTCACAAAAGAAAGCAAGTCATACAGACATAAAATGAGAAGTCATTTGTGACAGAATTTTCATTTTGGGGTGAACTATCCCTTTAAAATAAAGTTTTTTTGTTTGCTTGTTTGTTTTTACAGTATTAAATTCTTCCAAAAAAGCCCAGTCATCAAGCATCGTATGTTGCCACCAACATACATACATACAACAGCAGAGAAGATATGAGCAGAATGGAGTGGCCCTAAAGAGCACTGCAATCAAGCCAGTTATTTTCCTAGGTTTTGTTTTTTTTTTGCATTTCTTTCTCCCTGCTCATACAAACTAAAACTAACCCCTTCTATTTCATAACGCTCTCTCTCACACACACACACACACACACACACAATCTGAGTCATTCCAAGAGTGAAAATGTAGTCCTAAAGGCCATATACTGTATTAGCACTCATTGAGCGCTGCACAGCCAATCAGATTCGAGCAGCAGAACTGTCCATCTAAGCTAGCGGACAATTCAAACCCAAATTGCACATGACCACAGCTGTCTCATGGGAAATATAGTCTCATCAATTAGCCAAAAGTAAATGAAGTTTACATTAACAGAGTTTCAGGAAGACCTCAGGGTGAGGGAAAAACATAATAAAACCTAAGCCTCAACCACTCTAAAATGCATGTATCATTGTCATTGGTCGTAGCACACATGCAATTTGATATATAAAAGGATATGTACATATGTTCAACCCAGTGACAAGACACATGGAGTTTCGTATAAAATCTCACCCATCACTCCAGACCATTTAACACCACACATACATACACGTAATATATGCATCCGTCCTTAAATGCATCGTCAGATTTTTCTTTAAGCTACATACACTTTCAAACTATACAGTGATGGCTATGAATTAGCTTTCAGTTAACCTGTTACTTTAATAAAACTGGCCTGCACTTGTATCCTCCCGTAATGTCGATGCAAGCTTATTAGAGCAGTAAATGCAAAGTCAAATCAAATGAACATTAACATATCGTCCTCCTTTTTCCAGCCATCTGTCTCCCTGAGGAAACAGAGCGTTCAGTAGTGGTATTTTCCAAGGCCCTGAGTTCGAAATGACTTCATTTGTTCATCTGAACCATTGGCAGCCCATCTATTTTCAAAGCTGGAACGGTGGTGTAATGTGATCTGCCCTCACGTCATGCAGGTTTTGTTACTTAATAAACAAGGGTAAACATAATCTACTTGAAAAAGAAAAAGACGTTGACATCATTATGTATATTCAGGGCACACAAAGCTACTCTTTATTGCTGTAGTGTCAGACTAACCTTTGAAGTCTTGCGCACTATTAGCAAAAATTGTCTGGTGAGATCCAAGAACACCTTGGAAACCAAGTAAGCCCTTTGTTGTTGTGTTTTGCTGATTAAACTTTAATACTTCGGTGTTCCTCGTTTCCAAACGGTGGCTCCATGAATGAAGTGACAATCCTGCACTTAGGTCCTGACTAAACCACAACACAACTGACGTAATGTACAGAGACCTAGACGTCATGGATGGACAGTCACTACCAATCAAATGACAACGAAGATCATCAACAGGTCAAGTCTACATGTGATTTTCACCTGAATATTCTAAATGAAAAAAAAGGGGGGTGCTAAACTCTACAGCAGAATAAACTAGGGTATTTGGAGATATTTGGAGTGTCGTACCTAGAGTTGCTCCATTTGCACATGAATACAGTGACCAAGTCTAAGCTAAATGAAATAAAGAGCAAACAAGTGCATCTTTTTTTTTTTTTTTTTCCCAAAGAGGAGGAGTAATAAATCAGATGCCCTACTGCAGTCCAATAACCATGCTAAAGAAAAATCATGTATATTGATTCAATTGCAAATCCAATCAACCTAGATTTGTCAAAATGAAAGCTAAATATCACCGTCTTGTGTTTTCCTCATCTGACATGCCATCCGAGGACCAAAATAAAGCAGAGGCTCCTGGGTTCTTGAAGAAGCGTTTAAATCCCATGGCCTTTTCATCATCCTTTGTGTCTGGCTGTTTTCAACATCCATGAGTTCACGTAATCCACAGACTAAATCCTTAGAATGCTTTTTTTTTCATTTTTCTTCCTTTTTTTTTTTTTCGTTTTGTTTGCTTGGTTCTTTTTACCCGAGCATACAAAAAGTCCCCTCCACCTAATCAAAATTATAAAAATGGAAGCCACTTGCAGGGAATAAAGTCACATAGAGAAATGTTCTTGGGTTGTGGGGAGGAGAACGGCGACCACAACAATGCGTGTCACCTATTCCTTGATCCAGAGCATCTCAATAAAAAAATATCTGAGTAAAAACCTCACTGCTTTCTTCCAGCATTGACATCTTCAGTAATTGTTACAATGAACTTCTTTGTAAAGAGACTCCGTCATGCAGAGGACTGTTCTTTGTAATGTGTCCATAATTTCTTCATCTCCTAATGCAAAAGGTAGGAGATTACATGTTTCTACATTTGCCCTTTAATTAAATATATAAACAATAATTTAAATAAACCTGAATAAATAAATCTGAAACAATCAATTAATAAATAAATGAAATAACAGACAGACTGATTGATAAGATAGACAGACAGATATCTGACTTCCTCTCATTCATTTTAGTCACTCTCTTAACAAATGCTTTGCTTCAGATTGAAGGAGGAATATTGTTCTCTCTCCTCAATGATGTAAAATGCAAATATAAACAAACAAAATGACAAACAAACAAAAAACTGTAAAAATATATGTATATTGAAAGAGTTAAAGTCCTAAAATCTTTATTGTAATGTAACTGCATCAAATCTTTAAACACAACATGCCCTCGTTTAGAGAATAAATCTCTTTTTCTGTATTTTTTTTAACTGTATCTCCTTATCTTTTTAGTTCCTCTATATATACTTGTAGGTTTATCTTTTTTTTCCCCCTCTTTAACTAACTTTCAAGAAAATTCCCAGCGTTTCTGCATACAGAAAGCTTTGCCTGTACTGTATGTCCCCTTTGGTCTAGTCATGCTCTTAGGGGCCAAACTGCTCTCAGGTCTCTCTATCCAGTTTCTCTACAGTCCTGTTGGACGTTTACCACAAGCAAATACAAAATGGTAACAGGTCACAAATGAAAACAGGGAGATAGAGAGAGAGAAAGACTTTGAGATTGAATGCCACATGTCAAACTGCTCCCTGAAAAAAACAGAGATTGAGTAGTGGGCCTTAGAAATAACTAACACTAGGTAAAGTTTCATCTATTTCTCCTGGAGCCCACAATTGTTATTTGGCTTGTACTTTTTTCGCCGTCTTTTCCTTGTGCTGCCTCCGACTGACTCTCTCTTCTCGCTTCTCTACTTTCCTTCCAGGGGCTGGTGAGGTTACCCTGTGGCTCTTTTATGAACACCTTTTCTTGGGTTGCGAGAGTCCCGTGGTCTAAGCTGCCCGTGCTGTTGCACTTCTTCACGGACGGGGGCGCTAGAGAGCTCGGCAGAAGCAGCGACGTCAGCGACAGGCTGCTCGGCGTCTCTGAGAGCTGCTGGCTGTCACACGTCTGGTCGGAGCCGCACCGTACCATCCCTACATCCTCATCAGAGCCTTGTGGAGCTCTTCCTGCACTGCTGTCCGTTTCACAGCTGCTCTTGCTGCGCTGGTGTCCCCTTATAGCCGGAGGACTGGGTCTCAGGGTCTCCGTGGAGAGGCTGGCGCGATCATCGACGAGCGTGTCCAGCAGCGGCTGGGTGGTGGATACAATGAAACTGAGCCCTTCTTCCATGGTGGTCGGGAGGCTGCTCTCCGAGCTCCCCGTAGCCAGGGAGGAGTCACTGTGAGATGGATACTAGGGGCAGAAAGGTCAAGGTTTTAGCAATGATGTGACAATCAGTATGTTTACATGGACAACAATACTCTGATATTAACGCAATTAAGAATCTACCATGTAAATAGAGATTTCTGTGTAACTTAATCCGGCTAAAGTCATTGGTATTTGATCAGTTCCGTTTCCAATTCTGCTTATCGATTCTGACATTTATTTTGTTTCTTTTTACAAAGTATTCTGTTGCAGCTAAATAAAAGGAGCAAAAATCAGCAGCCTACAGAACACAGCAAGAGGAATTGTGTGCTTATGCTTAAAAAAAAACAACAAGTTTATACTACATTAATATACATTTCAAAAATTAAAGAGTTAATGACAAGTAAACAGTTAGTAATAGAGTAGGAACAAACAAATCAGTTGGCCATAGCACAAATAAATAGGCTAATAAATAAACACTGCGTAGTTTTCTTTTCATAAATAAAATATAGATTAATCAATTGGCCTCGCAGAAGGATGCCTCTAATCGATCTGTGTATAATAACATAAAACTGAAACATTGAACAAAAGCAATTCAAGTTAACACCAGAATCATAATATTGTATTTGATTACTCAAGTCCATGTAGTGACATGCAGTACAATGCATGAGTTGTACATGTGTGTGAGATCAAACCTGTGTGGTGAGCAGCCTGGTGTTTGCTCCAGGAGAGCGTAGAGACGCCCATGAGGCTGGGGAAGTTAGCCGAAGCCCTCTTGGTTTGTGTCCCGGCCAGCCTCTCGGGGGTGCTGGGAGGGCCGCGACAGCTGGGTGGAAGAATTCGGCAGGGAGTCGGAAGGGAGTGGTAGAGCGGCTCGAAGCTCCAGAAACCCCTGGGTGCTCCTCTTTACTGCTGCTACAGGGAACTCCACCTGCACACAAATTCAGTTACTGAATTGAATCTGAGGTAGCTGATGCAGAGTTTGAATGCAAGGAAGCCAAATGACACTCTAACAATGTTGATAACAAAAGCTGTGGGCAACAGTGGATGTGCTGCATTACCTATGCTGTGACGAGCAGGTGTGTTTTGATGTGGACTTTGAGAACCGCCTCCATTCACTGCCGCCCCATCCTCTGTCCCAGAGCTGTGAACCCGAGAGGGTCGCCGTAACCTGTGACCTCTCCCTCCAGGTTCTTCAGTGTTTAGGCACTCATCACAGCCCCTCTCCTGAGCAGAAATATTAGCATGAGCTTTCAGACTTTCAAGTCTCTGAAATGGCAACATCTAATTTTCTTGGTAAACTAAACACTTTTAGACTCTCTGCATTCAGGGCTTTCCTCTATAATAGCAAAAGAGATTAAGAAACGATTAAACTCTGTTAGATAATCTAAGCCATCTGCCTCACATACTGTCCTTTATGGGGTTTCTCTAACAAATAGCTAGAGATGTTTAGGTCTGCTGAAGAATTCCTCTGGTGGAGCAGCAGCGCTACATGCCCCATGAGACTGCATTATTTAGACTAACAGCTTAGAGTTCTTCTGTCTAATTAGTGCGAGTCTGTGGTCATTCTCACTGATTATATATAATTAACGGATCATTGTTTGGGATTACAGCAGTTTATACATCAGATAGAGGTAAATCATTTCCAGGAGGCAGAGTTTTCATCTGTTACTGAGCATAAGCCGCTATTAAGGGCATGGAAAAACTAAATATTTATGCTCCACATAAATTATGTCCTTTGAACTTTTTATATGTCAAAGAATCCTAAAAGTATCATGGTATCAAGCGGCAGTGTTTTTTATTTACTTAATGATAAGAATCCAGCTTTGCCATCACAGTAATAAATTAAATGTTAAAATAGAAAACTTACTGTTTAATACTATTTCACAATATTACTGTATGTTGCATGCAATAAATGTAGCTTTCAAAATGTGTCTTTCAAAAACATAAAAAAATTAGTTATTTCTAATTTACTTTAAGAATCCTGATGAGTGCATACAGATTTTCAAACATTACAAAGTGTAGATACTAAGACAATTGAGAGGGTGAAGCATTCAAAATGACAAAATCATTTTTGTGAGAGAAAGTTCACCTTGCCCTCTTTGGCAGCCATCTGGTACATGCTCTGCTCGTCTAGACTCAGGTCATCAGGCAGAGCTGGTGAAGATGACTTATCTGAGAGCTGCTCCGACCTCAGAGACGCCTGCTCCAGTTCAGCCATGTGGATCTGCTGTAGGCAAGAATTTATAGCAATGAGAATTGGGAGGGGTTTTAATCATTAAAATACCCCACTATTTGGATTTCTACAGACTTTTACTACGTGCAAGTCTAACGGCTTTGTGGAGTTTGCAGAGTGCTGAAATGAGTTTGAGTGATAAAACTGCCAACGGAGACTTTGGATTGTTATGGACAGCATGGTTTACTTCTGACAACGTGATGGTGACTTTCCAAAGAAGAAATCTGGGTAATTCAAGAGGAGAGACGTTTAGAGTCAAACAGAGTGAGTGGGAGAGAAGAGCTTGCAAATCAGAGATGTATGGAGAACCGAGACAGGAGAGTGGAAACAGACTGATGGACTGACATTGTTGGCAGCCTGGCAGAATGGCGGGATGACAGGTGTGGAGGTTATGGCTTGAATTACTTCTTTCCTGATCTATCCCTGTCTTGTCCGTCACTGTGATGGGACACAAGCATCGAGAGATTTTGTGTGTGTACATTAAACAATGTGCTATAGTACAATAACTGTCTGTCTGTCTGACTGTCTTTATTTGATAAAACAGTATTATTATGAAATGACCTTTTTTACTGTAATATATGTTAAAATTATATATTTTTTCCCTATGATGCAAAGCTGAATTTTCAGCATCATTACTCCAGGTTTCAGTGTCACATGACCCTTCAAAAAATTATTTTGAAATGCCGATTGGTGCTTAATAATGATTTATTATTTTAGGATTTTTTGATTAATAAAATGTTAAAAACAGCATTATGTGAAATAATTGTTTCATCTGTCTACTTCAATGCTTTTTATACTAGCATTAATACCATTTTTTAATAACTGAAATTAATTTTAATTGTATATTTATAAATGCATCATGATTGCTAAGCTAAAACTGAATTTATAGGCATTCTCTATTCAATTTTGAAGGTTTGCATGTAGGTCAGTAGGCTTAAACTCAAGAGTGCATTAGCAAACACTGACACAGCTGCAGTGTATGGTACCTCTTGTGGATGAGTCCTACAGTCCTTGCAGACGGGTGGGGAGGAGTAATGATGGAAGACGGAGCCAGAGAGGTTGTCAATCATCAGCATCTCCCCTTCAAACGAATCTTTGATAAGCAGAGATACACTGTCCAGCCACAAGTTCTCCTGGGAAACAACACCAGAGTTAACAACACAGAGTTATTAACAAAAACTCACTGAATTATGTGCAGGGTCATCGGCTGGCATTTGGGAACACTTTTTTAAAATCTATGATGAGGGAGCACACCAAGGGCCAGTTTTACTAACAGCTTGCGCCAGCACACACCGTCTTCTGGCATTAAAATTGTATTGTCAGGTTTTACTAAAGATGGGCAGTCATGAATTAGCACAGAAAAGCACTAAGCAAATTACTGGTGTAAAAAAGCATGTCTTAAACTATTTCGCGTTTGAATGGCTGCAATAATTTTTGCTAAGAGGATGCACTTCAGAGAACAGAGAGTGTGTGGTAAAAGGGAGACGATTTTTTTCCATATGTATTCATTTATTTTGAATGCCAGAAGAGCATATTATTTGAACATTTATTTCTTGGCCTCCAGTTCTTTTCAATGTTCTGCGACTACGCTAATTTTCGCTGTGTTGTTATATTGCATTGGCTGATATGTAAATGAGATGTTGCACCTGTGTTCCCCCACAGAAACGGCGCTGTTTTAAAATTGTGCTCTCGCGCTAATTTTAACTGATTATAAAATCTGTAGTAGTAATTGAGAACTGTAATTTTATAACATTTGGATGAACTGAAGTATATCTTGTAGGGATGCAACATTATAATTCAATATAAATACTTTTTTTAATTGTATGCTTATTTTTATATAAACAAATCTTAATATTGGGCAATATAACCATTCTGGTGCAATATACTGTGCATACACGATAGGGCACTTTGAAATGGTCCTTGCACTAAAAAACCAGAACATCCTACCCACCTGTGCGCTCACACTCACACACACACACACACACACACACACATTAATGAGAGGGTAGGGTCACAGAAAGGGTCTCCTTCACTGTCACAGGATTGGTCTTAATGACGGCGTTTGAGAGGAGCCTTACAGCAGCAGAGCTTCAAAGAGCAGCTGTGCAGAGGGCTAAACCTGCACACACACACACTGTATCCGCTCAGCAAAATCCTTTGTGGAAAAAATTCAAAGCGTTAAAAGTTTGAAAACAAGTCTGAGGCGCCTCAAAAGTTTTTGAAATTTGGCTCAACTCGGGAGCTCCAAACACGTAAACAAAAACCTTTTCGCCCGCATCAATCAAAGTCTACTTTAGTTTCCCTCATAAATGCCACATCACTCAATGCTAATATCAAGATGAAGTAAATGTGGAGCAAGTACAATTTCATAACAAAATACGCTTCTGGAAGAAGGAATAAAGATTTGACCATTCAATATTCAGTTACCCAGCAGAGCAATTTAGGAAGCAGTCAAGTGAAGAATCAATCTAACACAATCAAAATGCAGCGTTATCTAATAACAGCCATTTATTTCTCCAGGTAATTGTGCTCTACGTCACTGCCAAGCGTTTTTGATTTCCTACACAAATAAACAATTAAGTTGAAATGACTAATTTGAGTTAAATGAAAATTGATCAGGTTGGCCTGCCTGGTAATTCTGAGTGCACTTATTAGCAAGCAACCTCTTATGTACAACAAACAGGACTAACAAAAGCGCTCTTAGAAACACCAGCAAACCTTAGCACTTCTAATGAGAGTTTGACAGCAGGACTTCACACTTCAGGCCTGACAGGCTGCTATTATCCTCTTAAGATTAGCACCTAGCAGTGGCCAGTGTTACAGGATCACATACACCTCTGTAGTCCAGAGGTTTAAGTAACCAATTTATGGTTCCAGCCATGACCCACAGAGATAATGGCCCGCTTGGGTATGGTTGCGGCCAATGCACAGGGTGATGTGGTCACGGCCTGTAGTGCGAGAACAATCATTTTCAATATGGCTCTGAGCGCGAGTGCCACATTTATGGGTGTTATAGTCTCACCTGTGCCGGCGTGGGTCGTAATTCGCATTGGCCAGATGGAGCGAGGAAATGCGGTATAATTGGCAAGGAAGTAGTTTTAATGACATTTCAACATATGGGAGTATCAGTGTCTCAGCATAAGGCTAGCGCAGCGCTCCTCAAATCGCAGGTCTCCATAAATCGAAGCGCAAGAGCATGTACACCTCTAAACCATCTCATTTAATGAGCTTTCTGGCGGCTTCCCGGTGGCAAATCACTCAACACATGGCGCGAACAGGTGTGAATTCAAGGAAAAGCAGCATCTGCCAGTTTTGCACTTTTCTGAAGGTTGTGTTTTACAGGTAGATGAATCAACCGGAGACGGTCGTGAACTCGATACAAGGCGATACAAGGCACAGTCTGATTCTAGTCTATGTGGCGCTTTCTCTTCTGCTGACTGTAACTGTGGTTTTGTACAATGCTGATCATGAGGAAAATTATGTGTTACTGGGACCTAATCAGTACATGCTGTTTCCTCCCAGACCGACACATTAACACAGACTGAGCCCCATTCACTAGCTGGGCATACGCACATAAAAACGGTGTACTGTAGCATCATGTTCAGACCATGCATACATCTTAATGTTTTTGAAAAAAGTTTCTTATACTTAGGCTGTATTTATCTGATAAAAAAATACAGTAATATAGTGATATTGCAAAATGTGATTAACTGCATCCAAAAAAAAAAATTTTGTATATTTATTATGTATATACAAATACACACACAGTATACATTTATTTATATGTATATAATTATATTTATATAATTAATATAATATATATATATATATATATTACACATACATTTAATATACAAATATATCATATTTTTATTAAATATATACATACACCCATATATAATATTTCAACACAAACTTATTCAATTATTCAACAAATTCAACTTATTCAAAACAATTCAATAGACCTACTGTGAATTATCTGAATACACTTAAAAAAAGTATGTTTTTTTAGGATTCTTTCATAAACAAAGTTCAAAATAACAGCATTTATATATTTATGAAGTCTTTTTACATATCGTCTAAATTCCTTCAAACCTTAGGTCTTCTGCTTTTCTTCATTTTAATTTTCTTTGAAGTCAATTAGTTTAAATTCTATGTCTTCAAATCACAATTCTTAAGCCTGTTTCCTCAAATAAACTCTTAACGATACACAACCCTGACCCACTTCACCTTACAAATAACAAGGCATAACAAAATAAAAACTTATACAGACACACACGCTTTGCTACTCATTTGTCAAAAATACTCAGATACGCATACTCGATAGCACCATGTGACTCAGAAAAATCATCTTACTTTTCTTGGCCATGGCACACCGTGTGACCAGAAAATCTGAAGTGCTTTAAGGACGAGAAGAGCTGTTCGGCTGAAATGCTGCAGTCAGTGTGTCAGTGCGCAAGGCACAATTCAGAAGAGATGCCTGGAGTGGGAGGTGACTTCCCACTGCATTTAAAATATGTTCTGTTATAAATACACACTGAACTGTGCTTGAACTCAGGACGTAAACCTCTCCTTCACAATCTGCTGCTCAGTTTAAGCCTCACCGGTGTAACAATGACAGTATGTTTGATCTGCCAAATCGGTTGCCAAGGCAGCTTATCTTTGGATAAATAAGAACAGTACAAGATAAGGAAAAGTGCGAAAAAAAATGATCCAAAACACATAAAATCATTATTAAAGAGGGTAATTAAGTGCTAAAGCAAATAAAGTAAGGTTACAAGAAGCACAAATTTAGTAAACATATTTATGGCTTTTGTAGGCAGGTTCATATCCATCCTAACACCCGATATAAAAAAACAGAAGAACTCATTTTGTGGAATCTCCAGCTGACCATCTGTGAATACAAAACTTAAGCAAAAATGAAGCTCATTAATGACACATTTGCATTCCTTGTGTCTCTAACCTTCTTCCGTTCTGCTCTCTGAAGAGATAAAATGCTTTCAGTCTGCTGACATCGCTGTTGCTTGAAGCCAAACTAGTTTTTCCAATTCCTGTTCTGCTGACTGTCATGCATACCTCTTTCCTGTCTCTGTGTCTGTCTTTGTCTCCTCCTCTCCATCTCTCAGCCCCAAACCTGCAGTTAGTGATAAGGACTGAGCTCACTGCATGGAAAGCCGCTCCTGTCTAGTCTGTGGTGTTTGTGTGCGCCTTTGTGTTTGTGTGTGTGTTGTGTCACTATCGAGCTGAGACCCTGAACAGGTATGGGACATCACTTCATGCAGGCAGCATTTTGGATCTTAGTATTCAAATAAAACCATTAGCAGCACTGGGGCTGGTTTCAGCACACGCCCGCAATGCGACAGCTGAAGACATGCGACATAAGAGTATCAAAAATAAAATCTTTTGAGAGTTTTGGAAACTTATTTGGCTACATTTACTAGGCTAAACTTCTAAGGATAATATGCGGATGAAATTGCTTGAAAGATTACTAACAGCTTCAAAACACCAGCTATCGGGACTGATACGGCACTTTCCATGAATATGGTACATCCATATGGTGTCCAATATGCTTTTTCATCAAGCATCAGGCATCAAGCACCCAGACTACCCCGGGGGACAGTTGTGGCCTAATGGATAGGGACTTGAACATGTAACCTAAAGGTCACGGGTTCGAGTCCCAGGTCTGGCAGGGATTGTGGACGGGGGGAAACATGATTTAAATAACCAGAGCCCTATCCACCTTCAATACCATGACTGAAGGGAGACCCTTGAGCAAGGCACTGTTCCCCCAAATGCTCACTGCTCTGGGTGTGTGTTCACTGTTGTTGTGTGTGGTTGATCACTTCTCACTGCTGTGTGTGCATATGAGCACAAATTCATGTCATGTCCTTTCCATTTCTCTGACAACAAGTAGATATGTTGGACAAGACAGCTTGTTGTATCCATCCTCTTGTTATGATTTAAAAAATGTTTAAATGAAAAAATGTTGCATACATACAGTATCTCACAAAAGTGAGTACACCCCTCACATTTTTGTAAATATTTTATTATATCTTTTCAAGGGACAAC
>JAUCMS010000062.1:6352171-6406403 GCA_032357445.1 Enteromius radiatus | reverse complement strand
TAAAAAAATTTGTTGAGGAAAATTTACTAGCCTGAATTTTACAGTTTAAACAAACGCAAAAAAAAAAAAAAAAAAAAAAAAAAAATGTATTGTGCGCTTCAAGATCCACCGCATTTTTTCCCGTATTTATCATTCTTTCCTATCAAAATGGTTGCTATAGATGAAAAAACATAGAAAATCTTTTTTTTTTCTTTAATTTCTGAGTATAAATGTGATTAACACAACATGAGGTGCATATTTATTTTTCAATGTGCACAACTTTTAAGGTGACAAATGTGCTCACATACAGTAGTTTCATAGATGTTATTGCTTATGACTGGATAGATTAAATAGCAATTTAAAAGTCGCTGTAATATCTTTTTTAGAAAGTATCATCAAAATAATTACATATTATTACCTAACTGCCACTCATAAGACTCTTGCCTGTTACAAGGCTGCACTCACTTTCTCTAAATTGTCAGAATTGACAAATAAAGTTGACTTTGACTGACTTGTTATCCAAAAGTATTCTAAATTAATTAAATTAGCCTAGCACTATTTACATTATTGCCTAGCATTATTAACACATTCTGTTTTTTTTAATTGATGGGTTCAGGTGATTGGATATCATTAGAGATCATTTTATTTTAGAAATTAACATACATTTACATATTAATCAACACTCTGCACTACTTGCTTGGGATAATTAACATTATGTTTCCCCTGTCCACAGGAAGCTGATGAAAAAAACGAATACAGCATTTCAAAGAGAAGGTTCAGTTCCAGGTGTTTGGATTACAGAGGTGGGATGATAAAGTTTCTCTCATTGCGTTAATCTGCTGCGACCTCCACAACCTAAAACCCAAAACCATCCCACACAATGCACTGAAGTATTGGGTGTTACAAGATTACATAATTCCTGGTGAATCTGACTAAAACAACAGAATTCTTAGCGAATTCCCCCCTCACTGTCTAGAACCCTCATAAAAAGCCAACCTCCTCACAAGGGCTGTTATTATTTAAACCACTGTAAAAATAATTATGTAGTTTATAAGTTGCTCTCAGCTCTTCGAGTGCCCGCTCAATGACCCTCTGTGTGCATGCTAATATAGTGCAAGCTAGACGAGTAGAGACGGCTCTCTAAGTGCTGAGTAAGTGTCTTATTAATGGTTGGTAAAATGCTAATACATGCAGAGCTGATGGATAATTATTGTGTTCTTTGTGCTTTTTTGAGAGGGTTTGGATTGCTGGAATGGTATGATATAGCTTCGGTGCCCTCTTGGTGAGTAAGACCCTGTAACGAATGGCAGGTTGACTGCAGCATGCACAATAGCTCACCAGCGCCGTCTGCTCCAGGCTAGCCCTGCCCAGAGAGCTCACGCTACTCTTGCGGGAACCCAGGGCAAAGCTCAGCCTTTCAGACGGGTACAGGCCCCTGGCGTTGGGTGCAGGTGCCAAATCCAGATGCCCATTAGGGGTCAAAGTGGAAATCTTTGGATCTGCACAAACACACATGCCAAGACTGATTAGATCACAAACACGCTTTGAGAAACACTAGTAAGTCAAAATAAGTCAATAAGCAAAAACTGTTTGTTTTGTGTTGTGCGGAATTAAGAAGTATATTCTGTCAAGCCTATTAAAGTTTCAAGCTTGCGTGATTTCTGGTATTTCTAAAGCCTTTTCTCATGCCAGGCGACACTGGTGGGAGTGTGTAAGTTTGTCTTCTGTCTGTGCACATGCATTATTCATTATAGCGTGTCCTTAGATCTCACGCCGGCATGACTTTTTTTCTTTTTTATATTAATGAGACATTTTAATGCATTGCTTTCAGGTACTCATTTTTGAAACAGTTTAGGATATTGCATGATTTTAGCATTTTGTCACAAAAAAACTTTTACCACAATATTAATGTATTTACTATCACTTTTGAACTTAAGACCTTGATAAAATACAGCATTACTCTCTTTTTATTAACAAAAATCTTAATGACCCCAAAACCCCAAACTCAACACCAAACGATAAATGACTAGCTTAAACTATAAAGAATTATTGACACAATACAAAATTTACATCTGGACTTATCACTGACAAAACCTTCCACAACAAAATTACTTTAAAAAAGTCAAAATACAGAGACGCAGTGTCATGTCATTTTGTAAAAGACTGTTATTAAACTTTTTTTTTTCTTTTTCTTTTAGATGATCTTAAAATGAGCTCTGAACATGAACACATTTCTCCTTACAATGAACCAAAAATAAAAAAATAAATAAAAATACAGCACTGCACAGAAGGTTCAGAAGCACAAGGAAAAACACAGCTGTGCTTTAAGAACACTTCCTTAGTTAGTTCACATCTCAGTACCTGACAGCTGGAGCGAATCTTTTTTCTCAGTTTCTTCTAAGTTACAAGAGGATCTGTCATCGTCTGAGTAGGAACGGTTAGCATCTCCCTGTCACAGACAAAGAAACAGGGACACAAGGTCAAAATGACACAAGATAGCTTGAGTTCACATGGCACAGAGGTATCAATCTGAAACTCTTATAGACTGTAGATTTCATTCGTTTATAACCGTAGCGTGTGAACATAACCATTGACAACCAAATCAAGGGGACATGATTTCTTTTGTAAAATAACTAAAGCGCCCTGAGCCTTTTTTTAATAGATTTGTCAATCTCGCTTGCCCTCCCTCTGAAAGTCAATCGCATTTGCTCTAGTTCCCCACTCACCCTCACACAGTGCCTCAGATCTAGACCATAACCCGGAGGCCCACTTCTACATGCTCCCTGGAGAGATAACCTACTCCTGCAGTCTGCATACCTGCCCGTGAAGCCCTATTTACACAAGCATGCCCATCGAAAATATATTCACCGGCAAGAACAACAAAAGCCTGTGGAAAAATGCCCCAGGACAGCGGTAAGTTATTAGAGCTACGCCATGTTCTCCCTCTCATTCTGTTGCTAAACACCAGCACAAATTTGACCCTGTTATGAAAAGCGCCACAGCCAACAGATGCTTTTCACAATAATGTATTCAAATCAACTCAGTGAGCATGAAATATTAATATTCAGCAGCTAAACCCAAAAGTTATAGGCTCTGTTACGTCTGAGATTGTTTTGTGCATGAACCAAAACACTCGATTTCTCCAATGCCTTGCGGTGTGTACCTTACCTCAGCCTGAAATCCTTCCACTAAGATAGCCACAAGCAGATTGAACAAAACATAGTTTCCAAAAGTCATGAGCGCAACGAAATACAGGGCAGCCAGGGGGGAGGTAGAGGCCATGCCGTTATACAAAACCATGTTCCAGTCCTCTTGAGTAAGGATCTGCACACAAACAAATACACCGGCAAAAAAACAAATATACTTTAATAAACTTTATATAATATTTTTTTAATGGAAGCAAATTAGCTTGATAAACAAATAAATATTAAAGATTTTTATTACAGATGTTTTTCTTTTTAAATATTATTTCATTATATGTATTTTATCTTTGTTTATACAGGAAAAATATAAATAAGCATTTATATCTAATGCTTACCAGTAAAATAAATATATGCATGCATACATACATATTGATATCATTAGATTATATTAATTCTATATTTTGCTTCTCACACATACACTTTTGTGCCCAACTGGTACTCAATAGCCAATAAAAGATATGTTTTACTTTTCCAAAACAATTTCCATATTTTGTTATTTATATTTTTCTTTTTTAATTATCTAAAAAGCCCACAAATAATAATATCATATTATGTATCCTTCTTATTTTTATTTTATATAACAAAACAGTCCAAATACATACATACATATTTGTTTTCAGATTTTTATTGTATATAACAAAAAACAAAAGGGGAAAAAGCAGGTGTTTGATGACAAACTGTTCATATTATTTACATAAAATTACATATTATATATGTAAACTTTATATATTATTTAATTACATTTATTTATTTTTTTATATTTTGTTTAATATAAAGATTTATTTAATGTAAGATTTATTTAAAATTTATATCTAATGCTTTTCATTTTTGTTTATTTATTGTAATAAATAAATAAATGCATACACAAATACTTATATCATCCCGTATTATATAATTTCTGTTTTATCTGTCTATTTATTGTCCATAATAGACATGCCAATAAATACAAACATTACTATTTTAATAATATTAAATATAGTTTATACAAAATATAATAAATACATATGAAGACATTTTTGGCCTATTTTTTATAATAATACCATGTAGTAGTCTAAAGCTTCCATCTCCACAGAGAATACCCAGGTGTGTGCGTGTGATTAAAATGTGGTTTCAGCCAGTTCCCAGTTGCCCCGTGTTCCCCGTCACCTGCAGAAGTGCTTTCATAAGTGAGATGAGTTCTGAGAGCTCTACACACCTGAAACACTGTGACAATGGCCCAAAGCAGAGAGTCAAAGTTTTTCCTGTCAGGTACTGTGTCCCCAGCCTCTGTCTTCAGGCTGAACTTGCAGCCAAATATGTGCATTCCCAGAATACTGCAGAAACAAACAGACAAACAAGCTCTGAATGCTGCTCTCACGTTTAGATATTCTGATACCGTATGCTTCGCATCGACCACAACAGGATGTGAGATGAATGAGTCTGTCAGAGATGAGGAGCCTATAAAAATGATATCAGCGCTGTGCGAGGAGACATATGTCCTGGTTGGACATCAGCCAGAGATGAGGCCAGTCATGCTGGAGAGACGGATCACAGAATACAGAATCAAACACACACCTAGAGATAAATGAGATGGGGTGATGCTATAAACATACAAACAGTGTTGGCGGTAGCATGTTACTAATGACAGATTTTACGTAATCAGGTTGTGAAAATGTTACATTTAAATGGAAATATGTAAGTATAACAACACTTACTCACAATGCAAAATCTTTGTTGTATGTGCGATTATAATGACAGTCTGTATCATGCTTACAGAGCATTACAATGATTTCTTGCCACTTACTGCCATATTTACTACTTACAAACTGCAAAACATTGCTGATAAATATGAATAGTGGACAATATATAAGAACCAGGGGACTGCATCAGAGCTGTGGTGGATTTGCTCTGTCCTGAAACACTCAGATATGGTCAAATTAAATTTTTTTTTAATACTTTGACAATGGTTGTGCACAGTTTAAGACTATATGAAAGTCTACTGTATATGAAATATACGCTTGTAAAAAATGGTGCCTACTGTATATAAAATGGTGATGTTCCTGTGACTTTTCTGAAGAAGAAAAATCACTGGGAAGTAAGTGATAATGAAAATGATAAATAAATTCGTACAATGCAATGTTGTAGCGCATTACTTTATCCGTAACATTCCACACAGCTTCATACACACCACCCAGTGACAAATGTGTTTCTTTCCTCATCTGTGTTCAGCAGTTCTCCATGCAGCAGAGCAATGATGAAGCCAATTAATAATTGGCACAAATATAGCTTCCAGTCTGTAATGCTGATTCATTCTCTCCATTGGCTCCATCCATACGTCATCCCAGGCATCTGCTAACAGTTACGAAAGCCTGTTGACTGTACCCGCAGGCTGGGGACGACTCTATCCATTTAAGAGACATAAATCAGGGCATTGTTTTCAGATGAGGGGTTATAAATTGAGATGGTTGGCGAGGGGGGAAGGGGATATGCTGAAAGCTAAACGTGAGTGGGAAAGACGGATCGGCGGGATTGGTTTATGCACTCAATCCTGCAGCAGCCTCCATCTGTCTCGGTGCACTCTGCTGGAATTGCAGCGCTGCGGGGGGAAGGCGGGAGAGTCAGTGGGCACCAGGGGCCTGAGTGTTATTGTTCTGCCCTCCATCAATCTCACTCTGATCCTTATGGGCCTGTCACTCGCTGCTGAAGCTAAGGTGTACACTACTGTGCAGCTGAGACGCTCAGCCATGCAGAGCCCCGCGTGATCCAGCTGCTGTCAGTTGTGAGATTTTATAAAGCCTCGCTGCTTTGTGTGATAAAGTGTGTGGCGTTTATTACAAACAAGAGTGCGTACGGATGCGGACAGACACTATGAGTAAGCACACGGATGTGAGTGAGTTTCATTTAACTACAATTGCATATTGAAACAAATTGAATGAAGAATAAATAATGAAGAATAAATAAAATAAATAAATGAATTTAAAAAATATATATAATAACATTAAATAAATAAAATCATTATATATTAGTTTATAAAACACACATACAGTATATATATATATATATATATATATATATATATATTCATGAAAAAATTTACATGAACACATTTTTTACATTTCTATATTCATATTCTTATATTTTCCATTATATAAGCATCTAGTTAATAAATAACCATAACATGTTTTTCTTACATATATACATACATTTTATATTTTTTTATATGTAGTTTAAAAGTGCTATCAAAAAATTAATTGCAAAATAAGTTATTGTTATTTACATTATATATGTATACTGTATGTACTGTGTATATTTAGTTTTTTACATAGAAACATGCACACATCCAGTATATATATATATTCATGAAAAAATGTACATGAACACATTTTTTACATTTCTATATTCATATTCTTATATTTTCCATTTTGTAGGATTAGGGGTGTATTGAGTAAACTTTATTTGGGTGTAGAATATAAAGTTAGGGGTGTAGAATATGGTCATGTAGAATATGTTGTCTATAAATACTAATAAATAGCCAATATGTTAATAATAGGCATGCTAATAAGCAACTAGTTAATATTAGGAACTGGTCCCTATACTAAAATCTTACTATCTTACTTAAGATGTTTTTGATTTCTCATAGAAAATAAATGAATTAATAAATGAATCAATAAATTAATATTTTCTATCTTTTGATTTTGTATGATAAAACATAATGTAATTCACACACACTCTTGCGCCCTTAAATAAGCCCACAAATAAATAATCTCATATTATGTATTTTTCTATCATTCTATTTTTTATTTAAAATGGTCCAAATACAAATAAATAATTTTTTTTTTCTTTTTATTGTATATAACAAAACAAGCCAAGAGAAAGGAAAATGTATGTCTGTGTGTTTAATGATAAAGTGTGTATTTTATTACAAACAAGTGTGCACTTGAGATAGATTATGAGTAAGCACACCGATATGAAACGCATTAAGTTTCATTCACCAATAATTGCACAAGAAACCCACAGAAATGCAACAATGAAGCTCAACCCACCTGAATATGAAGATAAAGAGCATTAGTAACATGCAGAAGGTGGCCACGTTGTCCATGGTCTTCATCAGGACCACCAGCTGTCTTCGCAGAGCTGGCATGAACCGCACCAGCTTTATGACCCTCAACAGTCTGAATGTCCTCAGGACGGACAGACCCCCATCAGACTGTCCAATGATCTCACATACACTATACACAAACACACAAAAAGAGTTATATAGACTACAATGTAGAAAAAAAAAATATATATATATCATAAAAGGGTGTTTCTTTAGCTTTGGCACTTTTGTGTTCAAGGGTACATACAGTAATAGCCTGTAACAGAATAACTTTTTCCTTGAACACTGCATTAAATCTAACATTTTCTCTTGCCTTCATCATTCATTTTTTTTGCTACTCCAATGCCTTTTACATATATTTTTAATGGCTTTAAGGTCTGGTTACGCATCAAATTGTCACAGGCAAAAACGTACAATTTAAAGGTACTTGTGCTCTAGCCCTAGAACTTAAGTAACTATAAAAGTGAATGCACTTGCCTGATGATCACAATGATGCCATCAAAGATGTTATAGGGATTTCTCAGATATTCAAAGAAGCCAAAGGCCGTCAGCTTGAGGATCATCTCCAATGTGAACATACTGGTGAACACTATGTTACAAATCTCCAGGACATTAGTCAGTTCATCAGGCTGTAGACACAGAGAGAGAGAAACACTGAGGACAAGCGAGAGGTAGGGAAGACTAAAAGTAGAGTTAAATGTGGAGAGGTCATTTCAGATCACTGCATTGCTGTTCAAGAGAGTGTGTGCACTGTTGCATGGACAAGATCAGCTTTTGACAGCAGGCATGAGTTCCTCGGTAAGGCTGTGACCTCCTCATATGATATAAAGGTCAGAGAAAACTGAGTTTAAACCTGAATAATTCCTGGATCAGAAGGAAATCAGGGGTGATGGGAGTGCACTGATACTATATGTGAATTGTAAGTGCTGCCTGTCTGCAGCTTATTCTAACTGACCCCAAACTTTTTAAAGGTAGAGTATTATTACTACAACAGTAAAAAGCAACAACAAAACAGTAGGATGGTACCACAGCTTCGTATCCAGGTGGACTAACATCAGCCTATGTCGCCATGTACATTGTAGAAATCCAGCTCTTCAGCAGGTGATTTAAGCCATGTGCACTAAGCATCGGTGAACAGACTGTGGGTGGTCCACTAAAGGCTGAGACTAGTGTAAGATCTACTGCTCTTAGAAAGGGATCAACAGACCACCCCGATCTGCTTCAGTCCACGCTGTGTAATCTGACATCACATAAATCCATTACACCTTATCTCAGCCGATAACACTATGTATGTTCATGGGCTCAAGTGAGAGGGTGGCTACATTCCAGGGGAGCGAAAGCGAAATCTGATTTGAGAACACTTCCTTCGTTGTCCCTTTTGTTCCTTCTCTCTCCATCCCTTTATTGATCCATATCTCTCCATTGACGAGTTAAAGCCAAGAAAACACAACTGAAGGACGAATGAAAACCAAACCACAGGCAGCTCCTGGGAGATGCCATTTAGAGAAATTGAATATTGAACCAGCAATCAGGAGTAATAATGGCAAAACAATACGGTAAGAAAACACCAATAGCTTCTCCTCCCCCTTTCCATTTTTATAACTCCTTTTTTCTTTGTCCTTCCACAGGCTGTACTGTAAACTGCTCTTAAATCAATCCATCAACAGATCATCTCATTATCAAACCTATTTGTACAGTCTTTTTTAAAAAAAAACTTGTGAAAGTGATTTTTGGTAAACCATGAATAAACTGTCACGACAAGAAAATAAAAGCAAATATTTTAAGAATGTGTTTTTTTCCAATACAATAATAAAAGTAGTCAAAAGTAACTAAAACGTCTTCAAAAAATCTTTTGTGTTCCACAGAATAAAAAAAAGTGACAGTACAGTAAGTAGACTGAAATGGCAGTAGAATTTTCCCTGTACATAAATTACTGTATCTCTAAAGACTCCTCTGTCAAGCTCAAGAAATTTGCAGATGACACCACAGTCATCGGCTTCAACAACCTGGAGCTGGTTACTTTCAGCTAATAAATCAGATATAAGTAGACTACAGCGGATTGTCCAGACTGCAGAAAATATTATTGATGAAAAAATAAGTGTCATTTTAATTGTAAAAACACTACGGAAAAAACTATAGGTTAACAGTAAGTTCCTGGACTATAGACAGGGAAAAACTAAAACATCTAACCAGATTTTTAATGTAATTTTACAGTAAACTGCTGTTAATTAGAACTACACAAATCAATGTATAATTTACAGTCATAACTAGTATTTTGCTTCAAATATTTCTTGCGTTATTTAAGTGTTGCGTTATGGTGTTTTGTGTTTGCATGAATGACTGTGCACTTTCTATATATTAGTATATACTTCTGCTTGTGGCGAATACTTGTGATGAGCGCTGAGTCTTCATGTGGCTTTCTCTTTTACCAACTGCATTATTATGGTGGTTGTCAGTATGTTTATGTATAAAGGTACACAATTTTACTGGTTTACAGTGACATTTCTTTTATTGTAAATTACTGTTTTATACTGTAAAACTTACAGTTTGTGGCCAAAAACTACAGAAATTTCTTTTAGCCTGTACTCTTCCAGAGTGAGGAAGAGGGCAGGTAAAATCCTCACAGACTCCACTCACCCTGGCCATAACCTCTTTAAACGGTTGCCATCTGGATGTCGCTTCGGAACAACAGGTAATATCTAGTCACAGGGATAACTTCTTCCCACAGGCCATATCCCTTTTGAACAGCTTACGCACTTAAACGCCTTCCTTAATGCAATACTTCACAAATTAACTACTATTATTTCATATTATCCACAAGAAGTAGACGTCTTTATACTTGCTGAATTAGTATGTGTGAGCACTGGATATTTCATGCCAAAAATGTCCTTCCTATGTGCATGCACACTTAGCTATAAAGCCCTTTCTAATTCTGATTAATCCATTTTGTTATCCAATCCATATACTGAATGTGCAAAATCCATTTGAAATATGAATTACACACAGTAATACGCAACATTTTAGCAGCTTTCAGTTGCATAAGTGTGAGTATTTGCAACTTTCTCTCACGGCTTCCTCAGGCAATCCCACAATCCCTGCATGATCCTGGCACATGATCCTTTTCAGTATTTTCAGTTGATACACTGCCCAGTAATCAAACCCATGACCCTGCCGTTGCTAGCGCCACGCACTACTCTTAGAGCAACTGGAACCTTTAAATGTATTCGTGTGTGCAGACCGAGCACATGGACACTTGTTCGATCGACTGTTGTGTGTGAGCACACGCACACACACACACACGCACACTGCCCACACACATGTAAATATTGTGATCTTTACCAAGCTGGTTGAGAGTCAGGTTAAAACATAATGAGTCACAGCAGATGATGTCATCACACATGATCCATTTAACCAAATAAGACCGACTGGAACACAAACTCTCATGAGGAAAGTCCTGTTTATACACGAGCACGTACACAGGGGCTCCTCTGTTTGCCTGCGTAGGCAGCATTTACATGATGTCTCACATGTTAAAAATGCTGCGTAATAGAAGTCAGCGGTGACTATCTCTTTTTCTCTCTCTCTCTGTCTGTCTCTCTCTGCTTGTTGATATTTTTAGAGCCCAGAGAGATGAGAAAACAGGCCCTACTGCAGGCGAGGCAGTGAAGACATGAGGGGGCGGAGGGGGAGAGACATACAGAGAGAGCAAGACAGAGAGAGTGTGCATGAGTAGTAGTAGCTTTCCACATCTTCCAAAGATAATTAACTGCACTTTCATGGCAAGAAGAAATCCAAGACGACTCCAAAGGCCGTTCCACACGCTCTCATTACTTTGAATGGCAGGCCCTGTGAAGACTCTATCAGCACTGCAGAAAGAGCCGGCTATTACAGTAATATGTGACATGATGAGGTTGAACACTTCTTCGGAGTGGGATCATTATGTGAGCCGACTGCATTGCAGGTGAAATTACCTGGTTATGGTGCTCAATGCCCATGCTGATTGTATTGATGAGGATGGCGATCATAATCCCTCTGTTGAAGTACTTGCTTTCAACTATACCCCAAAGCTTCACTCTCATTTCATCCCAAACATCTTTACATTTCCCAAAACAGGTGCGTTTCCTCTTTGGCGAGTCCTCGGGGTCATCGTCTCCTTTCTCGTCCAAGCGGTTTTCATCCCTGTCGGTTTCCTCCAGTGCACCCTCCTCTTCCTCCCCATTGGCCGAGTGCCCCGTTGATCCAGACCCCTCCTTGAGTGATAGGGCGGCAGCACACTGTGGACACTCCTCAGGGTTTGGGGTGACGGAGAGGGAGATGGCGTTGTCCAGAGGTTGGGAGCCATGGTCCAACTTGGTATCGTGAATACAGTGAGGTGCTGCGAGACAGACGAAAAAAATTCAACATTTCTGTTTGACATTTTCATATAATACAATAAAATTTTTGCCTGTCAGTTACTTGGACAACTGCCACACTGCTGCTTGGGTTTGAAATGTCATTGGGCCATAAAATCAAACACATGGATAGATTTGTTCTTGTTTTTATTGCAACTTGCTCTTTACTTTTATAACTTGCTATTATATTTAGAGTGGTGAAGAAGCTACTTAGCTAGGCTACAAGCTTCTTTTTTTTACGACACAAGAGAAGCTAAATACACTGAAACAACTTAAAAGGGCAATACTGCTTAAAATACATTTCTGGTTATATAATTCCTAATTTCAGAGCCGTAAAAACAGAGATATTACCAGACGTTTACAAATAAATTGATACTAAATCACAAGACAAAATATATCCTAAATAAAACAAAACAATACTAACTGGATAAAAACCCCATCATTATTAACAATTAATTTTACATTTAAATTAATTTAGGATTTACTTCAAAACTACTTGCAGTAATGTCTTTTTTTACATTCATTCGTATTGTAAAAAAACCCAAAACTTTCACTTTGTTGAAAACAATAAGAGAGGGCAGTTTAACACAAATACATTCACTTGAATAAATCAAAATGATGCCATGATGCCAAATACAAGTGATGAACGTAAAAGTTCAGGATGAACGGAATCACTAGAATCATCTTTTTGCAATGCTACATTTGAGTGAGTGAGAGAGTGAGTGAAGTGGCTAGGTATGGTGACCCATACTTGGAATTTGTGCTCTGCATTTAACCCATCCACACACCCAGAGCAGTGGGCTGCAACTGCAGCACCTGGGGAGCAGCTGGGGGATCATGCCTTGCTCAAGGGTCTTACCTCAGTGGTGGTATTGAAGGTGGAGAGAGCGCTAGATATTCACTCCCACCACCTACAGTTCCTGCCGGACCTGGGACTTAAACCCGCAATGTTTGGGTTACAAGTCCAACTCCCTATCCGTTAGGCCATGACTGCCCCTCTTTTTTTTTTGTCAAACAAATGAACCAGATTTTTATGCATTCTCTCACTCACATTTTGTGTTGAAATGTCTGATCCCAGCGAATCAGACTTTTTAGCCCTAACATATAAGTGAAAACACTTTAGGGTGAATTTTCCTACACTACGAGTGATAAAGGTTCCTTTAGGTTGAATGATTTGCTAGACTGAATCAAACTTCTCAACACTGCATAAACAAAAATGGGAAGAATAGGATGGCTAAGAAAGAGCAATTTAGTACAACAGCTAGCTACTTTTTTGAACAAAGCTGAGCTAATGTCAGGTCAAAATAAAAAGTTTTCTAACTCTTTCTTGTTACTCACTCTGAGTAGAATGGCAGTGGTGTCTTTCGCTGCCATTCACATTAGCTCCTCCCCCTGTCGATCCTGCCCCTCCCCTACCACGCCCCCTCCCTCCCCCAGGTGGAGGGGCTTTGCCTCTGAGCATGTAGTAAAGGGCAGCTGAGCGTCGCCGGGCCTTGCGCAGGATGTGGCAGACCAGCTGGAAGAGCTCCTCGTAACAGTCTCCGGGCTCAGCGAGCGAAGCCAGCGTGCTGGAGGACAAGTAGCGAGCGCGCTGCTCTTGCATCAGCTGGTGCTCTCGCTGTTTGGTCTCTGAAAACTGAGTGGCAATGACCACCAGGCACAGATTAATCATGAAGAAAGATCCAATCTGGAACAGGAAGAAGAAGAGAGAGAGATGAAAACCATCTTTACCTTGCTCTAAACCCCTATGAATTTCTAGAGTGCTTTCTGGTACTGCTTGTTTTTTTTCTGAAGCTACTGTACTGTTTTTACCAATCCAATTCAAAAATCCCCCAGATTCATTTAGATATCAGGCATCATTGCTTCTTTTATAAATATTGTAAGGATAGTATTGTATGACTACCATATTTTTGGAATATACAGTAGTGCTGCTGTATACGGACTGCTTTTTAAAGCTTAAACACTCCAGTTAACATTCATTGTCAATGAAAATAATGACTAAATATTCATTTTTGGGTGAAATATACCTTTGAAAGAATATATACTGAGTTCGGTAAACATTTATTTGAGCATTTTGCTGTCATTGCTTTCTTTAGATACATTTTAAGCTTGATTCCGTTAGCATAACTCTTGCACTACGTGTGAAGTCTCAGCTGCTTTAAATATCCAGATCTACATGACACCTAAACCCCTCTAAGCTCTCTAACACAGCCTGTGCTGCAGTGTTTGGCATAAGCAGCGGCCATAGCTGTCTAGATGAGCTGCTATAAACGGACCCTATGTTTGAAAAAGTCAGCAGACGCCCAAACAAGAGCCTGTTTTGTTGTGTGTGCGCCTGTATTGCTCTGGCTTTGATATGCTATAATTATCAGGCTCTTTCATAGGAGCAAAACCTCTAAATATCTCCTAGTCCTCGCAGAGAAGGGCTAGATCCCTCTGCCAACGTGAAACGGATTAGAATCGTGAGCCAATCATTTTAAAGACCGAGAGCGAACCAGTTTCAGACCCAAAAGAACAGAAAGCCTGCTCTTATATCATTCGCCATTCATATCACTGGCATTTGTCAACACGCTAACACACACAGAGCTCGCTCTTAGGTCTTAATGAAAGGACAGCCTGGTTTCTGCATATGTGAAGTAGGGATCAGAGAGGACGGATGAGTCGTGAGGAGGACAGAAGAGGTGGAGAAATGCACAGAAGTGTGTGTGTGCGTGTGTGTGTGTGTGGGGCAGCTGTGCAGGTGTGTCCTGCCTCCACATCTGCTGTCCTGATTTGGGAGTCTGATGTGTGACTGGACTGCTCCTAATCAACAGTCGGACCTCTGTTTTATGCAGATAGACAACTTCTTTCCTTGCAGTCACCTTTCCTCTCATCAGTTCCTCTGCATGCTTTAGGACACACACACACACAGTCAAAATCCTTTATACTCATTTAAGTTTTAAAGTGATAGTTCACCCAAATAGGCATTTTTAAATATTATGAAAGAGGCATACAGTAATAAGCATCATAAAAATGGTAGTGATTGCTTTGGGTGAAGAATAGATTACATTGTTTTTCACTGAAAATCTAGACGCTGACTCTTATCAGTTTTCCTATAAAATAAAATATTAAATTAAATTAAACAATAAATATACTATTGACACTGATAGCCTCGTTGGTAGAGCACGTACATATACAATATAGAGTGTCCCGAGTTCAAGTCCTGGATTATTACTTTTCTGATCCTGTCTCTGTGTCTATCCACTTCACTTGTTCTTGTCATCATTACTGTCCTATCACAGTACATGCAAAAAAAATGTTAAAAACATGTATTCATAAAAAAAATTAACAAAACATTGGCACTTTGTGAGAGATCATGATGTAAGTAACCATGTCTAATTTATGAATGGATCTGTTTAAATAAAAAAAGTCAAATCTTTGAAATTATTCACTTTCAGGAATAAATGATTCATTCACTTATTAGTTTAATCAAGTTATTAATGTGGTTAATCAATCTTGATTACTTAATGATCCTTAGCAGCTCATATAACGAGAGATTAACCATGAAGAACTTATTTGAATTTATGTAGTACTTTACATCCAAAATGGTGCCTCTACTGCAGTTAAGACACGTCAGCACTGTTATTCTGTTATTTAAAAGAAAAAAATGCTTATTAAAACTGATTGAAAGAAAGAAAGAAGGTTAGACATACAGATGGCAGAAGGCAGGAGCAGAAAGAGAGAAGGGTCAAAGGAGTGCTGGTTAGTGAGTATACTTCAGTTCTGTTACAGCTGGATGAAAGATGACAGGTGATGATTTATACTCTCATTTAATACTGCTCTTACAATCGGGTCTGGCTGCAGGAAGGGTGACCTTAAGACTGCCTGTCCAAGAAAAGAACAGTAGGCAGAACCGGTCATTTCATTATTGTGCTATCAATGTGCAAACGCAGGAAGAACTTTGCCAACATAATATAGATAGTAAAATAAAATAAAATACGGTCCTCTCATCCCATTATTTCATAATTCATATACACCACTAAAGCCTATAAGCAATCCAATCATTTTTATTAATATTTAGTTGACTGTAATCAGGGACAATGTTTTTAATCCAATTATTTGAGATCCTTCTGTCCACTCATACTGTTCCATCAGAGAACAGCTGAAGAGGAAAAACTGGGCACAGAGAAGGCGAGCCTGAATTAATTGCTCCGATGTTCAATAGAAGTGAAAGGAGGTGAATAGAGGTGCATCGGCGGGGTGTGGGCTGTGTCGGCACACTATGGCCCTCTCTCTACAGGTAGCGACGACTGGCTGTGTGGTTGCCAGGTTACAGACAGAGCAGGGCGTCAAAGAAGTAAATAAAAGTGCAGAGGGACACACTCACATAAACCTGCACACACATACAGTGAAAAGACACATCTTACTCCCCTCGAAAATCTGCAGAACATGCAGGGATTTGACTGCTGTTTTTAGCTGTGAAGGGGGCGCCAGAGAGCATTAAGCTTTAGAAAGCACAGATGACTAACAGGTACATAACGCTAAAACACTGTTGATTGACTTTGGAAGAAAACAGCTCTTTATTTTAGCCAGAGGTGCAGGAAGTGAATTCAAAACTTTGTTACTGGTTTCCTTTAAAAATATTTAAGGAATACAATCTTGTTGACACTGAAATCCTGGGCAGTGCAGTGGTGTTGTGCTATGGGCGTCCCGAGCTTGTGGACCTTTCCTGATCCTGCATCTCACTCTCTCTCCCCCACTTTGCTTCCTGTATTTACTATGCATAAAGACACACTTGAAGACTAAATGCAATCATCAGAGGTAGCAACCACCTTTCTACAGTACAAAAAGAAAAAGAAATTGCAAGTAGGAGATTACTGATGTATGTTGAATAAACAGAATAATACAGAAATAACAGAATAAAAAAAGCTTGTGTTAACAATAGGCCATATTATAATCATTTAAACAACATGCAGAATTTGTACGACAGTATCCACAGTTCAACTTTAAATACAGCGCAAGAACTGTGGTAAGGGAGTACATAGCCGAATCAATTGTGCTGCTCCTATTGATTTCTGTCACTTCACGTTTTTTAGGCAGCACAATACTGATAATGACTAATCTAAATGATGTGTCAGTCCTGAGAGTCTCTTTATATTTAACCAGTGCCACATTTCACCACTCGTGTTCTACTGGTGCATGCTGGGAAGGATCACATGACAGCTTCGCAGGGTGCATGTGTCGGGGTAGCAGGGTCTCTGTCAGAAAGTGAGAGACTGCAGAGATTGCGGCAGGGGTCCGCTAGTCTGATGGGCTCTAATTAACTGCTAATGCTTTCACTCCGCTGACCTACACAGGATTAGGCCCTGTCATTAGCTACAGACACACACCCACATCTCCCTGTGCTTGCCATTTGTTGGGCTAAAATGAAATTCGGCATCTCCAGCAGAGCCATCAGTTGTCTAACAAACGTTTGAATGTCACAAACGGAAACGGTAAAGAAAAGCACAAATAGCTACAACAAATATCAGCAGGCCTCTCTACTATCTGACCTGCACATCTCATTCCTAAATCCATTCCCTTCCTCTTTTTTTCCTTTAGTCTCCTGCCGTCTTTCAGTCTCAGATCCTTTTCCTCCTTATCCTTAGGGCATTTCTTTCCGCTCTCTCTTCTTTAATCTTGGGAGGAGACATTATCCGAAGCACATCTCACTGCAGGGCTGTCTCGTTCGCTGCTGTTTCCAGCATTCAACAGAGAGGGCCGGCGCGGCGCGAGAACTGGCTCCATCACGGCATGGTTAAACACGCAGCCGAAGCAAAGATAAATTCATTTTATAGTGTCCCACTATTGATTCTTCACTATGTTGTTCATTGCCTAATTGATCTCTGCGGCTCTGTCGACTACTAAATGTGCTGTTTAGCTAATATCTGCATCTTTGAAACCTTCAGGCCATCAACGGGAGCCCTGCAGATTCAGTTCAGTCTGTCAATAAAAGCTGGGTATGGACACATCTCTAAGGAACAACAGTAGTGATTTTTTTCAAGACTTTAAACTTCACTTGCAATGCACCATATGGCAAGACTAATCAAACCGATAAACATCTATTAGAAATTACGTGGCCTTGCATTAAAAATACTGTTTTATAATTGAGCTTACAGATGGCACTCCAAACACTAAATATGAGTCTCAATGTTTTACGAGCTGATTGATATTAGTAGTGAATTATAGTGATTCCTTAAAATGAATATCCATTTTTCATACTATTGATTATAATGTTTTGATGCCTAATTGCTAAAATGCTAAAATAATTTCTACTTAGACAAAATAGTATTTTAAAACTTAAATGTAAAATTTAAAACAGCGATTTATCATCTAACAGCCACTACATGAAAATAATTATTCTCTTGTCTGTATCAGCCGGCATATTAATGACGATTAGGCAATTAATCGAGTTTCAGGAGAATCACGCACAAACGATTGCAGCTGCATCCAATCTCACCATTATTGATTACCTCTGCCGCTCATTTCCCTTCCTTAGCATCTGCGTTTTTGTCTTCCTCCACCTCCCCTTCCACCACCTGAGCCGAGGCCAACCCTCGCGAAGGGTCCCTTGCTTCCAGGTTCTCCACTTCCTCCAGGGGGCACGCGGGGACCAGGCTGGGCTCCGAGCATCATTAACCCTAACCTCCTAGGGCTCGGAGGCCGCCGGGCTCCCTGCCTGTCCCCCGGACAGTCCGCCAAACAAGCTTCTTTATCGCAGAGGAAGTGAGAACTAGTGAAAAGTTGTCTTGTAATATATAGTTCAGTCATGAAACTCTGGATGGCGCTGGATGATGGGTTGTTAATCTAACTGATGATATTCAGAGAGTTAAACGACTTGGCACAAGCTGATTGGTTCATGATGCATTTGCCAATGGGCTTATTGCCTTGTATTAACAGTGTATGGCTGACTATCATTCATTTGAGATTACTGCAGAGTTCAGAGTTTCTAAAATTCCAAACATTTTGAAAAACAGAATTATATGTAGCATGTTTTCGGTTGTGTGACAAGCAAAAAACTCGTCAGTGTGTAATAATATTTCTTTGAATGCAAGGATTTCCATGATGACAGCATGCTTGGCTCCGCTGATGTCTCTATGGAGATAAGTGCTTCGTCCAATGTGAGCGTCGTGGTTGATACAGGCCGGTCAAATGTCACACGTAGGGGCTGCAGAGGACATGGCAGCCATGGATGGGGTAACGCAACTCCGATATTGACTCTGGTTTTCGAATGGTTTTGATCCAATTTCTTGGCGCAGAGCGTCTTTCTTTTTGTGGGTACAAGTCCACTTGACGTCAGTCTTTCAGCAAAGTCAGGTTGGTGGTCTGTCACCACCAGGTCAGAACACTGTACGTGAATGCGTTGATGACGTATTTATCTGCGCAAAACGGGATGCGCAGATAGACAAATCTACATATATTGACAGACAGTTTGGGCTACCTATCATAATCTTCAGCCCGAATATTTTGATTGGATGAATATTTTTTAGTCCTATTCCTTACCCAGAATATAAAAATATATGTATAAATTAATTTAGATCACTTACTTTACTCATTACTATTGGAATGTGAGAAGACTTTCAACCAACGCAACAAAAATGTTTCTGAAGACAATCGCCTGTTGCACCTATAAATACTCACGGTATCTCACCATGTGCATCAGTAGAAGCTAGTTCCTGTTTTTTGAAAAAGTTTTGAATTCTGAAACTTACAAAATGTTTTAATAGTAAAATGACCTTTTACATGTCAAAAGATCAAGGGATAACTAAGGATAGTTACTGTTGCAATGTTCGAAAAGCCAGGGCACTCTCACACTTCACATGTTCTCACACAGTAAAAAATACATTGTGAAACAAAGAGGAAACTGAAAACATGTTGACAGACTTTCTATGAAACAAGGTGTCAGCTTTCGAATTTAGATATTTTTAAGAAGTTTAAATAATGCCATTGTGTGCCATTAAGTTTAAGTGCACCAAAGATAATCTACTCTCCTGTCTAATTTGTTTGTCGGACAAAATGGCAATTCTGTGTTATGATTGGTCAGATTGCATCAGATTACATATAAAACCACAGCCTACACGTTCTTAATAATTAAGACACATGCTATCTCTGAACACATACATGGTAAGGTTTAAAAACTTACGATGATGAGGAATATGAAGTAGATGAAGTTGTAGAAGGAATGAGCGTCCATGACGTAGTACATGATCTCCACCCAGCCCTCCAGCGTGATCACCTGCACAAACCAGATCAGACCACAATCAAGCTCTTTATGAACCTGGTGAAGATCCATCTTAGATGATCCATCACAAGTCGTCAGTTCAGACAAATGTTGGTTACAATGAAATAACAAGTGTTTGCTACTTGTGATCAGATTTCGAGGGGAGAGTCTATAATTAATAAATATATATAAAATGTATAATTCTATAAGATTTAGAAGCATGAAGAGAACAACATCATGACTCATTAAAACCTCATTGTTGATGGATTCTTCAGCAATTCTAATGAACTGTGTATAGATATAGATATATACACACAGTATACACACACACAGTATATACTTAGTTGCTTTGGGTAAACACTTTGCTAAATAAATAAATGTAAATACGTAAAAATTATTTGCCAATGCGTAAGAAAATTTTTAATTAATTCAAAGTGAAAACAAGCTCATTTTTTTACCTCATTTGCAAGTAATTTCTTTAAACCTTTGTTTTACCACAGTGGATGATTGACAGGTGTGTAGGCGGCCCTTCACTGTTGTCCAAGACGCATCAGGATGGATTAGCATTTGCAACACGCTATTTATACAATGCTGTCACAAGCATTTTCAACTTCCCCTGAATGTGTTTTTAGAGTGATTGGATCACAAAATGCTTTGAATCTGTGAGACTCTTTGAGCTGTTGACTTTTAATAGGATCAGAGTCAGATGTGTCATTTCAACAAATGCCACTTGTCTCAATTTCTCACCTGAAATATGACGATCCATGCATAACCTATGTTGTCAAAATTGATCGCTCCCTTATGTGGGTTGGTGTGTCCTGTGTGACAGCGGGTGTAGTACTGGTTCCAGTTCACACAGAGTCCCATGGCGGAGGTACTGCCGTTGACAAGCGGCTCCGCACTCAGACCCAGGGCCTGGCGGTGCAGCGCATCTTCTTTATCTAGACAGCACTCCCGTCCGCCTTCTCTCCGAGTGGGCACGTCGCTGCAGGACATGATGCCGTTATCCTGAGCCAGTGAGCAGATGAAGGGCCGCTCGTCATCCTCCTCAGGCTGATAATATGGGGCGGGGAGGGTGATGCCAGATGTGCTGAGGACAAGACGGAAGAAGTCAAGGTTTTTGAGTTAAGAAATGAACCAACTGAATGTGCAATAAAAGAAAACTCATTTATCTATCTCTCTACAGTTGTGTTCAAATTTTTACATACACTTTGCAGTATCTGCAAAATGTTAATTAATAAACCAAAATAAGAGGGATCATACAAAATGCATGCCCGAATAACATCACACAAAAGACATTAATATATAGTCCAAATGAGAGAATAAAAACTGAATTATTACAAATTACCCCATTCAAAAGTTTACATAAACTTGATTCTGAATTCTGTGTTGTTACCTAGATGATGAAGTTGTTTTTGTTTAGTGATAGTTGTTTATGAGTCCCTTATTTGTCTTGAACAATTAAACTGCCTTCTGTTCTTCACAAAATTCCTACAGGTCCATCAAATGTAATGTTTTTTTCCAGCTTCTTTTGCATATTTGAATCGTTTCCAACAATGACAGTATGATTCTGAGACTCATTGTTTCACACTGAGGACAACTGAGGGACTCGTATGCATATATTGCAAAATATTTAAATGCTCACTGATGTACCGAAATTAAATTTTGATGTTTTATTTTGCCTAAATATAAATTTTTCAAGCACTCCCAAAATTAAGTAAATTTTTCATATTAACAAAATGTTGTGAGGCCTGTGCTTAAACTTAAGCTTAAAAAATACAATAGTAATAAAAAAAAAAAAAAAAAAAAAGAAAGATTAAATGAATTTGCATCTATCTGTAGACAGATGTAAAGAGGTCTGAGCATTAACCTGTGTGGATTTATTCTACAGCGGACCAACTGAGCATGTGTAGTGTGTGCATACATGTGTGTGAAGCCCATTTCTCTGTGAGTGACCCATTGAGGGCAGCCTGTCCCTTAATCACAGTGTTTCACTGCCCAGAAATAGCTGTTTCCATCAGCCACTCACCCTCTCATACACATAACAGGGTCACAATGACTATTTACACTCCCTTTCCCCCCTCTCTCGCTCTTTTTTTTCTCTCTTTCCCTGTTTCTCTCTCACATCAACGTATTCGCGAATAAGCACCAACACGCAATGCCATTTGTCCACCCTAGCATAAAACAAGCAGAGAGCATGCAAGCCACACTGACCAATCAATGCCTCTATTGCTTTGTGGTCTAGACAGTTAATCTAAATTTGCACACGCACAAAGCTCCCATGACAGCCATGTTGGAGGTATTGGGCGCCAAGAAAGGATTGGTTCATCATCCCCAGGGTGTAATTCTCCCCATTTGGACAGAGGACTCCTCCGCAGCCTCGCAGCTCGATAAAGGCCAAGAATGTTTCTGCTGTCGCGGAGGACATTTTTCCTTTGCCCTTCAACAACATGGCAGCCAAAAGATCTGAACCATTCGATAGCAGTAATGAGCAATGGTATATCAGGCTACACCAGAAAAAGCAATTTGTCTAGGCAGACCACCGTGGTGACACTCGAGCGAGGATATGCGTGTGCACATTTCTAAACACAAAAAACTAATCAATGCCTGTGATATGGCAAATTGAGCCAATGCATCAAACCTTCGCAGATTCCCCCGTGGGCTTTGTGCGGCACACACTGAGATCTCTCCTATAAAAGTCAGTCCGTATTTTCAACACGACAGTCAAGCTGGACCGCGTGGCACCGCTTTTCTTTAAGAGCTCAGCGGAATGACGACAACTGGGGGGGGGGGGGTGGGTGGGGAGAGAAAGACAGAGCGGCAGAGAATCAGTAAGTCTGTCAGGGCTCTGCAAGGAGTGCTGGAGTGTGAATGATGTTTGTGCCAGTGCCAGGGCTCGGGCACAGCATGGCAACGCACTGAGAAGCACAGCCCAGCGTGGCACACCGCTAACACCCCACTGTGGCACAAAATGCCATTCCACTGCCAATAAGACTGCTCTCGCACATGGAGATAATTGACCAATGACTGACAAGCTGTTTGTGGGTCGTCGCAGGCGGGCGGATGTTAAGGAATGCAGCATAAAACCAGCCCCAAGGAGAAATGAGACTTTGAGGATTGAATTTTTAACAGAAGTCAAACTTCAATAGATGCCGTCAAAATCTAAATTCAGTTTTACCTTTCATTTGTTTTTACGGTTTTACCTTTCATTTTTAATTTGAGCTTATATCATTAGATTTTTTTCTTCTTCTGCTGATGTATGCCAGAGTTTTGCAATCATTTAGTTATATATTATCTTATTCTTCGCCCCTCCAATCGACTGCAAACACTCGTAAATTTTTTAGTGCAACATTCACATCTGAAAATTAAAAGCTAAGGAACAGAATGAATAAAAGTCCTGCTTAAATTGTCTCTTCTTAATGAAAGAGATTGTTTAGCAACATATTTTAATTCTGTCATTGCTCATCCTTATGTCGTTCCAAATTCCGAAAACACCTTTGTTACTTGTCTCAGAAGCAGCACGGACAGATACTTCAAAAACATGTGCGGCGAGGCTGGAATAAACACATGTATCAACCGAGTGACCGCAAACAGCTTCAGTGTCCATATCAGAGCCGAACGGCACCGTAGACATGTGCAGTTTAAACTGTCTAAGCATTAAAGGCAGGGAATGCCTTTAACAACAACAACAAAAAACTTCCCTATGTCAAGGGCCTTTATGACAGCTGTCCATCAAAAGCCAGTGATGAGTCGTTTCCATAGCAACAAAAACAATGGATAGATCACACTAGTACTAGATAGATCACACTAGTTTTGGAGCACAAGGAGTTGTATGATATAAGTACAAAACTCTATCTAGTCTAAAATATGTCATAAACCATGAATCATCCAACCAGAGTTCCTGGACTAAATAGTTGTAACCACAGCCCTTAAAATGGCGACTCCCTGATCAGTGCCCTTACAACTGAACAAGGGAGCTGATTGAGAAAAACCCTAAGACATGTAGATTCACATCTTGGAGTCTGAATCAATTTAATATTCCATCAGAAGGCGATCAGAAACGGAGCAAAATTGCTAATAGCAGCTTTAAAGATGCTTCTTTCATACACTTGTACAGTAAGTAAAACTTTGAACCAATACATTTTGACAGTATTAAAGTTTCAATGTTCGAAGAGTGTTTAACTGTTGCTACGGTTACATTGTTTTGGTTACGCAACCTTTGAAGCCAGTGGAAACACGGTGTCCCGGCTAACTTGTGATCTAACATTCACAGTTACTTAAATGTCTGCAAAAGCTAAAAGAACTTTCTCATATAAAGAGGCCCCTTATATACTAAACTAAACTATGTGTAGCATTTGTTCTTTCAAACCCTATAAAACATTGAAGTAACTCATCTCCACCAAAAGGGAAGGGGAGTGTACATTTTAAAAAGACTGTAAGAGAATGTACAGAGCAGAAGAAAACCAGGCGCTCTCTCTGGAGACTCTATGATAGACTCTCCTTTCAAAACACTTCATCATCCTCTGACTATAGTGCCAGCCTGTAAATATACTCGCTGCAAAACAATAAACGACAATCAGGCCTCAGCTGACGTTTAAAGTCAGACACGCGCTTCTTTATCCCACACACACAAGTACAAACAAACGCACGGTGAGTCTCGCACACCGCCATGCACCGTGAGTCCTTTCAAATCCAATCACACAGCAAAGAGAGGCAGGCAGACCACGGTTGGCACGGTAACCTCAGGCAGACACCCACTCATGAATATGGACGCCAATCTGAGTTTTAATCAACTGGAGCCATCGACTGGGTGGAACCGCATTTGCATTTTTAGTGCCAGGTAGACAGTAAAAACAAGAAGATGAGAGGAGAGATTAAACAGAAGGATACATGTGAGAGTGAGATGAGTGAAAGAAAGACCAGTTTGCATCTTAAAAACTACAATTTGGAGAATATACAGGATAACATTTTTGCAATTAGCCGATGCTGAAACCAATGTATATTTCCTTTTGCCAAATCTCTACCGTGCAGAAAATCTAAACAAATTATTTTACATTTTTGGTTATTTTCTTATACATTGAAAGTACATTGAAAAAGTTTTGAAAATAACTATAATAAAATAAATCTCTGCTGTATTCTTCAGACAAATGCAGTTAAAAGCTAAACATTTATTTTTATTTAAATATCAATAGATGTGTCTCTGGCCTAAAGCAAAAGAGCTGTAAAAATTTAATCAACAAGAAAAAAAACATTTATTTGTTTGGATAAACATATTACACATTAATTATCTGAATGAAAATCTGTATACATTAAATTATTTAATTTACAAGTGTCATGTTTGAAAATTTATTCACGTAAGCTATAGCTTCTGACCTTTAAAGGTACAGTACAGTTTGTAAGATTGACAGCTAGCAGTTGACGTGTGTACTGCAAAGGAATTTTTCCCCATAATGTACATTTCACAGTAGAATTAGTGGCTATAGCAGTACTCTTAGAGAAACAGCTATGTAAACACAACGTGATTCCTTGACAGCAATATGCTGTATTTTCCGCCAGCTGGAAGTGGGCATGATAATCCAGATTAAAGGTGTAGTATGTAATATTGCCAGCTATCTGTTAAAATGGGGACTGCAATTCTGGCCAGTAATCTGCCCGAAATGCACATTTTAGAGTTGAATTACTGGCAATATCAGTATTTTTCAGAGAAACAGCAAAACATTACATGCTTCTTACATATCTACAAACATATTATGTTATTTTTTGGATTTAGAAGGATCAAAAAATGTACATACAGCACCTTTAAATCAAAACAGACTTGTGATTTTATGACATCGATTACTCCTTTATTTATTCAGAATCTAGTATCTTAATGTTATTTGTGTATTTTACTTGCTTATTCCAAGTAGGGCAACAGTGCCCCCTAGGTAAATAAAACACCCTACAGTAGCGCCAGTAGCACTGTTGAATCTACAGCACACCGGACGTGTTATTTTGTACACACTTTCTTAAATTAAATGCGGCAATTCAAAATAGTGAAACTAATCATCATTCAGGCAGAAGTTTGCATCAGTACATGGAACTGAACAAACGATTTGTTTATCGGCCCCAAGGTCCATATGCTCTCAAAATATCCATTGATCACATCAAGTATCCCTTCTGCAAGAGAAAGGACATTTGAAATACAAGGCCAATCCAACGTCGGAATGATCAGGTACTCCGAAATGCATCTTCTAAAAGATCCGGCCTCCTAAATTCAATCTCTTTGTCCTTGTAAACCTAAACTGTCATCCAAATAAACCCACAGTTTGGATTCGGGTAATTCGGGTCAATTAAATCACAACTGAAAACATTCAGTACATTCAGTCTTTTCTCTCTCTCACTCCCTTAAGCCCACCAGCCCTCCTCTTTTGGTACTCACAGGGTGAAGTTCTCCTCTGGGTAACAGCGATTTCTTAATAGTCCTGCCCACAGCTGCACGCCAATGATGCCAAAAATGAAGAAGACAAAGAAACAGAGCAGAAGCACATTTCCCAGCATGGGCAGAGTGTCCAGCAGTAGGTTCACCAGGATACGCATACCTACACAAACACAAGAACACAGAAAAATAGTTAGAAAAAAGTGAATTTAGCCATTCGTTATTCAAAAAACAAAAGCTTTTCATCTCCCTTCATAAAATGTAAGAACTATTTTCTACGTCTGACACAACAAGTCAATCTCGAAGCATAAATTGTTGTGTTACATAAGTCAGACATTGCCTTTCTTAGGTCATATAGTCAGTTATCCTTCATTTATTTGTAAATAAAAACTTGTGTCACTGTGACCATCTAGCAACTCTTGAAAGCTTGTCTTCATAAAACTTCATTTGTGTTTTTACCTCTCCATCAGTCTGTTTGTTTGTGTGTGTGTGACTGTGAAGCACTGCTGGGATTGAATGAAGGGTGTGTGTCCGTTCAGATTGGAGAACAGCAGCATGTGATTACTGCAGTGTTTGTGGTTTGGGGAAACACAACAGGGAACTAACACAACACTGATGGAAAACATTAACACATTCAATCATGTACGGTAACACACAGATGTTATAAACATCAAGTGGACAGGTGAAGAGACTGGTGTTGTGAATATCTGGACCTCTGGAATGAAAGCAGAATCGTGTCTTGGGCCACTTGCAGAGAAATGAAAGGAATCAGAGTTTAAAAAACAAAATCAAAACTAAATAAAATAAAACAAAGAGGATGATTTCAAACATTCAAACACCAGCATTGTGGCTGACCGGACACGCCCCTCACATTCGATCTTCACCCTCCTGCCATCTGGTAAAAGGTACCGAAGCATTCGGGCCCTCACATCCAGACTATGTAACAATTTTTGCACACTCTGTAGCTCTTTGTTTACATTTGCACTTGCACTTTGTCATCTGTTGTCTATTTTTTGTATAGAAAAGGTTAAATTTAAAAATGTTAAAAATTTGTTTCACTGTGTACTGAACTGTATATGGTTGAAATGACAATAAAAACCTAATTGTCTTGACTCGACATGTAATGCACAGCTCACGTGACAGTTTAGCTTCCAAGTGTTGTTATTTTTTTCTAGATATTACAACATCATTTTCCATGTCTGTATCAATACAGAAACATCTTTCTTTCTTTCTTTTCATTATTTTTTTTTCTCTAAATTTTACAAAGCTCCCCAAATGTTAACAATTCTGTGATAATTTGAAAAACTAAATAATTAGAAATTTAATCATAATCAGAAATAGAAACTTCAGAAATGTTTACATTTCCCTGAAATTCCCAGGTTTTTGATAACCATGGGAACCATGCAAAATATCCACACTGCTCTTTTCCAACAAAACCAGATGGTGATTTAGCAAACACTTAGCTAAATATGCTTTTGCCTATTCTACAGAAGCATAAAAAAACATAAAAAAACTTCAGGTTTGGAATGACATGAGAATGAGTAAATGATGACAGCATGTTTATTTTTAGTAAACTATCCCTTTAATACAATCTTGCATAAAGCCTTGCTACGATTTGGCATGCTACATGCGCGGTTAAATAGATGTTAATTTAATTCTGTGTGCCTGCATGCAGGAGGGAGAGGGAGAGTAACAGTAACAGTGCGTATGCATCGGGTTTGTGTGCATCTTCAAAATCCAATGTTTTTTTTTTCCCACATTCACACAAGTTAACACCCAAAGACCTACATTTCACAAACACTTCCTGAAACCCTCCCTTGGAAAACTCACTATCTCTTCATCAAGACTTCGAGCAGCGAAATCAAGTGCGAGCTAATTCAGTTAGCATTCATATTTCATGTGCTACACCATTGCCATGGGCACTGAAATATTGATAAATCCTGGGCTTCTTATAGAAGCTCAAAGAAAGGCCACGATGTTTGGGAGGGGTGTGAACGTGAGACAGAGGAATATGAATTATGGCGTTTGTTCAAGGACAACTGTTTTTCTACCCAATTACAGGAGGGATTAATCTGGCTCTGCTAATGGCGGTGGCATAAAAGTAATGGCTCTGAAATCCTCTTTGATTCATTCCAGCTTTACTGTTCTGGAAGACCTGCACGCCAAAAACAAAGCTTCACATGCACACTACCGTGGGTTTGATAGGGCAGGGGTTGAAGCCCACACATGAGGGTGCTTTTCAGGCTTGGCATTAACACAACCAGTAAAATCCAACACACAATGAATAGGAGCATGTGTAATACCTGAGGTTTGCAGAACACAGGGACAGTGTGTGTGTGTGTGTGTGTTTACTCACTGGGTACTCTGTTGATGGCTTTGAGAGGTCTGAGTACACGCACTGTTCTGATGGCGGAGAAGTTGATGTTCTGGAGATCGAGGGAGTACTCAACCATCCTGAGAAGAAGAAACAAACAGAGAAAATTAGTGTCACAGTCACTGGGTACAGACAAACTATGTAGTTCAGACCAGCTCATTACAGCAGAGTCTAGACAGAGAAGAGGGTCGAGTTCAAATCCACATGTTCTTCAGCCGATAAGACCAACACCATTAAAATGAAGTCTTTGACTCGACACAAATGTGACCCTTCTCTGAACTTGGTCTTGACATCTGTCTTAAATGAGCAGATCTCGATAACAACACTGGTTTCTGACACTCATTTCATTACTTACAAGGCGTCATCATCTATAGTACTGTAGTATTTTATTTTTATGTTACATTTCTCATTGCAAAAGCATTCTAATCATGACCATTTCTAACGTCTCTTGAAATACTCCCGCAAATAATAATAATAAAAAAAAACAGCTTAACCCAGTCAAAGGTGGTTGCCTTGCCACCTAATGCCAACATGTTTCCTGAAAAAAAAAAAAACAGTGTTCATTCTTGACTTTTGCAACATTGACACAGTTATTGAACTGAACTGAACCATCATTTAACTGTCATTTTTGAAATCCTTAATCATTAAATCATTAATCAGAAGCTAGTTTGAATCTATATTGTGTAAAGCACTAAAAGTTGACTGACAAAATATTTATTATTATTTATTATTATTTTTTTATAACTATAAGAAACATTTTAACCACTTGGCAACTTAGTCAGTATGTTGTACTGTATGTTGTGGAGCCACAAAAATAAAGTATTAAAGTTATTAAGCAGACAGTTTACCAATACTCTAATGACTACTAGTTAATGTAGACTGCTGGTTAATGTTACTGTTAGTAGAATGTCTAAACTGGACTATCAAAATAAAGTGTAACCTTTTTTTATTATTATTATTTAATTTTTTTTTAATAAAATTTAATTGCATTTTTTAAAATCCTAAATTGTTTTTATAATTTTTGGTAACACTTTATTTTGCAGTTACACCTATTAGTTGCTTATTAGCCTGCATATTACTAGAATATTATCCATCTATTAGTTCTAATTAAGCACAAATGAATGCCTTATTCTACATCCCTAATCCTACCCAGCACCTAAACATAACAACTATCTTACTAACTATTAATAAGCAGCAAATTAAGAATTTATTGAGGGAAAATACACAGTTAATTGTTAACAAGTGTTACCTTCTAAAGTGTAACCCATATAGAAAGTCATTTGCATTTCAAAAAAATACCGCTTTTTAATTAATCACAGAATCTTGATAAAATGTTTCTTCCAGAAATAAATAAATAGAAAACTGTTGTAACATTAATAAGAAATGTTTCTTAAGAAACAAATCAGCATACATATCTGAAACAATCACATGACACTAAAGACTGGAATAATGACTAATGATTTTTTTTTACAGTAAACATTATTTGTAACGATCAGCTGGATGTGCCAGCCCTGCTCTGGATGGCACTCCAGCTCTTCGTGAACTGTGTGTGTGTTTATGTCAGTTTTCATTCATGGACTCATTACACGAACTCTTGTCACCGCCCAGCAGGGCTGGCACATCCAGCTGATCGTTACATTATTACAGTATTATAATAATTAATACTGTAATAATATAATAATAATTATAATGAAATATTATAATAATACTTCACAATTTAACAGTTTTAATTTTGCAGTCAAACAAATGCAACTTTGGTGAGAGTAAGATACTTATTTCAAACACACACACACAAAAGGTATTGTGCGTCAGCATCTCATCTCATCTGTTTTGACTCATTAGCAATCTAAAAGGTTTTGGTCTTGCTTCCATTCTCAGCACCAGGTAACATCCACTGTACTGTAGGTGAGCAGCAGTTTAAAACTAGACTAACAGAAAGCTTCATTCATCACCCTGACACACACACACACAGAAGGAGAACAGGCCATTCTAATGCAAACCAACCCAAAGCACAGCACTGTTCATCTTGATCTGACCATGTGTACTATGTCAGGGACTGAAGCGGTGGGGGTTCATCTCCCTCGTCTGTGTGAGATCGGCTCTGTTTGGGATAGTTACCGACTGCTCTCTGCATCAAACGGCCCTGTGGGACCGTGTGTTTGAAAATAGAGGCCAGAGGGTTTCTTTTCCCAGACATTATCTGCTGTTGATCTCCCCTTTAATCTGCATGGTTCATCACAGCGAACAAATCTAGATGCTGTTGTACTACCAAAAGCAGAGAGCCATCTTAAAACAGACACACCTCTCGAGATGTCACAGCCTCCCTTTAACCTCCGTCTCCATGAGATGTTTTCAATGGGAGGCATCTGCAGTGAGAGCTGAGTCACAGAATGGGACGAATGAGTCACAACGGCCACTGAGAATATACTGACAGCATCTCATAGCAGCAGCAGCAGCACGGGGAGTCACACATTCAACATGTCTACATAACCGCACAGCGAGAAATACTCCACAGCTCTCCAGAGCCACTCCGCTGCCAAAACCCTGCCCACATACACGCAATTAAACCGTTTAGCAGCGTTTACTTTAACGAGAATGATCGGCGGGCCCATATGGAATCTGTAAACGCTGTTTCTGTGCTGATTTTGCATTTCATTGAACCATTCAAACTGTGATGTTCTTGTTTGATTGGACAGGTGAAAATACTAATGTAATTAATTATAAAATTACTAAATTTTTTGCTTTTATTTCATCGACAATAATAGAAATACTGCTGACAAAAATCTAAGTAACACTTATAAAATTAACAATGAGAAAAATAAACTAGTTACTGTATGTCAGGGATTTGTGGATTGACTTTTCTGAGCTTCATCTGGTTTCAAATGCTGCATTTCGACAGGCAGGTGCGGACATGCTGTGCCTTGATTAGAAAAGTAACCAATCATTATGACTGTACCAATGAGACTGCATGTTAATAAAAGTTGTACAAAGGGCTTATGGGATATTCGTCACCCCCAGCGGCACGGATTTATCTAAATAAACTTGGCTTTAGGGAAAAGAGTTAGCAATTCTAAGCTGGATACGAGCCAGAAACAAGAGAGAGCAGAAGAGCACAAGGACACGGACTGTGTTCCTTCATAGTACTACCACAGAAGAACGATCGACTGCAGTGCTGTTGTAGAGCTTGACAATCCCATTATGTCAATTACTGTCTGACTGACAGCGGTGTCAGCACTCGAAAAGTAGTGGGACGATGCCACACGCGCCACTGCGGCTGCTTTGTGTGGCTCACACGTGTGCGGCTCAGGCAGCGACAGACACACTCCCTAACAATCAGAAATACCAGGGCATAATGTTTCGTAATACCCATGCAAATCCTCATAAAAGCAGGCAGAAGTTTTCTCTTAACAAATATAACATATACACCAAGTCATAGTGACGCACGATGAGACAAGATTCCGGTGACAAGCAATGTTTTTTTTGTCCACAGAGAAAATGAAAATGCTGCGTGATGCAAGAACATCACAACCAATCAGCATCAATTGGATTTGATATGCTTTCCCAATACAATGCTGCTGTAGAATGCACACCTTGTATTTTCATGACTACCATGATGCTTCAGCAGATGGGATGCTTATTTATACATTTTTGTAAACCAGAGAAATTTTTCCCTCTATTGTCTGATGCCACCAAATGTTTGCCACAATTATACATACAAAAGTATGTAGCTGTTAGGAACATTGTACCAATGTCCAACGTTGCTAGATTTCTGCCCAAACACTTTTTTTAATTATTATTTCACATTCCGTGATGTTTGAGACATGCACAGCCTTGACCTGAAATGCAGATTCTGTTTTTATCCACCGCATGCAAAGAGTGTACTATATACATGTTTTCTCATATGTAATGTCCTATAGCACAGTCACTATAGCATTAGCAAGTCTGGAAAAACCTCAGTTTAAGTGCCTTGCTCTGGGCTACCCTGCAGATCGCCCCATGAACTTGAGATTTTTGGGTCATCAGTCCTCAACTACTTTACTGCCTATCAACCATCTCCTTCAGAAAAATGCTAACAAGAAGAAACCCTCACAATAGCAATCTCAACTAGTGTGAACTGTTCAAAACTAAAGGCAGGTGCATGACTAAACAGACAGACCTAGCATGAATAACGTCTAATGAAAAATAAGAGAGCTTTAGAGATAACCAAGTGACTATTTAAAAATGGCAATGGTCATTTCTTCTTAAAACAGAATTCTGATTGGAAATGTACACATTTATGAACTCATTGACTGCTTTTTACCATTAAATAAGATTATTATTCTACAAACCACTGGACAACATGCACAGGATTGTATCATACGCACCAAAAAATAGATCTATGCTGCCTTCATCTCAGTAGATGTGGATGTTATGCAGACATTGGATTCAGAGGGACCTTGATGCCTTCCTACCTCCATGCACTGCCTGAAATGCATTTTCGGACATGGTCTATGTTAAGATGCACACAGCTCACACTGCTTTTTCTCCCTCCATCCTGTTCTCTCTCTCTCACTAGATTTCTCTGCCTTCCTGCATGTCCGTGATGAATTATTGAAAAGCTTCAGACCAGCATGGCTTCAGGAAAACTCCCAAGTTTGATGTGCAGACGTCACTGACTTGTTCTCCCTCTTTCCTTTTACTCAACCTCTTTCATTCTCTTTTTTCCCTCTAGTATCCCCCTTTCTCACAACCATTTCTCTCTCCAGTCAAAAATCTTAAGGACACCTCCATAATGTCTAACAGCATGATACCAGTCAAATCAGTGCTTCTCAATCGATGGGCATAGATTTGAACATTATTTACTGTAGATATGACTACATTATTAACAAACATTTTATTTTATTTTTAGATTTTACTACTAATGATTTACTTGTCATATTTTATTAGTTAGTTTTACTATTTATTTTCTATTATTTTATTCAATAATGTCAATTAATTGCAAAGGAAACATTTCTAATTTACAATGAAGTTTAGGGTTTTCATTTAATGTTGTATTTTATTTTATTTTAATTTATTTTTGTTTTATTTTATTTCAGTTACCAAGAATGAGAGTTATAAGTTTTGTCAACAATAACAACAATGATCAATACCCAAAAAACACAGGTATCATATAACCTAGAAAACCAGAAAACCTAGAATATGTAATGTAAACACAGAATATAAATCACATGGACAATTTTTATGATGTTTATGCTTTCAATATGTTAGAAAACGTAGCCAGGATTTAGATTAAATAATCATTAAAAGTCAGGTTTGCTACATAATGATAAAAAATGTATCCTTTAAATGCGCTTTGGATAAAAGCATCTACCAAATGCATAAATGTAAATATATGAGTAGTTCTTCTTTGAGAAAGGAGTCTGGAGATCTGTTCCACTCTATTGCACTTCATCTAGCATCTTGTGCAAGTAGCCTCTTGCACTGAACTCAAATAATACATGGCAATGTTAAGCATGAACCGCAAGCGTTGTTCCTCAAACAAGTTCAGGTCGAGTACCTCAAACTATGCGGGAATATAGTACAACTACCGGACATGCCACTCTAAACACAACACCGCCATTATAAAATGGTTTTAATGGCATTATTTGGATTGATACTGCTATAAGAGCGATGTCCCTGACTGCAACCCATTCAGAACATCTCATTCAATTTCAATCTAATAGAAAAATATTTCTTCTCCTCTTTCATTTTGAATTTCCACAACATCTTTACTTATTCACGCCCGGGCCTGCTGAGGGAGGCAGAGCCTGCAGCGCTCCGTCCATCACTCAATAAACACCTGCTAATCACATACAGCAGCTGGCCTTCTCATCTACATACATACATTATTCATTCATGCAAAGAGAGCTGATTAGAATAGAGGATCAGAGAGGGGATTGGACAGCTAAGTGAAGAACACTACACGTTGAGTTATTTTGTTTCTCAGTGAAGCCAATGAGACGGGTGTATAATCGGACAACATTGTAGCACTTTAAGTAGTGTTCTCCACCGTGTTCCTGATTACGAACAAAATAAATGCTCCATTTAGATGCATAAATGCAGGCTTTGGGTGAATACACACACACACACACGCTCAAAGGGAAGTGCACGGTTACACTCAAGCAAACGTTCTGGCACAAGTCAGACTGACCAGGTTGGACGATCCAGAAATACACAGCACAGCTTTTTTGTAGAATCAGTTAAAATGTCAGACTGGCGATTGAAATGTCATATAGAGTGAGAATACCTAAGAGAGCAGGATCTCTCCCCTCTACAAACACACTGACATTAACACAATTTACACAAACATGCTTTAATGGCAAAAGGCTCCGACCCTCAAAGGCATCGTGATTCCTACATGATGTCTTTAACAGAGGGACACGAGAGGACATGCAGAACTGAACTAGCCACATTTAGACAAATTAATCACTACCGACACATTCACACACACACATAAACCACAGGGAGATGAGCTCATCAATTTCCTTTCCACCTGGAAGGATTAAACCTGCAGGAGGTCTTTCTGCATCAAATATTCTTGTAGAAGCAGTCCCTCCTGGACAGAGAGACACACACCCGAAGACAAATTTGCTCATCTTTTGTATAGTTTGCATTATATGAAACCCGTAGCTGGGTATAATACCAATAAATGCCAATTGAAGGTTAGCGATGACACAGACAGACCGACAGAATGATAGAACAGACAAAACTGTACATGATACAGTGTATAAAAGGGGCAGGTGATATGTGATATATTGATAAAGGAATCTTACATACAGAACTGATAAGTCTATTTATTTCACGGTAATGATACAGTGAAATAAGTTCTTTATGATATCAAAATTTTCAATTTACCATCATTCACTTTAAGAGCTGCCCAGATTCAATATACTATGACATGTTTTCTTGCTGAGCTGTTTGCTTCTACTTAACACCTAAATACCTGTGTTTATGAGGATACTAGCAAAGTTGGGCATTTTAAAAAATACAAATTAGTTTATTTAATCGTTAGAATCCTATAAATTTACAAAAAATAACTTGGTTCAATACTCCCATGCTCTATACACATAGTTGTCATGCATGCAAATGAGTTTCTCATGCTTACAAAATGTGTGCAAATGTTACGTTTTTGTGACCGTGTAATCACGATGGAGATGATAATCCAAAAATCTCTCCCAGTTGCCAAATTTTTACCTGTTAATCATATCTACATATATATCGTCCACCTTAGTCTAATAACATACAGTAAATAGACATAACAATGAATAGAGTGATTAAGAAATAGAGCAACAGACATCTACTGTAGATAGCTACATAGACAGATAGATTCATTACTTTACTTTTGTAATGAATATATAGTCATTACTATATCTCAGCCCCCCCAGGTAAATCTAATATAACTTCAACAGAATAATTGAATTACAAATCAACCAAGCTATGCCAAGCAGCGAGGGAACATGCCGATGTGATAAAGGGAGGAAAAATAGAAAATAAAGCCTAAAATAAAAGGGAGGCATATGTGAGGTATTGTGGGGAGAGACATAAATAAACAGAGGCAAATCCTTAACAGAGGCTCAGAAGGAAGACGAGTGAGAGAGATCTCGGCTTTTTCAGCACACATCAATCAGAGTGTGTGTCTGTGAGAGTAATTAGTTACCTGCCGACGGGCAGCCTCTCTCTAATTGTTCACTGCTTTGCTGCAGCCTCTTTCTCCTGCTCTTTCTTCATCTCCCTCACTTTCATGTACCGTCAGTCTTCCAGAGTGTTAATGTGTGGGGTGTGCATGTGTGTGTGTGCTGTTGTATGCTTCTTGTGAAATGAGACTGCAAAAATGATGACTCTTCTGTGGGTGTGGAGACAGAAGAGAGAAAAACACACAGAGATAGCGAATAAAAAAGGCAGTGAGGCAATCTAAGCTTGTGAGAATAGAAACACTGACGCTGTGTGTGCGTGTTGGGGGGGGGGGGGGGTGGTGAACATGTAAGCATGTAAGCTTATTTAGTGATAGCCTCACTGACTTCACCCACAGCACAACAGAGGGATTAGCCAAGATTCGGCTAGAAAATATCACACAGGCATCCCACCATACAGAAAACACACACAGGAAAGGGCTTGACGTAACAGGGCTTCTAATCCAGTGTTTACCAAGCAGGTGTGCATGTATCCCAGGGGGTACTTAGAAACATTTAGATTTTACTTTGTTAAACATGTCTTCGGCGCCTGGAAGTCGCAGGTTCTCATTAAAATATGCGCTAATGGCAGTGTAGTCGCTCGTGGTGATATTTCATACTTGTTGAGCTCTGGCAGTTTTTAAATTCCACCATTCAAAGAGTGCAAATGACTTTACGTTTGTTAAACGTCCCATCTGGATTTCATTTTTTAAACGAATATGCCATTAGGTCTTACTCTGAGAATATTTCTGTATGATTGCCCCCCGAAGTGTCACTACTGCGGAAGACAAACAAGCGCAGGTGTCTTATTAGAGTGAAGAAGTAGCTTAGTCGTTTGGCTTTTCTTCACTGTTATAAGTTTTAAAAATCATTAGTCGACTAATTTAATACTATGAGTGATAGAAGTTAAAGGCAATACAATTTTGGCTACACAATGGTTAAATTTTTTTCTCTTTATTTTGTTAATGTTCCACAGTTTGAATATTCCCAAAAAACATTCCTTTCCTGCTATTCTCTTGTGGAAATACTCAATTGCTTTCCATTTATTTCAATCAGTTTCTAATGTGGTAATTTAACCCTATCAATAACTCTCACTAGCTACATACAAAATACATGTTTTTGTTTCAAGAGTTCACGCTTTCCTTGTAATAAATAATAGGCAAATTTGGCGTGCTGTCTGGGGAGCGAGCCGGAAGAACAGCGAACTCCGAACCCTAAAGGGTAGAGCCCTAGCGTGAGTTCGGCGTTCAGCTCGTTGACCGTCTGCCCCGGTGGAGAAGGTATGCACAAAAACGAGATGCTGGGGAAGGAACGCTGGGAGGATTTTATAGTGAGGGGAAAGTGTTTTGGTTGGGCACGAGTGAACGAGGGTTGATTAGAAATGTCCTGCCAGCCATGTGTGATTACTCGTATCGCAATCCTCTCGAAACAATGTTATTTGCAAAACACTTACTTTAAAAGAAAGTATTACTTTTATTCAGCAAGGGGATTAAATTGATCAAAAGCAGCAGTAAAATGTTTAAATTGTTACAAAATATTTCAAATTAATGCTGTTTTTTTTTTTACTTTGATGAACTAATCCTTGTGGTTTTCTTAAGCACCAAATATCAGCATATTGTGACAGAAATGTCAGCTTTGCTACCACAGAAATAAATGATTTTAAAACCGTTATTTACAATCATAATGTTTCACAAGTTACTGTTTCACTGAGCTTTAGATCAAATAATGCAGCCTTAATGAGCATTTATTCTGATAATGAAAAACCAAAATATTAGTTTAATAAGGTTATGGTTGTATCAAGCTGGCATGTTTGCATGATGACTTCTTAATTAAAATATGACTAAAATGTGATATTTCCATGTTCTAGTAAAAATGCTCAAGGAATATTCAACGCAAGTACAATGATCCCTTCAAGTATCCTAGATTTCTCTCCTACAGTACGTCATAGCAACACTAAAATGCCCTAAGATGTGTCTGAGCAGTTCAAAGGAACTGTTTACAGTACATCATCTGCAAAGTCTAAGGCATATACATTCTCTCCCTTTCGTTTACATTCACCTAAGACATAAGCCAATGTTCATATGTACCAGGTGGTCAAAACTGGTCTGTGCTGTACTATAAGAAACCGATCAGCTCTGTGCCAAAAGGTCACATCCCTCTTTTGAAGTGTTTTGCTTCCTCATAACGAAGTAAAAAAAAAAAAAAAAGACATACAAATTTGGAACAACATGAAAGGGTGATGACAGAATTGTAATTTTTATGTGAACTATTTCTTTAGACATTCCTCATACAGACTACCTTCTTGTATAAGTTATAAGCTGTACGAGAAGCCGAACGGTCTGAAAGTGAGATGAAACGGTACTACTCAAGTGAACCACATAGTATGACGCAACCCACTGGAGAGTGCAGAGAAAATCTGTTTACTTCTGTTTTCCTCAACCATGCAGTGCAGACCGATTCGCTGGGTCACAGATGTAACATCCACTGTACCCTTTCCAGTGGGTCACATTTGACAGTTTTTTTTATTTGCAATTTCCCCTCAAATCATGACAAACATGCTTAATAAAATACCAATTGTTGGATAAATCAAACATGCCCTTACTGTCTGGAGTTTTTGATGGTTTTCTTGCACATTTCATTCGTGAATTGTAATAAATTCAGTGTTTTTCTCTATCAATACATTCCCTCAAGCGCTAGATGTACTTATTTATCTGAGTAAATACGTGCTAATTTAATCAACTTTGAAGCGATTTTGCAATTAGCCGTTCAGGCTTGAGTTCAGGAAGTAAATAGTAGGAAGCAGGGAAAACTAGATGCCCTGAACCACACGGAAGAAATCATTTGACAGGTTTAGCAAGTTAAAGGGATCCCTGGCCTTCATGCTAAGATTGGTGTTCAGCTGGTTTATCTGGTCAGCCATCTGGTCTTCCATCATAACCCAAAATTGTGTATTGTGTGTGTGCGCATGACAAAAAAGTGTTTTATGCCAGAAGGACCAGCATGGGAGAGACTAATGTCTGTCATTACACAAGGCCACATTCAAGCCCATCATGTTATAATGAGTGTAATCTTTCACTCAGCAAATCCTGCCAGGCCTGAGAAGAACCTGGGATGGGTCTGCTCACTTTTACAAACCCTGAACTACCCTACAGTACTTGAGCAGACATTTGGATGTCTAATTAAATTAGCATGCAAAAGTAGAAAGGAAAGATTAAAATGTTCGATGAAGAGAATGAAAAATTGTTATGGGACGCTTTGCTCACAGCCAATTAAGGTGGCATATAATAACAAATTATCACCCTGCATCACATTACAACTGCGTTTCAATTTGTTCCGCCTCTTAACTTATGAGTGTTTGTTTCCTGTGATCTAGAGAGGAAAGTCTGACAAAGACAGAGACTGTGTGAATGTTACAAATGAAAACAAGTTTATCTCGCTGTAGCAGGTCTGTTGACTTTCTCATCTGATGTCCTCCTCGAACAACTGTCCAGAAAAGTTTGGTAATAACACTTTTCTTTAGCTGGTCTAGCTGTTTCACTTCTCTTTTCAGCAGGGAAAACTGGAAGATCTTGAAAACAGCATCAAAACAACATGTGGGATGCTTGCACTCGGCATCTGAAGGAGTGCAGCTGAAGTGTTTGGTCTGGACATACAACAGAATACACGAAAAGCCCATCGAGGGCATTCTGGAGCTAAATATGAAGCACACATCCTTCAGAGACCACAATGTAAACCTTTAGTCACATTCTACGTGAGCCAATTTCACAGAACAACTGAAATGAAATGTCCATTAATACAGGTCACAGAATGCAGACGTGTCTACTGAGATAAAAGATAAACCCACTCAGGGTTCACTATAGCGCCCGATTCACCTGGAGCTAGAATGAATGGTGTGTCAAGAGAGGTTGAAAGAAAAAAAGAGGTGCTCTTACCCTGCCATGACGATGAAAAAGTCCAGTCTGTTCCAAGTATCGCCAAGATAACAGCGACGGCCAAAGATCCCCAGAGCCACCATCTTCACCACCATCTCCAGTGCAAAGAATATATAGATAAATGCATCGAACGCCTGAAAGACATCAGCAAAAACACCAGTGTCATTAATTTGCTAATTAATTGCTATCACTATAATTTGTCCAATCTGATGTACTCAAGAATGAGAATGTCCCTCCCCACAATTCAATTTAATTTTTCAAGTCATAAAGAGCAGTTTAAACTCTTCCTGGCTAAGTAAATTCTTCATAACAATGATAAATTCATATTTTGGGAAAAACAAACCCAAGATAAAGATTAGATTAGGTCTTTCACTTGCTGGCTGATTACAAAGCGAACCTGACTTATTGGAGAGAAAATGGTACCTTTGCATTGGGCAATCATCATGTCTTTTAAAGCATGTATTTCCTTCATCTGTTCATCAGACAACAAGTGGCAGACACATATTGTTTCCGTCAATCGTAATTCCTATGTAAATCAGTGGGGGCTGGTGCAAAAAGGATGACAGATCGAATGACAGATAGAGCAACAGAACAACAGACAGCTTGATACCTACTGTAGACTGATACTGTAGATGCAACAGAGGGACCGACGTGCCATAATTATTTAAATTTATAAGAAATGATTAGCATCAGCTGTCCAGATCTGGTTCACAATCCATTAATTGCTCTGCTAAACTGTATGCTCTGCAAATATAACCTGACACAGTAACTGATAAAATTTAGGAATGTGTTGCACAGCATCGTTTTTTCTAATACACAGTTTCTGACTACCAATGAGAGCTAATGAGATCCTGAGAGAAGTCAAAAGCTGAATGAGCCTGAAAGGGCTTTTAAGAACCCTTGTACAAGTGAACGACTGATTATGAAGTCCAGTCAGCACCCAGCCTGTTCACCCTTATTTCACCTGACCCAGGACGACTCACCCTGCATCTCATTTCCCAGCCGACGCCGATCAGAGCAGATGATCCGTTTGACAGAAAGTGTTTCTTTCATAAACAATTGAGTCGCGCGAGTACACAGACTTTAAGAGGGCTGTTAATTAGCTCCTTACAAACACTCCGCCGCATGATTGTCGCTGTCAAAGCCCTGCTGCGTTCTCATAACGACGCCACAGATAGCTGGGATTCCGAGCCACTGATTACACAGACCAGTCAAGCCGCAATCGCCCTCATCAATAGCTTTGTTTCTGCTCTCATGTTGGTCACTCGTTCGGTTTTTTAAGTTCAGCCCTGCAGGGATAATTATAACGATGTGAGAAGTATAATTTTCTTGCAGAAAATAGAACGTCTGTTACGTTGTGCCCCTTAGTCTTAGTCACTTTGCATGTCCCCGGTTGCCAAGTAGAACTGATACAGGTTTTGTTTCACACTACAGTGTTTATGTGTGATACAGGGAGGAGGCCGTTGGGAAGCGATGCCAATTTGGATGGCCGCCCGCACGAGAAAACGAAGAGTTTGAAACCGGCCGTTGCGGACGAGCAAAACAGCACTGGTTTAAGATCCCCTGTGGGACCAGAGGACGCAAACATCCTGGCGCCAAGAGGACGCTTCCTCTAAAGCTACCTTCTTCCACACGCCATACCTGACATATGGCTCTCTATACGAGTCGGTACACACACAGCAAGCAAGAGAGAGACAGACTTTCGTTCCTGCCCACACAGTTTTCATTTCAACCCCGTCTTTTTGTTTTGCAGTCAATCCAAAAAGCTAATGTGAGAAATATCGCATTGCAGACCTTCTTAATTTGCATTTCTCTCTTCAAAACTCTTTTTACACAATGAAAGTACAGCTCTGAACAGCGAGAGCTCACTGAGGGAGTACTGTCAGCCATCTTGACTGGTAAAACATTGAGTCACGGCTCTCGCTCCGTTTCAGCTGTACCTATGAGAAGGCACAGCTGACACCTGATGCCTCCGGCCTGCCGCGACGCAAGCCGCTTTCACAGGTAAGCCTGAGATACGAGGTAAGCTCACAGTCAGCGTTATTTCTTAATTGGGATGTGCACTGTGGAAAGTGATTGGGAATTGCTATAAAGTTCAATTTGGCGGAAAGCCTAGTCATTAGGGGAAGATCTCGATAACTTATCATCTCTTGGACTAAAAGCCTATAAGATGACTTGCAGCGATTCGCCTATGTTTCATCCTTGTAAAAGGCATAGTTCATCTAGAACTACATCAAATTTGTGTGTTTTACAATAGAAGTCAGTTGGGTTCAGTGTTGTTTGGACCCTATTGACTTTGATTATAATTTCAAAAACACAATTTTAAATGTATTCTACAGAAGAAAGGTTTAGAAAGACATGAAAGTGTGCAAATGATGACAGAACTTTTATTTTTGGGTGAATTATGCCTTTAAGCAGTAAGCTTTCCCATCAAATTAAATTGGTCTGTGCCTTAATTATTGCGCACACAGGGTTTATGAAACTAGACGCCGCTGCCAAATGTCTCATGGTGTTGCACACACTGAGGACATTCACAATTGCAGACAGAAGTCAAACTCACCAACCACCAACCATCCCTGATGACACTGTTCAACAAGAGGAGCATATAAATTCATCTCATATTGATGCGTTGTGGGGACAAGAGCCCTATTTTATTTATAAGATACAGAGAGAGTTTATATTGCACACATTGGTGAATATTATGAAAAAAGTAGGGCATAAACACTGCTACTATTTTATTATACGAGTATGAAAGTCAAGACATTTACTCATGCTGTTTCTAACACATATGAATGATTTTCTTTCACAGGACACAAAAGTAATTCTTCAGAATATTAGTACTTGTTGCTCCCTTCATGAACAAGCAAATGCAGGGTCAGGGCAAATGTCAAGATTGTAGTGAATAACTTCAATTTAGATCTGTTCACCACGTAAACCTATAACAAGACTTCAGCAAAACCCCTTTTATCAAACTTTTATGGTGTTTTCTTTCCGTTTTAAAGCATGAAAGGCTTCGATTTGTTTATTGGAAAATAATAATTTTCCCCAAATGGATCAATCAAAATATCTCCTTTTGTTCTCCGCAGGAGTCTGTAAAAGAAAGTCATATAGGTGGAACACCGTGAGTGAGTAAACGAGGACACAGTTTTTAGGTGAGCTAATCCTGTAATGGAGTGTGTTTAAGCTGCGCCATGAAAGCTGAATTGGAGCAGTGCCATAGGCGATGATTTTTCTAACACACAACGATCATGTACGTTTTTATGTGAGGTCTCTGAACAGACTCCCTGGACGCAGCCGTCACATGCAGGCAAGCTAATGAACACAGCAGGGCTCCTGGGACAGGAGATGCATGGAGATTTTAGAGGACACATAAAAACGTCCCTAATGCTCCCAAAAGATGACATAAGCAATTAAAGGCCGTCCTCTGTCAACACAAACCCCCCGAGTTCTGTCTGCTTCGTCAACCTCTCAGAGTGAGAGAGAGCCTCATTAACCACAAAGAGTCGAAAGAGATGATGATGATGATGATAAATGGAGAGAAAGAAAGGAGGAAGGAGGAATCTTGTTACAGGATGCGCTGGGAATCGGTGTATGATCCTTAAACTCTCTTTAACTGACACAAAAAAAAAAAAAAACATAGCATTTTGACAAGGCACATTAGCAACATTCAGGGCTGAGTCAGTTTGATTTTATGTCAGGAAAAAGAGCGATACAGATTCTCAGTTTCAAAACCTACAGAGCTTCCCATGAAGGCAGCATTTTAAGGCATTCAAGGTTTGCTCCTGCTGTCAAAACTACTCAAAAAGTTAACTTAATGTAAATTACGCTTTAAATACTTTGGCAAAATTCTGCGTACTTCATGTACGCGTTGGGGAGAACAAAATTTTATACTGTCAGAAACAAACTTGTCAGTGGAGCAGTACCCTCAAAAGGACAACGGTGTATTTGATCTACACGTATTAGTACCTTCAAGTAGTAATAGTTTACCCAAAAAAGACAATTCTGGCATAATTTAGACATCCTTAAGCTGTTACAAACCCTTAAGACTTGGTCCCTCCATTATAACTTCAATTAGCCAAAATTTGTAAGATCCACAAAAGACATAAAGGCTCCATCCATAAAACAAGACCTTCTTGTGAAGAGATACTTATAAACAGATATCATTTATTCTAATAACTAAATAAATTATGTCAATTTTCATTTTTGGCTAAAATATGACACTAAATATCTTTTTCCAGGCAGGCTCACAATTTTATCACAATACTTTTTCACATTGATTATTTAGTAAGTTATCTAGCTCTACAGCCAAACTAATTTCCCTACTGAGCCCTGCAAGGTAAAAGAAAAGAAAAGAAAAGAAAGATTGGCAGTCCATTTGTTTCATGGCATTTAGAATGCTAAATTAGTAGATTGCTCACTATGTTTTGGAGCAGAGCTAGTTAGTGTATGAGTGTGTTCACACTGACCTGTAGAATCTGACAGCGCTCTGAGGTGCAGTCAATGTTCTCGCAGGGCTGGTACATCCCCAGAGTGACGCAGTTCAGCAGGATCACCATAATACTGATTCGCTCGAACCACGTGATGAAGCATGTGTTAAGGCCAATGTTTATCAGCAGACAAGTAAATACAATCATACACAAAATTAGACATTTACACTTGTTTTGATTTAGGAGCTTACCTGTGGGGAAACTTGCTATCGTGTTGCTAGGACATAGTTTCAAGGTTCTTTTTCTGAAAGAAATTTTCTCAGCAGAAAAAACTAAACAAAACAACATATACAACATATTTCTATTTCAAATAAATTCTGAAAAGATAAATTAAGAAATGCTGTTGACCTGTTTTCAACATTGATAGTTATTAGAAATGTTTCTTGAGCTCAAATCAGCATGAGTGATGTCTGAAGAATCATGTGACATTGAAGACTGGAGTAATGATGCTGAAAATTCACCTTTGCCATCACAGAAATACAATAATATAAAATATAACTATATTTTAAAGTATATTATTAGGAAACATTCACCAGATTACTGTTTTTACAGTATTTATTTTATCCAAGAATAGTTGGTGAACACACACACACACATATATATATCCCCACACTTTTGAATGGATGTCTAATTAAGCAGTTTGCTACACAACTGCAAGCAGAATAAGGTCTATGCTGCAGTTTAATGCTTAGAGTTTATTTATGTCACTGGTGAGTATTTATTGCTTCCTAAACAAAATCAGAAACAAGATTAGCTTTTTAGATTTATCTTCCATTATAAGCTACGTTTTGGGTTGATTTATGACACCACTAATAATGATAAATCAAACCAATCCTGCATCTGCTTTGTAAGCATTAAATATATATATATATATATATATATATATATATATAAAACATCTATTGTGCGTGTGTGTATACACTTTACAGGTGTCATTTATTACTTCACACCAGTGTAATCTCATCACATTAACAAACACTGTACTGAATGGAGTTTTGTACTGTACTGTAATGAGACCAATCCAAAGTAAACTCAATGAAACCAACCTTCACAGTGAAAGCACATCACAAAGAAACAAAAAATACACTGAGAAGGCATTTGTCAACTCCCTCGTCCCTCAGGCCTGTTAGCTGGAGTGAAATCTTCAGGCCTCTCCACTAAATCTCTACAAGCCTCATCTCTTCACCTTTATGGACCATTTCTTTTTCAATTTACTCAGCTCCGTCTTTTCCTCCGGCTTGGTCAACCTTTTAGCGAGCTATTTTTTTCTGTTTGCACATACCGTTTGCCCCTCCTCGTTTAACTTCCTAGGTCACTCCATCATGGTTCTGTCTTTCTCCCTCCCTCCTCTCATCTCCGACACTTTTATTTCCTGTTTTCATGAAACATTTTCTAGGGTTTGAACTGCTTTAGCCACAGGGCAAAAGGGCTGCTGATTTGGCTTTGTGCTGGATCTAACAGTGCTATACATTCCTCAATTAATTGGGAACTACCAAAAAGGCACTGCACCGGAAAGAGGCTTCTGGCACTCAGTTAAATGTGATTTATGAGCAATTTTTCACTTTTTTTCCCCTTCAACCTCATTCAAACTTTCAATGAAGAAAAATGTACATTACAATATGCGTGTGTTATATTAGACGAAGGGATCTGCTACAGTGCTGGCCACACTCTGAACTTGCCTGTGTAATATTGTAAAAAGCCTCACAGGCTTGTGTTCCTGCTTTAATCATTAGAATGGAGACTGCAGCCCCCATAGGGCTAAAGCAAGCACCCGCATCATGCTGCAAAGCGTTCACTATGGTTACTGCAGGAAATTGCTCCTTTCTTTTTTATATTATTGTTGATACCTCATCAGGTTCTAAAGCGAGCTTTTGGCAGAGGGAAAAAAGCGCCCACAGAAACACTTAAATGACATTAAAGGGACAGGAGCACAGAATCAATCTCACAGTATACGTCACAAAAAGAGAGAGAGAGAGAGAGTGAGAAAAGGAAGAGGGCGAGTCAAGGCCGATAGGTTGACAGAAACATTGCCTGTTTATTTAAAGAAAGATGGAAGGAAGGCTGAAGGGGTGTGAAATGAGACAATCACATGCACACAGGGATAACATTTCACTCAAGGAAAGTTATTGGGGAAAAAATGTAGATGTGGTCACAGTGGGATCAGAGAGGATGAAGATTTGCTGCCGATTTTGCCTCAGGACGTGATCTCACTTTGGATATCAAGTGGCAACCAAACAGTTCCAGCAATGTTTATCATATAAAAGTGAATAAAAATGTCTTTAAAAATCAAATGCTGGAATTTATTAAAGGGATCATGAAATATTTACACATTTGAGGGATATGAGCTACAATAAAAAGTTTCAAAACTCAAAACGAAGTGTGCAGTTTGAAATGTTAATTTTTCTTTTACACCCTTCTGAAATGTCCCTTTATGAAACTCTTATTTACAGCTTGTTTTCACTGTGTTAGTTATGATTAAAGTATTTGTGAGACTGCAAAAAACACATTGCAATAAGATGATCATGCCATGACTGTGTTCAGCTACAGTGAAAAGTAGCAATTATTGATGTGGTTGTAAATATAATACTATCATCTTGTTGAAAGTTCCATTTTTAATGCTGATTTTATATGCAACGATTTTAGCCAACTACAACTGTTAGCTTTTATACTGAATTCTCACTGCAGACAAACCCTTCAAAAGAGAATTACCATTTAAATCCAAATTATGACCGTTTTAGATGTTTTAAAAAAAAATACTAAGATTATAAATGCACCTCGGGAAACATAATTAAATAATAATTTAAAAAAATGCATTTAATGAGCCCTTTAATATTACCATGAACTCCAGGGGCCACAAAATATGCAAAATACATTTTGCATTTAAAAATAATAATAATTAAAAAAAAGAAAAAAAACTAAATGAACAAAAAAGAAGAAAAGTAAAAAAGTAAAAGAAAAAGAAAAAAATCAACAGTATGAAAATTAAACAAAACAAAATAATCCAAATTTAAAAAGTTAACGCGCTGATTGTCAAATATGTTCAGTATTGTTAGAATGTGGGAAGAATATGAAACGAATGGTGTGCAGTCTCTCTCCATATTACCTGAAAACACACAAACACATTCATTGTTTGCCTAAAAAAATCATGTAAAACACATAATTTGGCTGCCAGATAAATGATCTATCTGGTGCATGATTATATGATTAAAAAGGGATATAACACAAGTAACACAGACAGCATAAAAATGTAGGTTTACATGTCCTACCAACACTCGTACTATACAAAGCTGGTTATAAGTCAGTTAAGAATATATTGCATATATAAACTAAATATGCAAAATAAAAAAAATAATAAATTACAGTTTCATGTTATTTTATTTTATATAGAAAGACGACAGGGACGTAAATATTTGTTTTATAAAATATCTGAAAAGGAAAAAAAGGAAAAATGGATGTCCTTCAGATCACAACAAATTCACTCATTTCATTCAGAAACGTGTGACTCCTAGGAGACACGTGACAAATTAAAACAACGTATGTTCTTAAATCAGCTGAAAATATCAAACATGTCTGATATCCTCAGAGTGCATGGAATCACAGTCTGAAGCTAAAAAAGAAAAAAATAAATAAATAAAATCATAGACTGTGACCATTATCCACTACGTGATTTTACTGGCTCTGACTATAAGCCACTAGCGTCAACTAAACAAAAGGAATCATTTGTTGCATCCCTAATGGACAGTAAATATTCCCAATTCACTCACTATTGGCCAGTATGACAATGGTTTCTCATACCTTTGAGAAGAATATATAATAGCTCAATGATAAGATCATGCATGATGTATGAGAAAGCTCTTATCGGAAAAAAGCAGGGTCAGAGTATCAACAGCCAATCACAGACACTTACAATCAGGCCTCCTGTGGCCCATCAGAAAAATGACACAGCACCAGCGCCAATACATATCCCATCAGAGCCACAGTGATTAAGTGTAGAGACTGTACTGACAGAGAGAAAAGATGAACGGGAGAGAGAGGAGGAGCAGATGGATGATACGCGTGATTAGTGACGAAACAAGATCATTTTGAGAGCAGCTCCATCAGTTACAAGTGCTAGCTGATTTAGACAGCCACGGCTTATATTTAAGTCAACATAATACTGCGACAACTGAGGAGGAGAAGGATGAAGATGGGACTGTAATTGGCTTTCTGAAGTGAAAGAAACCAAAGCACAGTGTTGTTGAATTTGCCACTGAATTTGACAGAACACTTAAATAGAGGGGTCAGACACAATGAAGCAAAATTAGAAGGGATGAACAGGTGTAGGCTGCTCATTTTGTGTTCATTATAGAAGTGTGACCCTCTGTTCTCAATGATTATTAGGGCTACAGGGTACTACACTCACATTTAAGGAGAAGTGGTCATCAAAGATAGAAATGACAAAGACAGGAAGAGACAGTAACGACTTCTCAGAGGAGGCAACTGGAAACAAGTACATTCACAAAGGAAAGTATATATACATATACTTTATATATACTGTATATAGTCTCATTTGTTCTAATTGTGGATGGGGAGCTACAGTCAGCCCAAGATGTTGAGCGAAGGGAATGAGAAGCAAGGAATGAGGAGGAAGGGACCTATTTTAGGATATTTCGCTCCACCTGAGACTATAATAATAAGACCAGGACTCTAGGTCCCACAGAGGACACAATATTTGTCTCACATTGCCGAACAAACTCTGATTTGAATGCACCACTGGTGCTGTGTAGAAGGATACTAAACAGATTTGATGGACAAGCTAGCTTGGTGTGAACCGATGGTTAAAGCACATGCTGTAATGTTTCCTCACACACACAGATAGGCTGCAGGTGTGACATCTGGCCTCGTGCATGAGCTAATTCATCTACAAAAACAGCTCTGTCCATCCCACTTTCTCAGTTTCTCTGTCATTTTTTGTTGCCATACAGAAGCAGAATTTTAAGGCATTGTGCAGCTGATGTGAAGGCTGTTAAAAAACATAGGTAATTTAATTACTATGCCTCCAAAGACCTCATTAATGTCTTATTTTAGACTAATTTAAAGACAGCATCACATGTAATCTTCATGAAAGAAGGCAATCCCAAAAGGCATTGCGACTGGCATAGTGGGGAAAAAACAAGTCTATCCATGATGTATGAGTATAATTTTAAGAATAAATTAAGTTGCATTTGAAAATTAATTATTTTACCAATATTTGCACATGTTATTTTCATGCTTTTTAGAGTATTGTGGCATAAAATTGTATTATTTGACACAATATTTACATGATATATCATTTAATGCAATATGCTAACAAGCAAACCCTATTAAAATCAATTGACTACATGAACTAATTGGTTATTTATGAAGCTTATAATGGTTAGGATCCTGCTGAAGAACAAGTTGGTTTTCTGATCTTTTCTGGTCTCTGTTGATTTATAGGCAGATCTAGCTGGCCTCCCATCTTGTCTCCAAAACCTCCCTGAAACCAGCAAACTGTAAATAATGGGAGACGAGCAAAGACCAGCAAACCAGTCATTTTTTCATCCGACAGTTCAAAGAGCTTCTTACGCTTCTGCAGCCTTTAAGCATCAAATTTCTCAAATATGAATCACTGATTCACTGAATCACTTTGAATCAGCAAATCAAAAGGAAGAAAGGGGGACAGGATATTACAGATTCTTTCTCAAACTGCCATCTTATGTCTTCTTTCTGTCGTTCTCTCTCTGATGGAGACTTCTAAGATGAGTTTGGTCGTCGCCCAATGAATGCTCACGCTATGGAGAACCTCTGGCGCCTCAGACGACCTACAGCCATGCGGAGCTTTGCAAAATAACTCAAGCTATTCCTCAGCTGACTGCCTCTGCGCTCGTTTAGCTGTTTCGCTTTAACCACGCAACTCTCTGTGGAAAAGGGAACAAATTCCAGAAGCACTCCGCGCATTAGCATAAGCGTGCGTATGTAAAGAGCTCGCAGGCAGTGTGTGTTTTGAAGGGAGAGTGTACGACACTTGCTCTGGCTATTGGTTAAGAGATGTTAAGAGGAGGATTAATAACGGCAGTTAACTAAAACCTTTCACCGTTATCTCACTAAAAAAGCGAGTATGCATGTCCCTTGAGTCCCCCACAGCTCTGAAGAGAAACAGTGTGGATGTCCCTCGTGTACAATCCACAGAGCACCTCTGAACTCTGCCTGCATCATTGTCCTTAATTGTGTGGGTCTGTTTGAACTTTGCCTGCTCTTCTGGTATACTCTGTGTGTGTGTGTGTGTGTGTGATTGCGTGCTGCACTCTCGTTAGATGACCATGTGGTGTGAAGCGTGAGTGTCCGTGTGAAACTCTGTCGACGAAGGCCATGGTGACTCATGGCTGCCTGTGGGAGCAGACTCATCTTCCAGTAAATTAAAAACTCACTCCGTCTCTCGGATCCAAGATCAACTCGTCAAACCTTGCTAAATAATATTAACCACGATCGGCAAGACAGCAGAAACGGACATCCGACCAGCAGAGTCTTGCTGACTGAATATCAGATACATGGCAATAAGAAAAGCAGATTGTAATGCCTTATGTCAATGTTTAGTATTGGTTTAATTTTCCTACTTCGTGTGTTTCCGAATTTGGTCCTGTAATAATAATTACTTGCGTATTTTTGTGATGTTTTCAGTTTTTGGGACTCTTATTCTGATGGCACCCATTTACCGCAGAAGATATAATATTCAATTTCTCCAAATCTGTTGCGATGAAGAAACAAACTCCTCTACCTGGATTCCTAGTGAAATATAATGTATTTAAAATACTTTTTTTTCATGCCAAGTGTCCAAAATGTACTATTTATAAACTAAACTTTAAACAACTGGATTTTGTAATTAATGCACATCATTTGTGTGGAAATAGTGCCAAACTAAAGATTTACTGAAGTATTTGAGTGTGCTAAAGTGGAACTATTGCAAGTACAGCCTTCTTAAGCTACAATAAATATCTTGCTTTTAAAGATCGATATTATTGAAAGGTCATATGGTCCTCATGAATAGTGACATTAAAACACATTTTAGGCTTAGTAAGAAATGTGCATTGTGCACAAATATTTCTTCAAATAAATTTTAATTCTAATTTGTATTCAGTACTATATTTCAACTATACGGTACTTAGTATGACATAACATGTTTGTTTGTTTTTTAACAACAGATACATTTTTTCAGTAAATGTTCATTTTATGTGCTATACAATCACCGAAAAATCAGTGAAGGCTCCAAAAGTATCCCTGCAATCCAGCCTTGGTCACCATTTTATAATTTCTGTTCAATGCATAATTTCTCTCTCCTTAGTTTTCCTCAGCCTTTTATCTGCTGGGTTTGATAGCTAACTGCAGCACACATACTGCTCAAGAGTACAGCGTGTTGAGACACCAGATATAGTAGGTAGATGCTGACTGGATGTCACTACTCAGAGTGAGACACATTCACATAGACTACACACTTCAGTAAAAACCCTCGACCTCCTCAACAACCTCATCATGTTAAGAAAGACTCTCTTGTCAAAAAATTCTTGTCATCATCCAGTGAATCTCAGCTGAACACACACACTTTCAGCAGAGGAAGAAACACGAACTCCTGGTGGAATGAGTAAAAATCTCAATAACTCCAGACAGTTGATGGCAGCCATGAACTTGAATAGTATTATTATTTTATGACTGTTTGGTACCAACATTTTTCTAAATGTCATCTTTTGTGCTCAACAGAAGAAATAATCTCATACAGGTTTGGCGCAACTTGAGGATGAGTAAATGATAACAGAATTTCCTTACATTTTTTGAATCTGTTTGGATCATTTCTATATCTGATCATATTCTTTTATATCACAGCAGTCCAGTTACTGAAAATTAATTCACATGAACACCACATATATATGAATTATAGTTATAAATTAACTGTCAATAATGGTCAAAATCTTTTTCTAAAATGTTTACCACATTCATACATTCACCCTCTCAGACCCACCTCCTTTCATTATGGTCATATGGTCACCTTAATCTGACGTTAAGCAGCATCAAGTATTCAACAGTCGCATGAAAAAAAAAAAAAAAAAGAATTTGCACATTTATTATTCCAAAATTACAAATATGAATAGAAATGTGTGAGACTTTCCTTCATCACATCACCTTTATCACACACAAACACATTCTACAGGCCTACAGCACTGTTCTGCAAATCCATGAGCATCACACTCAAGACCTAATGTGTTTGGCTGGCTTTGCACTAGTTGTTTTGTTCCATCTACATTTTAAATAGAAGAAACTTCATTGTAATTTTATGAGCAGCCTAGAGCAATAATAAACAGCTTCTTCTCAGGCAAACAAAGCAAAGTGTGTTTAAGCAGTATTCATTTAACACTTTAATGCTTGAAAATCTAGGCAAAGAGGGGACATCGTGCACCACAGTGCTCTTACTAACTGAAAGGGAACTTACAGCACAATCTCATGGCAATTAATACATATTTAATGACGTGGCTTGTATAAATTCATGCGACCTCACTCGTACAAATGCAGATGATTTTTGCTAAATCATAAATATTTTAACCCTAACCCTAATTCATATGAATTTGTACAAATGACCTACACCTAACCCCACCCCCTAAAAATACCCATCACTGGAGTCTACACAAATCATACAAAATGAGTGAGGTTTCACAAAATAGCCATATCGTAAAATACATACAAATTGGTCATGAGATAGCATTGGAACTTAACACCTTGTATCTAGTGTCACATTGGGGATTGGAGAACTGAATGTGATGCTATTGACCAAAAAACAATCACCTTTAGACATAGAGACAGGACAGGGCATGTTAGCCTAGCTAGCTACCCAAATAAACAGATTTTAAATTGTTTTAAATTAGATGGGCATCTGTTTTCATTTAGTTGAATGCTCAGTGATTATGAACAACAAATAGATGATTTTATGTTTAAAAAAAAGAAAAAAACGCTACAATTTTAATAATACGATGAGATACATTAGCATTTAGCTTGGAACAGGAGACTACTAAAATAATTTTCGAATGTTTTTGTTGTTTTCTTACAAGCTAAACATCCTTAAAACAAGATTAATTCACTTGAGAAGATGTTAAGACTTGTATTCAGAAATAATAACTTCCGTTTATTATCTTACCCCACTGGCAAATAGTTTTTTTTTTTTTTTCACCTAACTAAATATTAATATATTTGTTTAAATCAACAAAATGAGCCAAAGGGGTAAGAAGATTTTTTAATTCAAGATATATTCTCTGAAAAAAAATGCAAAATGCGATCTTGCATTCAGAATCATTTACAAAGCGCAACAATCCTGAATGTCACAGTGACCAGAGGTGGGTAGAGTACCCAAAAACTGTACTCAAGTAAAAGTAAAAGTAATTACAGAAATATTTACTCAAGTAAAA
>JAUCMS010000062.1:6340340-6352071 GCA_032357445.1 Enteromius radiatus | reverse complement strand
TGATGTTTACACCATTGTTTGAAGCAACTGCATGCCATATTTATTCATGCATATAAACAAGATGAAAACACTAACTGGAAAAAAAAACTTTATTGCTTTTCAGAAAATTCAGATTTGCATCACTGAGTTAAATTATATTTTAAAGTATATTAACTAACCTCTGACACGGAGAAGACTGAAAACTCCTCATAAAATAGTTACTGAACATAACTAAACGAATGAACATTTACGGACCTTCTACTGTTTGTTCTGCAAAATGTATACACAATCTGCAAGCATTAGTTGTTTTAATTGTGTCTAACGTTAGGTAAAGGCGTTCTGGAGCAGGTCATGCACCGCTGCGCAGAGGTAATGCGGGTTTAGCGCGTGCTCATTTCATTCTTTGTGACAGTTTATTTAATGTATAAATTAAACACTTTATCTAATGTACAAGCTACATGCACAACAAACAGGTAATGTCATAATGGTATCGTGTACTATAATCGAACGTAGCCTGTGGACGTCTTAAACGCTCCTGATGTCCTTAAACGTTCTGTTACAACTCACTGCTTCAGACGAATCAGCGTGTGCTGCAGGGAACTGAACGAATCCTTCAAAATGATTCGTGAACCAGTTCACTGTTTACCAACTGGTTTGATCAAGCCTTTGAACAGAATTGACTCAATAGAATGAATCATTTGCGAATGGGCATCGTTCACTGCCAAGAGAAAAGTAGACTGCTAATCTGGAATAAACGGAAGCATTTTTAACTTGTATAGCATTAAGATGAAGTAACGAGATGAGCGTCGCCCACAGTAACGAAGTAAAAGTACCGCTTTTTCTCTAAAAAAATGACTTGAGTAAGAGTAAAAGTACCCGTTTTTAAATATACTCTAAAAGTATTAGTTACCCAAAAAATGTACTCAAGTAAATGTAACTCGTTACTACCCACCTCTGACAGTGACGTAGTGTGACAGACACACACAAACACGCACTTGCCTTAAGGGTGTAAGGGTGGGCGAGAATAAAGCGAGGGAGAGGAAGGGAGTGTGTCTATCTCCCAGATGTTAAGCTGCACTGGACCCTGACAGTAGCCCGAGACAAGCCGGGCCCTGTTGCCACAGCAACAGGATCAGATGAGGTGCCTCCTCAGATACTGAGCTAAACACAGTGTCTCTCCTGTGAGGGGGAAACAAAATGGGAGATGCAAAGAGCGCACAAGCGTTTTGATTATACGTGCGTGTTGCTCATGTGTCAGAAGAACTGAAGATCACACCGCAGATTGGAGAGACGGACCAGGCTCGTATGAACCCCATTTCCATAGCAATGACATGACAATGAGGATGATAATGAGGTGATGTCATAAATACCAGGATGTAATGCTTTCTAAAAAAAAAAAAGGCGTTCGGGGACGCTCACTTTCTGCTTTCATCACACGTTAACACACACACCCTCTCACCAGCTGGGTGCTAATTGATCCTCCAGTGTCCCAGAAGGCTTTGATCTATTGATCATGGCGGTGTTTTATTTGTATGTATCAGAACGCTTAGCAGGGTTTGATCTTGATCTGTTTTATGTTGGGAGAGTGCTCATTTATGTGTGCGACCTCAAACGGCTGCTCTTCTATACTTAAGTGGGTCGTACAGGCCACCAAAAGTTTTTAGCACCTCAAAAGACATGATTTAGACACCAGGGGATAAAGTTACAGAGGGAGTCCACTTCTGTTTCATTTGTTAAGAATGAATGAGATACAAGGCAATGCCTCCATTGCGATATGACTAGATTTGACTGGTTATGTTCATCATTGTGATTGGTTCAATCGATAAATATTGCCTTCCATGTTTGGGAACCATCTGGTAACCACCAAACACAAGTGGTGTTGAGAAAGTCATATGATGAATGAAAGCTCATCACAAGCAATTTTTCCACAAGCTGAGAAAGAAAATGCTAATACATATGGAAGGTGCACAGTATCATTTACACAAACACTAAACAACAACAACATCGTAACACATAAAATTGAAATAATGCAATAAACATAAGATGTAAATGATAAGAATTTTTTTCTTTCCCCACTATAAATTCTACTTCCAAAAACTGAATATTCCCTTGAAATTATGTACTGTTCAACACAATTTTTCACTTTACATAGTAGGAGAGCTTATGGTTAATCAATTAATAGCTTTTTACTGTAGCAGTTTTATATTCTTTTACCATGAAAATCAATGTCATTTTTTTAGAGGGAAGGTCATTTGGGTACTTTCAGCCTATAGTTTTTTTGAATAATTAAGACATACTACTCTTCAAAGGAAGTCAGGAAAAAGTTAATCCCATGAATTCCTGTTCATCGTTAAATCTGTTGCATTTAAAAATCTGCCATATCACCTGTAAATGGCAAGTAAAAAAAAAGTACATGTATTTATCTGACAATGTTTCAAATGCCCGCCACACATTGCAAAAATCAGTTGTTTGGCAGGGGATAGTCAGAAAGTGTCAGAGATGATGAAGAGTACAAGAGGGCGACTGATGAGGATGGAAAAGTGATTGAGAGCAAGTGACAGGTGGAAAGACAGTAAAAACAACCAGAGAGAGTAGAAGTGACAAAGGAAACGGACTTCTGCATGACGACACGCAGAACTCCACCACGACACCAGCCTCCCTCCGGCCATCTGTCGCTCTCTCCCTCCTTCTCTGTTTCTCCCTGTCTTCAAATATTTCTCTATGTTTCCCTCATCGCTTCACTTTTGACCTTTCCTTTCACAATGTTTGCTCCTGGCACTGTGAGCGGAAGAGAACAAAGCAATGAAGGGAAGCCATGTGAACACGTAAAGATCTTCCTGCAAGCAAGCTTCCTGCTCACAACAATATATATATCGGAATTAAGGAAACATAGTAATATTTTCCAGAAAGTTTAGCACTTTTGAGGTCAAATATGGCACTGGAACTGTAGAAACTGTTTTCAACCAGTATTCTCAAAGATTTAATAGCACTAACTGGACTGACATCCATGGTTGAGCCAGAAGTTGACATGCCAGACCATTTTAACAAAGTAAACAATACCTTAATTATGGCTAATACACTTACACACACTACAAACTTTATCCAGCACTCTAACCCAAACAGAAAACTTTTTGCCAGTTTCAGAATTAAAACAAACACTGTAGCATAATTTGGAAGTAATTCCCGTTTCTCCTCCTTTCAAAACGACCTAATTTGAAAATGTGATATACTTTAGGGTAATTATAGCTCACTTTTCTTTCTCTCGCTGCCTAGCGTAATTAAATAACAGCTGGACAACAGCAGAGACTGAATTTACGATGAAAAAAAGAAAACAAGAAAGAGCGTGGATGATAGTTTTCATGCGAGGTGGTGGAAGACATGGCAGTTAAGTGATTCAGTAAGCCCTTGAGCTCAAGACCTTCATTCATATTTTACATGAATCTAATGCAGAGACATGATCCATTTTACATAGTGTCCAAAGGAGCCAGATCAGATGACCTGAGTGCAGCAAAGCATAACAAGCCTGGGACCGAACACTGTCTCTCACTTTCTCCAGCTCTCACTCGGCACGTCAGATCATTATCCGTCATTTTGATGGACTGAGATAAGCTTTCCATCATGATCTATTTATATCTAGTGTTGTTTGTATTTTCCAAAATATTATACACACACATACAATCATTGCATCTCCTTATGTAGGCCTAGTTTTATTTTTTACTATAGTTAATGTTAATATAAGCAAAACATGTTACAATTCAGCCCAATACCAAAAGCGTGATTATTTTCATATTACGGCTACACACTTCAGAATAGGGAACCCATATTTACTATTATGAACAAACTCATAATTTGTTGCTGATTAATAGTTAGTAAGGTGGTTGTTAATGGAGTACGAATAAGGAATCTAAAATACGGTCATGCATAATAAGGCAAAATGAAATAAATATGTGGGTTATCAGCATTAATATACAGCCAACAAGCAAATAATACACATGCTAATAAGCAACTAGTTAATACTGAGAACTGAGAACTGGTTACCAACAAAACACTTTACCAGGGGGTCTGGTCAATCTTTTTTCAATCAATTCCTCAAATGACAGACCATTTTCTGTTAACAGAACTCTGCTCTTGCTTTCTCAGGATATGGAAAAGAAATCTTGGTGTGATCAGATAAAGAAGGCAGAGTGAAAAGTGGTGGAAGATAGTGACTGGACAACAAAGAGAATGATTTATAAAGTGCGAAGAAGAGGATGGACCACATGAGGAAAAGGCAAGAATAGAGAAGACGCTGTTCTCATCTTGACGTGGCTTGGCTCATTTGCTCATCATTATGTTTAATGAATGCCACTACAAGTGGGGTATAAATAACGCGTCTAACATGCCTCTCTGTCACCGATAATCAGACCCCGCGCTACTGCATTCACGAGATGAAACTCAATCAAAACTCAATTGAAGCTCCAAATTTATTGACTATTCATTTGATTTTCAGCATCGCCAAAAAATAAAGGCTATTTTCAACATCCATGCCGGTATGTTCAGAGAATCACGAGTCAGTCCTGACGAAGTGCGAGAGCGAATAGTGCAGGTGTCACAAGAGAAGAAACAAACGTGCCGAAGGCCTCAAAGGCCACACAATAGAAGCTGGCGGGCAGGAGAAAGGGAGCTAATTGCATTATTAATAGGTAGAGTCTGGGGCATTTTGTGATGGTAATTTGCAGAGCGGAAGGCGGGGGACTGTCACTCTTTGGGTGAATACCGGCGGTGGATGTGAAGAGCTGAATAGCTGCCGCTAATGAGCTGGCTACGCAGAAGACGCTGCTCTGGCGTGACGGCCCATCAGCGGCGCAGTGATCTGTTGGTCTATATTTCGTATGCCAGGATGAAAGAGCCTGATTAACAAGCCACCATCCCAATGAAACTATAATGAGATTACAGTCTTATTGGCAATTTACACGCAATGCAATAGGTAGCAAATTTTACACTTGCATCTAGGACCTAGGTATAAATACAGATCAGAGATGGTCCACGGCTCTGCTACTGAAGTAAGCTTCATAGTAAGCGTCAGAGTTGTGCAACAGTTAAATAAAGTTTGCGGATCTAAAAAAAAATGTTTAATGGCATTAGTAGATGTTGAAGATTTACCGATAGGATGTTGATTCATTAATTGATAAACTGATAAGCACAGAAAAGTAGTTTATTCAGCATAGTGAAGCTTTTCCATTCACAACCATTCAAAAAAAGGCCTCTGGTCTCCTTTTCTGTGAACCGCAGCATTAGCTTTTTTGGTTAACCTTGGAGGCTTGCCTTAAAGTGGCTTTGATACAGATCTCACTGATGCAGGAAACCCAATAATGCATGTTGCAACATTTCATTAATGAAGATCTGTGCAGGTCAGTGCTTCTGAACCTTTTTGACTTCAAAGCCCCCCCATTGTGCACAACTATATGTAAAGCCCTCACACTTCGATTTTCTGTTAATTAAATTGCAGGATTCCATAAGGATTACACAGAAGCTCTGCAATATCATTGCATCTCGTGTACTATGAAAATAAAACATTCTAAATCTAAGTTTCAAGAGCTGAATGTTCTGAAGGTACTTTTCCAGTTGTTTTACTAAAGTATTATCAAGTATAATGTGTTTTTTTATTTACAATTTTCTACCAATGAAAGCTTTTAGAGCTTGTTATGACTACACAATGTAAAGGGATGAATTAAAATAAGAAATATCTATTTATTTGTAGTTGTTTTAGCTGATTGTAATGCTTTTTTTTTTCAAATTTTTTTAAATCAAGGCCCTGGTCCCCTGGTTGAGAATCCTTGGTCTAAACAGGTGAAACCCTTTGAACGTGTTATTGGACAAAGAAAGGGGTAAGGGGAGAGTGACTAGAACCAAGGCTGATTTGTGGTAGCTAAGGTCTTCTGGGTGTTTTTCTTTTTGCATACTGTTATATAATTGCATGGTTGCTAGGTGGTTTCTTACTGGTTTAAGTTTAAAAGAACTCACCACTATGTGAAGTCCTGATCTCTAGATACAGCCATTTAGTAGCCTTTTTTTAAAGGATTTTGATGGTTTTATGGCTCACCAGGTCACACCTCTCGATATCATTTAATATCTATAACAAACGATGCAGGGCAGATTACATGCTGAAGATCAGTATTCTCGCCACATTAAACTGGAAGTATTTTAACATCGAAAAAATACACACTTCACCTTTAAATTTCCCGTGAGATTAATTAGAATCTCATTTGACATGTTCTACTAAGGATGTCATGCCCATGAGAGACACCACTACTGTCTCCTGTTTTCCATCAGATTGATGTGAGCATGGCTCATTTGAGAGCGGCCTCTATGAAAGCAGATTAAAGGATGGAGACAGCTTCTTGAGATTTAACATTTGACCCAACAATAAGTGTTTACTGAGGCAGCTGCATTATTCCAGCTTTATGCAGAAAAAGGTCAGAGCGCCAGAACATCAAAGATCAGGAAATTTCATAAAAACATTACTGTGCCACAGCTGAGAGGATGCTAATCGCTAATGCTAGTGTTTGGCGGCCTCAGTAAGGGAACAAAAGCCATTGGTGACCACATACTTAAATATTAATATGTCCACTGCGTAAAAATAAGCCCTTATTCGGAAGGGATTAGTTTGATAAGTTATGTAGCCTAATAACAACCATAGCGTTCCTGTAAATTAATGCTGTCCAAATCTGCCATGTCAGAGATTTTTCAGACTGCACAATCTTCCCTCAGTGTTCAAAGTCCAGCGTACTGTCCCTTTAACTACCATTGTTTCTCAAGTTTTGAAGTGGACATGCTGTACTTACTTACTCATCAACTTATTCAGAGAGGTAACACTTGCTGATGAATTATGAAACATTTTTCTCTCTGGATAGAAACAACACTAAAGAGAAAGACAAAAAAAAAAATTGTCAAATATTCATGTCATTCATTCTGTGAATTACAATGCATAAATTTTGTTCATTTCTTCTTGCTTTTTAAATTCAGTCAATATTTTGTGATAATTATTCAGGTCAATTTTACTTAATTTTACATAATAATACAACTATTACAAAATAATAGTTAAGATGACTGTGAAAAATATTAAAACTTGTTTCAAAGACATAAAACGAAAACCTGAGATGCTTAAAGCATAAGCAACTTATAAAAATTGTCTTCTGTACTTTCAAGATGCTAGGATTTTCAAGATGTGTAGCATTTCACAATTTACTGCAGGTCACTTTTCAGGTCAATTTAGAGTTACTGCAGTAAGCACTACAAGCACTTCTTTACAGAATATGTCTTGGAAATGAATGAAGTCTCAATAAGCCATTGGTTTTATCTGTATCCTATTTGGTCTATTTCGGAGTTCGGCTTCGCTGGCTCAAACACAAACTCAAAGTCAATCCATAAACATACACCTCTCCTTCTCTTGACCTTTCTCATCTTTCCTACACCAATCCATTGTTTTCCCGTCTCTGGGAAAGAATCCATCCCTTCTATCCACTATCATCTCACATATCCACCACATTACCCTCCTTACGATAAATATTTGTCACGTTCGTGTTCCTCCTGGAATGAGTTGCTTTAATCCCCCGTCTCCTATTTTGTCTCCATCTCTGTTGCTAATTTAGTGGCTGTAAGGAGAGCAGGGAGGCAGAGAGCTTACTTCACTAATGGCAGCATTCTACCAGTCACGTCAAGCCCAGCTGGAGATCCAATGTTCCTGTCTTTTTTAATTACCATCTAACTGACTTTCAACAGTGTGATCCCTCAGTCTTTCTCTCCCTCCCTCCCTTTCTTTTGTCTCTCATACACACAACTCCGCTATGCATCCAACCTCCTGTAAACTTTGTTGAGGACAATCTACAGTACATATATGTCGTCTGAAAAATGGGGAGGAACACTTATAATTATGAAACTTCCTAGCTTGCTTATGAATATTAATTATGTTCTGTCATGTCATTAATATTCACCATGCTTAGGGGGAATTCACAGGGGCATAGTGGAATGATGAAATGTGATGAAAAGCATCACATGTCTCCGGTCTCCTGCCATTATTTGCTATTACAGAAGGGAGATAGGCGGTCCACCATTCTGTCACAAGAGGGTAAAGTAATATTACAGTGGGAGGGTAAAGTAATATTACAGTGGGAGCAGTAAATAACCATGTGCAGTAAAACATAGTGCAGTGATTGAGAACTCTGACTCTTAACTGGATTTGTATTCTCAGAATGTTGGTGTCACTCCTTTTAACATCACATGCCCATTCAGCTTTCAGCAATCACCCCTTTCATTACCACCATTACAGCAGCCCAGCAGTTATAGTCTTAATTTAATGTGCTCGTTAATACCTCTAATGCATTTAATTCCTACACTGGCGTCACAGTAGCACAGTCAGAAAGAAGAAAAGAATTGTAAAAAACCTGAAAAAAAAAGGATGGCAGTGCTCTTCTAGAGGAAATGCTCTTCATCAAACTGATGAACTTTCTGTATATTTTTACAACATGATTTTAATAATATTGTCATTTTAAAGGGTTAGTTCACCCAAAAATGAAAATTCTGTCATTAATTACTCACCCTCATGTCATTTCAAACCCATAAGACAGGGGTGGGCAACTTCGGTCCTGGAGTTTAGCTCCAACCCTAATCAAACACACCTGTCTGTAACTTTCTAGTGATCTTGAAGACATTGATCAGCTTGTTCAGGTGTGTTTGATTAGGGTTAGAGCTAAACTCTGCAAGACACCGGCCATCCAGGGGTGCGTTTCCCAAAAGCATGGTTAGTCTACTATGGTCGCAAGTTTCATCGTTACCAGCACAGTTCAACGATTCGGTGTTTCCCGAAAGCATAGTTTAAACGAACGTTCGCAATCAACGTCACAAACGTACGTGGTTAGAACTACAGCTTTGGACCTGTGCTTAGAAGCATAGTTTCTTGTTAGTACGATATATAGGCTTTAATAAATATGCGCTTGGGCACAAGAAGCATACTAAAATTCTTTACTGTCTTTATCTTACATTCTATCGAAATATAAAATAAGTTTTTATTATGTATTTTTGCGTGTCCACTCTAAATGCTGTTTTTGAAAAGTGCGCATGTGCACAAATGGTCAAGCGAACCCCAGAGTATGATGTAAGAGGGAACCCACGATGATTCAAAGATCAAATAAAGCAAAATGACAGAGAACAAAAATAGTAAATTAGTCAATATGTGTCATGTGTGACGTCATTAACAATGACTATGTTGTTGAACTAATGTGGTTCAAATGACGGGGATGCGACTGTGTTCGGGAAACAGTCGTGTGTAGCTACGTAGTTCCAAAACAATGCATCGTGCTATGATGGTTAATCAGCGAGTTACATCATTGTTCGAGAAACGCACCCCTGGACTGAAGTTGCTCAGCCCTGCCGTTCATCTTCTGAACACAAATGAAGATATTTACCTTCAAATGAAGGTCTTATGGGTTTGGAATGACATGAGGGCGAGTAATTAATGACAGAATATCAGGGTATTTCAAGAGTTTGCGCTTCCCTCATATAAAGTAAGCAGGTTTGGCGTGCTGTCCTGGGAGCGAGCCGGGGGAGCGGCAGGTTGCGAACCCTAGCGCTTGTAACCCTAGCGAGGGTTAGGGTTCGGAGACCGGCTCGATCTTCGGCTGCCCCCCCTAGAGGAAAGTGCAAATCTTAAAAAGGGAGGTAGGCGGGGAAAGGGAGGTTTTTGCAAAAGCAAGATGCGGAAGGAAGCGGGAAGCGGATATTTATAGTGCTTTGGAGGAATTTGATTGGAAGTTTGGAATGAGGAGATTGATTAGCTAATGTGAGTCAGCTGTGGCTAATTCGTCCAGCCTTCCTCTCGAAACTGCTCCCTTAGTTTTTAGGGTGACTGTTACATTCTGTCAAAGGACTACAATTAGGTACTGAGTTCAATTTTAGGAACTGATCAAATTGCCTTGATACGATTGTGTTTCGAAAAATGTCTTGTTGTTCAGTATCAAATTTCGATACCAAAGGAATAATCTCATCAACGTCAGTAAGCCAATAAGCATGCAGCATACTTGAACCAAATGCTGGTTGTTGTCTCTGGTGAGACATCAAGGAAAAACACAAGCTTACACTGTGTGTTGGCCAATGTTGACTATTAATTGTGAAAATATACATACATATTTACCTTTTTTTGTTTTATGCTCACAATATCATATTGTTAGCTTAGCAACATGCTAAATGAAACACAAATGCGGACAGATCCTTTCTTACGCATGAAGACCTACATCCAAGTGTAATGGATTATCGAAAAAGGAAATAAAATGTATGACGAGGACTTCTTTCCCTTGGATGCTGATTGGACTGAAGCAGATATAAAGGAACGAAACAGAGACCGGTTTAAGTAAACAAATCGATTTTGATTTATTAGAAATAAATCAACATATTTAAGGAGAAATCCATTGCAAATAAGAGCAATAACATGCATTTAGAAAAACAAAAGTATTGATGAATTTTCCTTTTCAAATGAATTACTGATTACATGTAGAAATGCTATGCTATGTACGAGTTGCTGCCAACGTACAACCTTCCAGATCAGTCACTTGAGAATCTAGGACAGTTAAGATGATGTCTTAAAAGGCAGTTCGTAGGCGTTGTTGTAGCACACTAGGTCTTGGAAAAGAGCTACTGTATGATGTTGAAGCAGGTCTGTCATTATTGCTAATCACTAATTGTTCCTTAGACTTCATACTCATCTAGACAAAAGCATTGAGTAAATGTTGACTTCATTACAATGCAGCCACCAAAAGCTTGACAAAGAGCTTGACAATAACAACTTCTTTACTCTGTCCCCTCCCTCCATCTGTTCTTGTGTACAATCTGAAATCTCAAACACGAGTCTCTCTTCGCTTCCCGCTGTTCCTGCCTCCTCTCTATTGGCTGAAAATGTTTGCAGGGCCGCAATGTTGAGAGCAAATCCAGGTCCCGTGTCAGAATGGATGACAGCGGACAAGCTAAAGCCTGAGTCTGGGGGACAGCAGCAGTCTGGAGGCAAAGGTGTGACATTTTGACAAGACGCTTTTGTCACACTAAGTCAGTCGGTGACTCAGGGCCAAGGCCATCTCCACAAGGAGCCATCTCTTCACACAATGCTATCCGGGAAGAGTTCAGCCCCATCGTCCCATTAGAGCACCTGCTGTCTGATTCACCAGAGGTTTGATCTATCTATCTAAAACTGTTGCTTTTGCATTCATTTTTTCACTATCACTAGACACCCGGTTTTCATTCGGGGCTTTTTTGTAGCCGTTTAAAACATCACTGTCACATGTGGTTACACAATCTGACAGCTCATCAGATAGTACAGCTCAGAAACAAGAAATCCTAAGCGAGAGAACAAACACACTATCACAGTAGATACTTTCCGTTGACTTCTTTTGTTTCCTATTGTATTGTTTTCTGATATTATTATAATGTAAAATAACTGTTTTCAATGTTAATATATTTGAACTTTATAAAATGGAGTGGACTATTTGCACTATTGGCAGCGGCTATTTACACTAACTCCGCCCACCAACGTGTGATTGGGCTAGTCATCATTACAAAAGATACTCATTTAACATCAACTCCAGTGGTGCAGACGGTAAAAAGAGTGGTGGTCTTTAGGGGTGTCCTCGAATAGTCGACGATTCGATGCTTCAGTCGAATATTCGCAGGGTGTTATGATCATACCATTTGGCTATATGGGGGTGCTCAATGTCTGATTTCACATAGA
>JAUCMS010000062.1:6318090-6334019 GCA_032357445.1 Enteromius radiatus | reverse complement strand
AAAGCAGTCTTTTGTGGTAGAAGTGATAGTTCTACCATACTTGTAACAAGGTGCAGAATTTACAGGTTTATCTATATAGAGTTTACACAAGACTAGATAATGATCTGAGATATCATCACTTTGCTTTTTTGAATTTCAACACCATTAGCATCAATTTCATGTGACACTACTAAAGAGTATAATTACGACAATGAGTAGGTCCTGATAAGTGCTGTCTAACCCCCAGTAGAATTCAAGAGCTATAGTACATGGGAAAAGAGCAGAAGTCAACAGTTACTGTCTACAGAACTGTATCTGTAGCAAGCCAGGTAGAAACTAATTTTATTATATTGAAACAAGACTGAAATAGGACAAAGGTTGCGACCTGGATTAGCATGTTTATGTGCTCTGAGCAGAACACCAAACATATTTCTCTGTCTTTGCTCCAAGCTGTCAGCTCAGAGACATTAATCTGGATACTGTATAAATGTCTGAGGATGTTCTCCCTCTGATTAATCCTCTGACACCCAGAGAACTGGATGTCACTGGGAACAGTAGGTCGACAGATCCAGGGTCAGTGGGAATGAATATCTTGACTGCTGTTCTCCACTGGTCTAAGATGACAGACGCTAGTATGAAAAGCTGTGGATTAGGAGCCCACTTTTTATTTTTTACTCTGCTTGCTGCTGGACCCTTGATGTCCGTCTAACAAGCCCTGCATAACCTGACTGCAATTTCCAGCAGAAACTCACAGACGCCCTATTATATGCCAAAACTGCACGTATGTGATTCTCACAAAACCTGTCAAAAACGTGTCCAATAAAAAAAGGTTATACAATACCTCCAAATATAAAAAAATAAACATTGCTTTGCTGAGAGGAAAAAAAAAATTAATTGCAAATAAAAGACTAAAAAAAGAACCACATTTTCCACAAAAAATATTAAACAACACAACTGCTTTGAACATTGATAATAATAAGTGTTTCTTAAACAGAAAATCAGCATATTACAATAAATCACCATTCAGGACAATGAAAATTCATATGAAATTACAAAACACAAAGAAATGTCATAATCCTTTAAAAAATAATATTAAAAACTTTTTGGACCTTTAAAAAGGCAAAATATGTAGAAATGACAATGAGTGCATGTAGTTTTTATGCATGTGCATGGAGATGTTTATGCATGCACATATATCACATGCAGTGGTATGAATAAATATATAACTATATGTGTATCTGCGCATACTGTACATGTGCCCGGTGTGCCGTCTGCACCATTACTTTAACGCAGGAGGAGGTCTGGTCCACTCGCATTGACAGTGACAAAACACTCCCATTTCAGCCAACTCCCATGGTTCACTTATTGTTCTCTTACTCCTGCTATCTCTCTCTATCTGTGTGCGATGAGCAGATCGGTGGCTTGGCTCCACTAAAGGTGAAAGGTCAGCGAGTAGGGCAAACACAGACATTGTTCATCTCTCTTCATGCTTTTCCTCTGGGAGTAAATACTGTATTCTAACCCCCTTCTCTTCACACAGCCTCTTCCCTTCCATTTGCCTTTGTCTGTTGTTCATTCTCCTTCCTCTATCTGTCACTGCTTCATGCTGCTCTGGGCACAGCCTATAACAGCCCCTGCCAACAGCACAGTTAGAGACTCAGCGGTCCTCCTACCTGTTTATTGACAGAGTCTTAACAGACAGCAGTCATGACCTCCTTAAGAGACACACACACAGAGCAAAGCAGACTGCATCCACTCGTCTTTTTTCCACACACATTTTATCTGATTCAGAGGCAGGCCACAGTAAGTTTAATGGAAATGTTATTTGTTTTTGAAAGAACGCATGAATGAGGCTGAGCTAAATGCCAGCTGACCTGATACGCTCCAATGTTAAACTAAAAAATAACAAGAAACCCTATCTTTTTTAGCAGCATAATTTCTTTTTAAAGCTTTACACTGTGTCCTAACCAGATACAATACAATGAATGTATGAGATGAAAGGTATCTTTTCCGTGTTAATTAGAGTTTTTCTCCTAACTAACCACAATGGCAATACATAAGGAGCAACAGGGGACTCAATTTTAGATACGGTTCCATTTCCAAGATCCATTTAACTCATTCACTATTTTTATTTTAGTTAAAATGGCTTAGTGTCAAGTAAAACTGTCAAGCAGTATGTAGTCAAGTATTCAAAAGCACGCATGTTGACACTAATTACTATAATGCTAATTACTACAGTATATAACACATTTAAAGCAATATTCCATCGAAATACCGAACCAGCAAAATCCACTGCTTGCACTAATCCCCAGTGCCATCTTATATTCATTTTTTTTTACTTGCACGAGTTCAGGTTCAAGTATTCAAATCACACTTTTTGCTTACACTCACAAATTCAAACAATAGTTTTCTGGAAAAAAAAAAAAAAAAAAAAAATACATTTTCATAAAGGCAAGCTAGAGTATCCTGCTTAAACCTGCAGGAATTTCTATAAACTGGTTTAGGATGGGTCTATGGCTTTTACAGGGGAAAAAAAAGAGAGAGAGATTGGCCAGTGCTGGTCAACCAAGGAAGTCTAGCTAGAAACGGATGGAAACACCAGCAACAAAACTTATTTTAGTCCTATGTAAAAACCTTCTGTTTTGAATTTATAGCCAAAGGTCTTTTAAAAGTCTAGCAAAACGATGCATTAATATTATATTGTGTTTTACCCAAAATTAGCTTTTTAATTGATTAAAAAACGGATATTCATTGGATATACATTAAATACTCATTTCCACTTTTTAGAATAATGAAGATCCAAATGTAGGTTTGGGATTAACCTAATCAATCAGACCTGTCAATCATCATTACAAAATCATTCAAATCAATTGATAGATTTCATTGTAATTGATTTAAAGTATTGATTTAAATTTAGAGTCAACATGATGGCCATTCATCAGTTATAATAGGGTTATAACATGAAAAAAATCATCTTATCAACCACAATTGTAGTATCGGTGAAAACACAGACATGGTATGACAACACATGCCTACTAAACACTAGATATCCATTCACACTCAGGTCTGATGGGATCACTGATACTCACCCAACATAACAAATAAACAGACTGTGAACTTAAGAATATCAGTTTTGCTATGACCCGGGACAATGACACAGAGCCGTATCATACCAATATGGTCAGGAAAGAGGTTCTGTGAAACTACTGATGCCAATAATCCACAAGAGCCATGAAGATACAACTACATGACAGAAGTGCGAGTGTGTCTGACAAAGTGTGTGCAGGCATTTAGAGGTGCTGTTTAAATAAAAACAATCTGTTCAAACGGCTGTTCAACACAGTGCCCTGAGAACACAGCCCTGAAAGCTTCTAAAGCGGTCACAGACGGACCAGGAAGCTGTGCGTGTCTATTTGTGTTGAAGACAAATCCAATTTTAGAAAATATGAACCGTGGGTCAATGTCAACAGCACAATAGATATTTGTTAGCACAGAACACCATTTAGAATCTCCAATTTGAGCTCGGAGAAGACAGAGAGCAGATTACACATCCCATCACCACAAGAAACAAGCGCCTAAACGATTTCAGCAAAAACCAACACCTGAAAAACAGAATTTCACTTTAAACGGTCCGAGAAATGTCTGTAAAATAAGAAAAAAAAAAACTACACCTAAATCTTATGCATTTGTTGCTGTGTTTCATGTACATCACCCACACGGCTGTTACTCCAACACACCTCAGTTGTCTGACACCTTTACTGTATCAAATTAAATTTTACAACACCATCTGTTTCTTAGACAGGAGACGGATGCGAGCAACAGCATTTTAGTGACATCGATGAAGATAAAGCACTCATTTTTTGAACTCCAATCCAGAACTTGAGATGAGATTTAGCATCAAAGTGGCATCATTTATATATATATATATATATATATAAAAAAAGCTTTAAAAGGTCAAAGCTCCTGTGTGTTAAATAGATATTTCACACAAAAAGGAAGATTCTGCCATCAAGCACTCACCTTCATGCCATTCCAAACCTGAATGACTTACTTTCATGAAACACAAAAGAAGACATTTCAAAGAGGCTTCTTGCTTCACTTTTTCATGTAATTACAAAGAACGGGGTCCGAGGTATCATACAAATATCATAACCGTAATCTTAAACCGGAGTCTTAAAGTTCAGTCTATTTCATGCACAATGCTATAAAAATGCTTTGAGAAACTCAAAAGTTGTATGAACTACTTTTATGGTCCTTTTTAAAGCTTGAAAACCTTTCCCACTCATTGCAACTATGCAAAAAAATTATCTTTTGCATTCCACAGAGAAAAGAACGTCATGGAACAAAATTCGTTTTTTGTTGAACTGTTTCTCTGAGATAATGGTTATTGGTTGTGTTGGATTGCTGCACTCAGGTCAGCTGTACCGGCCGAAATCCATCTGATCTGAAATTAGAGTGTGATACAATCACTCAGCATATACAGTACTGACTCTAACGCTCCATTATCACAGAACTCTGGACCGATCTGCGCTCGCCCTGGATTTACTGCGCAGTGTCAGATTCACACACGCAAATAGCGTTGAAGCGGAGGGAGGGGAGGAGAGCGATAGACAGCGAGAGATGGTAGTCCTCAGTAATTACTTTTACATGCTGTGACATAAATCACACACCAGAGAGTTCTTATTGAGTGCCTGGTGAGGAAAGAGACAGAGGTGATGGAGAGAAAGAAAAAGAGGGAAAGACAGAGGCTGACTGGTCTTAAAGGGACAGTTCAACCAAAAATTAACATTCTGAATGATATATTCACATTCATGTCATTCCAGATCTGTAGAACTTTATCCCTTGTGCAGGACACAAAAGTAGAACATTTCCTTTTATGAAAGTTCCTTTTATTTTATCCTATAAACTAATCAAAAGTGACATTAGAGCCGTTTAAAAATAATAATAATAATTTTCATTAAACTTGCTGTTCATTAAAAAAAAAGCCTTAGAAAAGAAAGAACTAAAAACACACATAACAGTTTACAAATAATATTTTTAAATATATTAAAAAAGAAAGCAGTTATTTCTAAATTCTAAATTTTCGGGTTATAATTTCACAATATAATGGGTTTTACTATATTTTGCTAAAAATGCAGAAGAATTTGTGAGCACAAGAAACAACTTTTAAAAACTAAAATTTCTTACCGACCTCAAACTTTTTAACTGTAGTGTTTAAGTAAATAATGAGCTACATTAATCCCAATCATTATCTTAAAAATATAATATAGTCATTTTTGGCACACAGCCTATGGTCATGCTGTTACATAGCAAAGATTTCTAATTCTGAACACGTTTGAAACATCAAAAGGCTAAATAAAGACAGAATGCTTATTATTGCCATGTACTATCCCTTTAAGATCCATCAGCCTTTGAAAAAGCCTATGGGGAGAGAGAAAGAGTTAAAAGAGGATTCAGAAACACGAGAGATGCAGGCAGAGGCAGGTTGAGAAGGTGAGCGAGCATCAGTCTTGTCTGTGTGATGAGCTGTCATAGCAACACAGACCGGTCAGGACTGGAGATTAGTATTAACCTTGTGTTCCCAAACCATCTTCAGGACACACGGGGCTGAATTAGACAGTCTGGCACAGACAAAGTGATGTGTGAGGAGGGATCGAGGTCTATTAGCTACACCTTTATTACAGAGAGAGAGAGAAATCAAGGCTCTTGGCAATCCAGAGAGAGACATCCTGCAGCAATCAAGCCACTGTTCAAATACTACATATTAAAACTAAGAATAGCAATTATTTCATCATCCTATCCTACCATCTACAGCCAAGATCTTTTGTATAAAGAAACATAGAGGCATTTGAGTCCAGAGATTTTATTGACAAAGGCCTCCAAATGAGGAAGAAGGAACGAGGTTATGGATTGAAAACCGATACTAAATGGTTTTCGGAAGTGTTGACAGATTTTAATTTTCCCTCTCGTATTGGGAGTCAAAGGTTTGGAATATCATTATTCCATTAGGGCACTGTGATGACGGGCGTTGTCATACTTGGCGTGCTGCGGGAGGGGATTGATGTTTAGGGGGCATTGCAATGAGCCGATTGAAGGTGGCTGAATGTTTTGTTCCGGATTCATGGGATTGGTCTAAGATTGACAAATGTTATTTTGTTAATGCATACACAGACACACGCTTGTGACCATTTGCAAAATGGACCGTTTCAGGCCAAGGGATGATTAATCATCTTTTCCACTAAAATTCTGCTTAAATAGTTCAAGCACAAAATAAAATCAAAAACGTCATTTGGACAAATTAACAATTTTGCGCATGGCAGCATTTAGTTTTTTGTAAAACACAAAAGGAGAGATTTTTCCATTCAAATATAATTATAATTATAATCATACAGTAGCATCCAGGCTGCAAAAATGACTAGAAATCATTATGAAAGCTGTGCAAAACCGGATAATTTGACCTGTGTGTTTTATCTATTGTTATACAGGACATGCAAATTGCTTTGTATTTGCAAATATTTTTTCGTACATTTGTAACTTAATGTGCAACTACACAAAAAAAACAATCCTCATTCAAAAGTCTAGGGTGAGTCATTTTTTGAAATAAATTAATACTGCTGTTTATAAAGGATGCATTAAATACACTCCACTTTAAAATGCTAAAGGAATAGCTCACCCAAAAATGAAAACTACGGCATATTTTAAGTCATCCTAGCTGTATATGACTTTCTTCTTGTAGAGAGTCACAGAGTTTTTTAAAAATGTATCCCGCCTCTTCCAAGCTTGGGTGATACTCGTGGGTGATACTGGCTATTATTTTGAAGCTCCGTAAATCAGATTTATCCGCAAGTACTGCATCGTAAAACTAACCTATATGCCTCCGGGGGGTTATCCCAAACTTTTGAAGAGCAGTGAATTCTCTTTTTGTGTTCCACAGAAGTAGGCCTGGGCAATATATCACACGATATTTTCATGCGCTTCTCATCAGTAAAGCTGGTTCTTTGATTAGCGGTAAATATTCACCACCTGTTTTTAAATGGACCAGCAGTTAATACACAGAACCGTAGATCACTTACAAGCTACACAATATTGGGTTCAGTATCGCAAATGAATCACGCGCAAAACTAAACACGATATTGTATAGCTTGCCAGTGATCTACAGTTCTGGGTATTGACTTGCTGCTCCATTTAAAAACGGTGATGAAGATAAATAAAAAAATGGCTTTATTGACGAGATGTCCATGAGTATATCGTGCCCAGCTCTACACAGAAGCAAAACAGATTTAAAGAAAGAGGAGAAAGAAAATTGTCTTGTCTTACAGTGAACTCCTTTTAAATCCAAACCTTCATATTGTTAGTTTGTGGTTAAAGTGTTAGCAGATAAATCAGCATCAGAATGGAATAAAATTCCAATGTTAAAGAGTTCAATTCTTACATTTTACTAGGCACACCAAATATAAAAACAATATGCAATCGACTGTAAGAAGCCTTTCAGGTACACTCAAATGCAAACAAAGTGACAGCAAACACTCTGCGACTTCATATCTAAAACACTAAATCACCAATTAAAGTGTTTTGACAAGGGCAACAATGTGCAAAAACTATTAAAAAGATAATGATTCATTTTGCCTGCATATTAAATATGCAGGAAAAGGAGGGGGGAGATAATTTCCTCTCTTTCCTCCCTTATCTAATCTCTCTTATTACTAAATAATTAGCAAATTGCCCCTTGGGCTTGATAAAGAGTACTCCACTTTAATTTCAATATTTCTGAAATGTAAACCATATGATATCAATAAGCCCCTGGTTTCCCAGAAGTGTGAAATGTGTTTCTGCCTCTACAGCATTGCATATTCACGCCTCGAATGTACTCTCTTCTTTAAAGCATGTAAAATTAATCTAAGCACACTTCTGACCATTAATAAAGTCATCAAAGGATCGCTTCATCCTTCTCTCTCTCCCTCCCTCACTACCTACACGTAATAAAATCATAACAAGTTACGGAGACATCCAATTAAGGCATTGAAATAAATTTGCCATGCTGTGTAGAGATGTGTGAGTGCTAATGTCTTCTCAGAAAGTGCCTCTGTTTGCAGATTTCACTAGCCTGGCTAGCAGCTGGAGACAACAGTGTTCGAACTTTGCAGTAACAGCGAGCGGTGCTGATTAGCGCCCTGTGGCTGTTCAAGCAATGGGCCTCTGTTGGCCGAAGAAGACCTGTGCCCATCGTGTATAAAAGCCTTTTTTACTGAGCCCAGCCAAATGAGAGTGTCAGCCAAACCAACGCAGAGACGTGAAATTCGATTTAAGACACTTTCCAAAGGAGTCTGAGTCCCCAAGGCAGCCATGGCTAGCTGGCAGAAATGCACAAAAAGGGAAGAAAAATCAACTTGCAAACTTCAAACGACAGAGAAAACTCAGTCCTGCTTTGCAAAGCATTCCAAGGAGGCATTATGGATGCACTTTAAACCCTTACCTATTTAATTCAAGTGGTTCATAAATGTTTTACCGTAATAATTCATTATTTAACTGCACAAATTCATACTCCATGTGTCTGGACGGTCCTGTTGCATTTTCACATGTTGACATTGTTATTCAATGTCGCTGTCACTGGCGACAACTCGCAAAAGTCGAGTCGTCGTCAACGACATGCGCAACGCCAAGCTGTCACTCGCAATGTGTTTAGATCAGCTTGTCACTGCGATCTCACAGCACTTAATCACTGCCTTGCTGACTACACAGCAGTAGGAAGTCAACTGGCTATTGTGTCAATTAGATACCACCTTTCCTCCAATTCAAGCCATAGCCATTGTTAGGAGCCACACTTTACTCACGACCCCAGAGCGCCGGCTATTAAAGGATATGGGCTCGACACCATGCGAATACACCAGTTGCGCGGGCAGGTGGTCTGCTTGAGGCAGAAGAAAACCACTGGCGCCAACTCGGGAAACGGCACGACCAAAGTGCTGAGGTCACTGCCCGCATCATCGCACGGCCCCACCTCCTCAATGATGTCATCGCCCTGAGAGGGGCCGAAGTCCTCGCAGAGCCCCGCCCCCACCTGGCTCACGCCAAGCGGCACGGGACACTCCTCGGTCGTCATGGCGACGGAGCGGCAGCCTGAGAAAAAGGATAAAAAAAAGAGATATTAGGATTCTCTTATTAGCTATTAGTTTATACAGAAAAAGACCTATTATAGTAAATCATACTTATGTTTAGTAAACGAGCGATTTAAAAAAGCAATAACATAAGCTGAATTCAGGTGCAGTGAGGAGAATTTCACTGCTTAAAGCTGGCACGATGGAAGCAGTCACTTTGTTGTGTATTTTTCTTCATAGTTTACTTCTGAAACAAAGTTAGCCATTCTTAAAGCAAGTAGGCCTATTTATCTTTTTCAGCGTGATTATTGTGAGCAGGGCTGGGTGTTGAAATGATATAGATCAGAAAAAAATAACTCCACAATGTTGATAATACAGTAAATTCATAGTAAATAGTACACTGTTTTTTCATTATCCACGCCGCATCTGCAAAGGTCACAAATTCTGTGATATGAAAATGGCTTGGATTTCAAAGACTGAACAGAAACCAGAATAATGTTTATTGTAGAATGTGTGGGCGACGTGTAAAGGAAGACAGGAAACACAACAAACCTTCTCTAGCACTTGAGAAGATATTATCCTATTGTGTTTACAGATAGCCAGATAGTTTCAAACTCATAAACAAGCCTCTTCTAGTCTGACAGGGAACCCCATTTAGCTCATATCTGACTTTTCAATGCCTTAAAAAGTAGCAAGGATGTAAGGTGGACAACTTTCATTTTTATATCTTCTATTATTGTCTTCTACAGTACCTACAGGTGCTGCTGAAATGCTGAAAAGCCTTTTGGACCAGTAAGTAATGTGACTAATAAGTTGTAGTTAAGTTGTAGTTATTTTTATAGTATACAGTTAAGCAGAGTTTTTTTATTTTTTTAGTATTAAATACGTACTATAGCACATAAAAAAGTACTTTATGGTAACATAAGTGTGCAATAACTGTAATGCGTCTTTTCCTTAGTTAAAATATATATGTATGTGTGTGTGTGTGTGTATATACCCTATGCAATAATTTATAAAAAATATATTATTTTATACTAAGTTTATTGTATATTGTACATTTCAAATTTATTAACATATTTACTCACATATGACTTAAGATGTTACTAATATAAAATTATAATTAAACTTTGTTTGGAGCATTTCTTAATATTATGCTAACATGTGTTTTAATATCACTATTAATAAGAATAGTATGAAGTCTTGAGCAATGCATCATTTAAAAGATTTTAAACTATATTTATTATCAAATAAATGTATTTGAAATGCAAATGTAAATTTAAAAGCATTTATGTGTTAATAGTATCATGCATCAAGTAAAAATGGCAACATTAAAACGTGCACTTCGTATCCCTGTGGAGTTTACACAAATATTAATGAAAAAAAATGTGATCAATTCCAAATTTACTTCCAGAAGTTATGCTATTAGACACTATTATAAAAGTCCCTGGTTTGGGATCTGCAGAAGCAAAGTTGCCTAAATCTCAAAGCATGTTAAATGTAGGATTCATACATTATTCTCTCTATGGAGAAAATTGGGATTTTTCTTACTTCTGGGACCCTACCGATGTTCTCCATGAGCCTAGACATCCCAAAATACCAGCTACATGCAAACAGATAACTTTCGATTTGCTCGTATTATGCTGGTGCCATGTTCATGTGCCAGCGCTGAGCCGCTCTATCATCTGCTCTGCTTTCGTGAGGACTGGAATAAAAACAATTCCAAATCCGTAATGAATGCAGCAGCATATTGCGCTACATCGCCGTTCATTCACTCGCTGCACACACTGACTCATAAAGCAGGAGACAGTAGCGTGGATGGGTTTCTGCATCCCTCACCTGACTGCGATTCTCAGTGAAGTCCTGCAGTACTCCATGAGGTTCCATTAGCCCTGCTCACTTCAATTAAATCTAACAAGCCACTTTCCTTTTGTCCTGGAACACCAAATCTACCTACTGTCAGTGTTGCTGTGGTGATGAACCGAATCTAATTTGCAGTTTCTCCTTTTTTTTTCCCCCTCTCCCCGAGTAGATGCCGAGGTGCCAACATCTAAAAAGCCTCTATTTGCAGCCGTTATGACTGTAAATACAGCTAAGCAGAAGAAATTCAACTGCAGCCAATTTAGAGAAAGCAGAAAGGATATGAGCGGAAAACAACAAGGCTCTAGTGTACTATGTTTGCTGTTCGTCTATCTCGCATTAATTTTTACTGTCAAATCTCACTCTGCTAATTTGAGTTTCTCATCATCTCCTCAAAAGTTTCATAGTGTCTTAATCTTTTTCCTCTCCTGCTCTTGCCTCCCTCTTGTCTCACTCTTGCAGGGAGAGCTCTGTGGTAAGCCTCTCTCTTGTGTGTTAACGCTAAAACACATTAGCACTCCTAATGGGAGAATAGACACACTTTAACATTCAACGCTAAGAGCTGCAGGAAGCCCCTGAGAGCTCGTGCTGACGCTTCTGTTTAAATCAGCTGCACGCTAAAGCACCTTTAACCTAAGCACACATTTATCTTACAGTTAAACATTTACACATGGTAATGTGGGAATAAAATATTACTCTGCAATACTGTTAGCAAAACGGTACACCAAAGATAGAAACTCATACTAATTATTACAGAAAATATTTTTGCGTTAAGATCTATAAATATTATGTCACTGTACCGGTCCCTAACATATCTTCTATTTTTTAATAATATAATAATATAAACATGTGACTTGTGACACTTTTTTTTTTAGCATAAATTTGGGTGTACAGTATTTGACAGGTTAAGTGGAAAAAAAACATGAAGGAGAACTTTGTTAGTTACTCACATGCCATCATGTGACAGATATTTTCTGTGAGTCTGCTTCATGTGTGCGCTCTGAAAAATGTATATCAGTAGTTTAAACTGAAATGGCTGTAAAATGTATGATTTCAGCACAACAGATGTAAGAGTCAAAACCAAACAGATGGTTTTTTTTTTTTTTAGCAGAGTATCTAAGGTACAAACAGTTAACACAGCCTTGTTCTGATAAGCAGTGACTCATTTCCATTTAAAGAGACATGCACGCAAGTTGCTGCTTTTTATTCGAAATAGGCCACAATGAACATCTGAGATGTTAATTTAAACCTTTTTAAAGCTGGATATAAACACAGTAAAACACAATAAAAACGTAAATAAAATTAAATTATAAAAAATAATATTGCAAATAATTAAAAAAAATGTTTTTGCGCTGCTTGCTGATTGGTTCGGCCAACCGTGATGCTGCGTTCTTATCCAAAATGTTTTGTTTTTATCTGATTTCATAAAATGTAATTATGTATTTAAATTATGCATGCATATTTCCAAAAACTATGAGTGCAATCTCTGTGTGAGAAATGTACTGTAATTGTTTTAATATTTCTATTAAAATAAAAAAAAATATGTTTATATTAAAGTAGAAATGGACGATAAATACACATTTCATATGGAATTAAATGGCATGCACTTTGAGTGTCTTGTTCATCATATTTATATTCATATTAAAGCAACAGAACTGAAATTATATTAAGTTTATCAGCAGCACAACGCAAGAGCGAGAAAAACGCGATATCTGCCTTTGATCTTGTAGGCATCTGTTCCACTCCGAGAGGGCAGAACTGTCCGTCTTCACTGATATTTCACTCCTCCCATCACTGCAGCCGCCTACTCTCGCCTACATTTCAGGCGAGGCAAGGCGCATCTCAAACTAGCCTAATTTTTTGTATGCACGAGAAGAATGCTGAAAGAGTGCAAGTCAGTTAGTGGCACTGCACATGTATTGAGCGATTGAGTTTACTTGAAAGCTGTGTGGACGTGGCCTTAAGTCTGCCTACACTGGACACGATAAAGCAACCATTGAAAACCGTTTGGAATTCGTGTCAGCACATCATAAATAGAACGCGGCAGCAGTTTCCTGTGCCACGAGATCTCATCCCACCCCTAATATATATATATATTTATATATATATACACGTTTTATTACATTTTTGATTTTGTAAATATGAGCAATATCACATACGTAGACATGAGATAAGGCTGTATCACAGTGATTTATATAATCAAAGTATTCTTTCACTGACTAGTACAGCTACGGTCTTCTGATGTATGCATCTGTGTTGAAAATGGGTCAGAAATATTTATAGATGCTTTTGTATGCTGTACCCATACACAACCTAACATGTTTGACCTTGGTCAGTGCCAGCACTAAAACCCCAAGTTAAGCAGGAAAGAAAGATTGCAAACAGAGAATGGGGCGAGAGAGGGTGTGAGCATGAGAGAGGAAGTAAAAGCTGCATTAAAGCCTTTTGATATTTTCACCAGACGAACACACACATACTAAAAGCTCTTTAAATCCCTTCAGACCAGGGTGCATGTGCTTTTTTATCACCGCTCTCCCTGGATAGCACTTACATCGCAAAAGCTACAACAAGGCCGCAGCATCTGACTGGCTTTCTCCATTTCTTTATTAGCCTCTTATGTCTGAATTTCTCTCCTCTATAACAGCAATTCATTCTATCAACATATTAACTGTCCTTGAATTCAAGAACTGATTTTGTAAGGCCAATCAACTTTTTTTGTTCTTTCAGATATTCAATAAATGCACTACAAGTGAAAATATAAGAGTCATAAAAGATGAAAAACAGCTGAAAGCTGATATAAATCATGTGCATATGGATTCACAACAGGTGTGTGGGATTCTGTCAAGTCAATCACTGGGCAGAGATGACAACAAGATATATCTGTGTGTGTGTGTTTAAAAAATCTTAATACAAAAATAAAACAATGCAAATGTAAAATGTAAATGTAACACACACACAATCATATACTGCAATGCAATCAGGTAACATTAGTTTGAGTCTGTGCCTTTCTTGCCTCACCTGAGCCCTATAGGGTTCACAGAGTGCTGTGAGTTTGATAGGGGGGTAACTGAGAATGAATCGGGGAAGTCACATGAGATGAGAGAAGGCAATGCCTCCAGCGCGATAGATTGGATATGGCAGGTTATTCACACGCACTCCATGTTCATGAATCAGCCTGAATGGATGATATAAATGTGTTAATGTGAAGACTAAGTAATAACACACTTACTGTATCACCATTGTCATGTCAAAATCAAACTTCAAATGGCCTAAAAAACATGGTCTGTTTTAAAGAGCAATCAGCTCATTGAAATTAAAGGTACTGTACATCTTCATGTCTGGGACCAGTGTTTACCGAGCTCTGACGACTGATAATTCAAAGCTGAACATCAGTTCATAAATAAAATATATAACTGCTTAAATAAATGTGATATTTATTGTATGTATTGTTTAAATTGTTCCTATCTAAGTTATTATTTTGGAACAAACATAAATAGCTCAAAAACACTAAACTGATAAGATTTGCAGTTGGTTTTAATTAATAAAATAGCCTATTGATCATATTGTTAATAATGTAAAAAAAATAAATATAGAGATATTGATTCTGGTAGGTAGATATTATGCTGTAATGTTTATTTAACCAATAATAACAATGTGATTGGGATATGAATTTACATCATTAAAAAAAACAAATTTCAGAACACCACTACATGTCACTGGTATACACACACTTTCTGTATGAATTTATACTACGGGGCAGTTGAATGCTTGAATTTGACAACTTGACTTCTCACAAGCGAGATAACAATGGGGCTGTTAGCGAAGAAAATGACCTTAAAGTTTCAATGTTTTAGCCGAACACTTCTGAGAAATGCATAGACTCTGGCATGACATTTGTTACAGTATTGCCAAAGCATTTGGATACAGAATAAAATATGGAATATGATTACACCATCAAAGTAAAAAGGAGACAATAGTTGTCTAATAATTATGATAAATATAATACAATTTAAATAAAACCAGCAGACAGTATTTCTAATATTAACAAATAATGTCAAATAAAGCGAATAATCTCTCACACACACACACACACACACACACACACACTCATAACTTAATTAATAACTGCATTAGTCTGCTATCAACGGCTCAAGCCTCCTCTAAAACGACATATTGGAACTAACAACAGAGGCATTAGATGAGATGCGGAAGGAATAATCCTACTCACAATAGCGTCCTAAAACCAGACCAATACCTTGAAATATATCATCTGATCGATGACTTGAGGTGCAACTGCATGTTGTGAAAGACTCTCCTGCTCCTTATCTTTTTTGCGTGAATGAGACAAAGTGATGGCGACCTGTGCGTTTATGGTACGTCAGATACACTGCGCATTCACTGAGATGGACTGAAAATGCTAATAATATAATAAATTATAGTAACGCCACATTTTCTTGTCAGTGACGGTAATGGCATTGTAACGGGGGAAACAGTAATTAATTTGATTACTCGTTACTGAAAAAATAACGCAGTTAGTAATGCCGTTTATTTATAACGCCGTTATTACCATCACTGGTGGCAACCATAGTATAAGTGGAATAATTGACTCCGGGCCTTAACCCTTAGCGTCATGGCCGCATCAGCCAAACATTTTTCTAATAATTCAACGGCCCATCATCAGTTATTCCTTATGTATAAATGCAACTGTTAGTCCTGAGAATTTGTTTGTGAATTTGGTTATAGAATGTGGATTTCAATCCCGTAATTAACCAAAATGAACACATTCATATTGATGAATCAAAAAAACGACTGACAACTCTATTCTGCTGCTGCGCAAACATAGTCTGTATTATAACATACTGTATATATATAACATATACTGTATTATAACTTTTAACAATGTCACTTTAAACAATGCACTTTAAATATATTTATACTTATATGTTTATGTAAAGTTGGGGAACACGGGTCTAAGAATTTCATTACGGTAATGATGTC
>JAUCMS010000062.1:6304536-6317990 GCA_032357445.1 Enteromius radiatus | reverse complement strand
ATTCAGGTGTAGTTGCAAATAGTGATTAATCATGATTAATCCACTGAAAATCCTGATTAATTTGATTAAAAATTTTAATCATTTGACAGCCCTAAAAAAACATATCAAATACTTTCATTTATGTATCATGTAATTTGTATAATTTAATGTAAAAACATTTATATAACACACATACAAACATAAATACATCAGTAATTCTGCATGAAAATGGTCTTACACACATATGGGTGTGCATGACACTCAGTGTCAGCAATCATTATAACTGTCTGATTGTTGTTATTATATTACGTGGATATCACACATAGGCCTGCTTTGCATTCCTGGTTATGTCTTTAACAAAGGAACAAACTTAACACATATGTGAAACTCTGTACAATCCACTGCAATAGCAAAGTGCTTAAAACGGTAAATGGAATGGCTTCTTTGTTATGATTAAGAGGTTAGTCAGTACCTGACTGTGCTGACAGCTATGTTTGGCCAGTCTTGGGTTTTCACATGCTCAAAACTGCCATTGTGAGGTTGTTGGCTGCCTTACAATTCAATTTGGAACTTCAAAAGTTGCATTGCAATAAGACTTGCGCTGTCATTTTGTCTCTGGCCGTGTGCTAAGCAGATTAAATTGGCCGGCATCATATGTTAACTGTCATTTTCAGCATTTTTTTTTAAGGATAACAGCTACTTTAATATACTGCAAAATAGTGTTGCCACAACACCTAATAAAGCCATTGAGAGACCGAGAGAATAAAATAAGAACTAATCTACATACACTGACATTGTTGGTTAATGTTACATTCGGTTTTGGACGCAAATAACTCAAAATGATGAATAAATAATACAGGTGAAATGGGAATGCAGTGCTGACTGCTGGAGCGTGAGCAAGTTTCGGCTCTGGTCGTCCTGTCTTTGTGCTTCGGATGAACGTCACACTCTCTGCTTAGTGTGTTTGCAGAAGTAACCAGCATCCTCTATAATTGAGCACTAAACATTGCACACTTCTGATTATCAATGCATGAATGCAGCAGAATGCTAGTGCCTTCACAGGGTGCCAGAAAAGTCTGTCAGAAATTCTTGGTAGAATTACAGTGTGACATCAATTAATGTTTATATTCTCCATCTGCAGTTAGAGCCCAGTAGGGAGCCGAGCCCTGAGCACAAACACAGGCATGCTAAGCTTTCTTCAACCCTGATAATTACAACGTCAGTCATATTTCAACCAAACCCGATGCATGCGACAGCAGTCACAGGCCACCATCATCAGCAAATGTTGGCTTATTAGGCCATTTTTCACGAAACAAATATGCCTGAGGCTTTTTTTTTACAAATATCTAAGATGCCTATGGTTCTCGAGAAAGTCGAGTGTAATTGTTCTACACGTCTAATCCTGTCCTTTCTAACACCGTGCCCGGATGGCACTAGACCCCTCTCAAGCGGTCTTGTCCTCTCCCTCTCTGTTTCCTCAGAGATGGCCCCGGTAATGAGCTAAGTCACATTGGGGCTCCGGAGAGTGGATGCCAGTGGATTAGCGATTTGTTACCGCAATCTGTTTCGTGGTATTAGCCATATCAGTTGCATTGCTATGCCAGGCTTGCACAACATTGTTTAGGGGCATTAGCATCAGAGAGCTCGCCATTCAGAGATTCTGAGTTGAAACTAAGTCCAGGAGTGTTAATGTGAATTTATTAGATAATACCGAAAGAGACAGGCTCATTTAAATGGGGCCCAGCGGAGGCACAGCTCATTCAATTCAGTGGGCTGCCATGAAATGACTGCAGCTTAAATAACAGGCCTCATTTAAACACACGTCAAAAAGAAACAAAACATCTCAGTAATGTTTTCAGCCAGATTTAAAGCTTTACTCAAAGCAGCTCTGCTGGCAGCCAGTTCACAAGCTTTAGAATAGTCACTAATACAAAAAACATTTATGCATTCAATTCTATTAACTAAGGCAATAAATTAATACACATGCAATGTTCTATTGCTTCACATTTTTATATATCCATATATTTTCTGGAATAATTGATTCCGATTGGGCGATTCTGTGATCAAATAGATTTGTATAGAGACATCTAAGGCCCGTTAATACCAAGCACGATAAAGATAACAATATTAGCGTCCTCACCAGTGAACAATATTGTCTGTTTATTCTCGGTGCACACGCATCTGCCACTTTAAATTCTCGAGCGCGTGAGAACAGGACAGATTCTGATTGGCTGTCAATGTTTATATATCGTTCATCAGCTGGGAAAAAAAAAGTTCCGAAAATGATTCCAACAATATCGTTTCTCTGTCCTTTATCGTTATCGTTGTGGTATGGACTCTGCTAGTCATTAATATTAAAAACTTTTTGTAAACTCTAATCTTTATAGTTATCTTTATTGATATTGTGCTTGGTGTAAACGGCAGTATTTTTGAATTTTCTACACTGTTCTAGTTGAGTAGTCCCTTTATGACACAATAAAATGTATACTGTATTAAACCTTACCAATGTGATTTAGTTCATTTTAATGTTTTTTTATTTTTACTTTTTTACTTATTTTGTAATTAGTCATGAATAAGTGGAATAACAATACCATTTTATTTTTATCAGTATTCTTAAGTATTATTTGGCCATTACTGCAAATTAATTCCCTTTCAGAATGATATTTGACCCTATTCTTGAAGTCAGAATCCATAACCCATGTGTATGGTGAGAGAGACTTAATGTTGACAAAAACAGAAGAACTGGTTTGTGTCTTTTTTTATCCAATGAAATTAACTTGCTTTAACTCGAAGATTGAAACTAATGCATCAAAAGTGAATAATGAAGGCATTATGCCTCCAGAGTACAGTCGCATTTAAAGTTACATCTATATTGAGAGCAGCTCGGAATCCTCTTCTGATGTCCTAATATGAGTCATTCATTGACACTAGATTTATTCAATAGAAGCTATTTTAAATTCCCAGCCCGATTTGTTTCTTACAGGCCCTGCAGTATATGTGAGAGAGTGGTATGTGTGAGTGTATTCAAATGCCTGTAATGCTGATTCTGGTACTATGAAGGTTACAATTGACATACCTGGTTGTCAGGATAACAGCTTTTTTATACCTGTCAGTATATGTACACTAATCCTGCCCCCAAGAGGCCTGTCGGCATGGCGATTGGTGTGATTGACAAGTGGCTGGCACTGAGGCTGGCTCATGCAGCCTTAGCCAGAGCGTTTTCAGAAGAATAATCTATCCACCTCCGTAATGTGCAGCAGATAATACTAACATGGCAATCGTTTCCACTAGCAGATTAAAATAAAACACTACACATGAGAAGCTATTACTGTATGTCCTTACACAACACTTTAACAATGAGACATGCACTGAAATAGGTCACTGTGAACAGGTGACAAGGTAAAAAGGGTAATCACTGAGGAATTTTTATCATAGTATGTTACAGACATTCATAAAAACTTAAATTACACCTGGTCCCATTACAGCCACAATGTAATGAAAGCAGTGGCATATCTTTTCTTCCATATTATGATATACATCCAACTAAAAGCAAAAAAGTATGGCAGGATTTGGTTCAGTTCATCAGGTGTTTGCAGATCTGAAGGCTTAAATGTTTTAAGCAGACTTTCGAGACTGAAGAAGTTTGTCAATCTTCACTTCAGAAAAGCCCATCATATGGCATTTTGGTTAATTTAGAAATGTTTTCAATGAAACATATGCATGGATGATTCAATCATGAAAAGACAAATAACAAGCATTTAGAAAATAGATATGATGCATTTCAATTTCATATACTGTAAGCCACGTTCACGCAGCAGCAGAATACGGTTGTCAGTCCTGTATTTGGGGTTGACAACCATATTTTCTTCACGGGTGTGAGTCTCGAAATGTCTTGTTCACACAACAGCTTTCAGTTGTGTTTAGAATTCTGTCTGTATGAATGTGCAACGGGAGTCGAGCACGTGTTCCTTACCAGTAACCATAGCAACAGCGACCGAAGCAATGCCAAAGATGGCGATGTCCATAAAACTGAAAGTCTTATCACTTTCTGACATGACAAGAGTCCAATTTAGCCATGAATTCTTTCTTCAAACCTTCATTAACCGACAGCAGCTTTTAAATTTGGGTGGAGAGTGGAGATTTGACGGGACCAGCTCCGGTAGAAAACTGACAGGATTAAACTTTAAGATGACACAAAGCTTATTTCTTGTTTACTTTAAGCAGCTCTCTCTCACAGTGTATTGTACACTTCTGTTTTGTTCACACTGCGCTTGTGTTCAGAGAATGCGCTTGTGAGTCCGGAAAATTTAAGTTCAGTTACCGAATGTGGTTGTCACACCCCTAAATAACTGAACTGTGTGTGAATGTAACAGTATTAAAGACTCAAATACAGGACTGACAACTGTATTCTGCTACTATGTGAACATGGCCATATGCTTTCGCACATCTGCCAGACATGGCATATTACACAAATGTAAAACTTGAAGAGAAGCTTTAACTACAAAGATAAACAAAGACAACAAAAAACTATATACAACATCTTGTCCATAGGATAAAAAAAAAAAAGTTAGTTTGCTTTGATTTAGAATGCAAAGTAAAGGTATGATAAGAATTAACCAAAGAAACTTTCAGCAGCTGTTACGCAAAACTCAACGTGACATTCAAGACATCAAGAACAGTGTGACATTAAAGAAGATGATGAGAGTGTTGAATATGAGCCTGGCATCTGTCACGACAAAGACTGCATGTGTGTCTGCAATCTGCTACAAAGAAAGCCTGATGCAAAATGCATAGACAATGCACGTTTAGCGTGTTATATGTCCAGACAGCCAGAGAGTAAGCTTTTATGCCTCCACGCTAGCATATGTGCGTCAGTTCTTACGCGTGAAAAAAGAAGGCGAGAGAAGACGATGGTGCAAATGAGAGGGAAAGAATCAGAGGATGGAAAATGAGCTTTCAATTGACTCATTTCAAAAGACTGTCTAGGCGAGGAACAGAAGGAAGGAATGGAAAAGTGAGAGGGCGAATGATGATATAAAGGAGTTTTTAAAGCTCTTTTAGCTGCGGAGAACACAATGTGCCAGAGTTCTCCCTCAGTACAAAAACCCAAACAGTCCACATCACAAAGCAGCTTAATGTCAGAGTCAGGAACTGCCAAAGTAACCAGAAGACAGACTCACGCAATCTGAAATGGACTGGAATGAAAGGTTTACTTTGGTATTTAGTTTGTGAACTAATTTTTTTTTTCAAAGAGAACAATTTTTTTTAAATTTTGTAAAGGAGAACAAATCGTTTTCACTGATGTATAATCATACTTGGCTCTTTTTTGGGTTTGGAATATCGTGAAGAAATCCCCCATTGCCATCTACTGCCTCTAAAATGTACACTAAAGTACGAATCAGCGTTTGAATCTGAACCAAACTTTTAAGCGAACAGATTCAAAAGATTCATGTTCACACTGCTCAAACTTCCTACACCAGTTTAAAAAAAATGGAGGAAATTATTTCCTTCCCTCATCTTCCATCTGCCCCTACCCCAGAAGAACAAGCTGCATCTTCCTAATGACCTGATTTACATAAACATGCATATAATCGGGCAGCGAGAGAAGAGGATGTGTGGTGTGTACTTAACAGAAAGGGGGGTGACTGCGGCAGACACGCTCGCGCGTGCTGCTCGGGCGCAGGAGAGAAGCTTCTGACTGCTTCTGTGATTCAGTTGTGGCACTTCACATTTTCCCTCCCTTCTTCCCACCTCTAACTGCTCTTTTCCTTTCACCTTGCCTTTCCTCTCGTTCTCAATTAACCATCCTGCCACATTTAGAGCAAAAGCAATCCATTCTGGCTTCCCTGTCTGTTCTCCTCCAACCTGTTCAGCATCTTTCCACCACAGTAAGCGGTGCGGAGAGGGGAGCTGCAATATTTTGCCTGGAGCGAAGAGTGGTGTTTTTTTTCCACCCGTGTTTTCTCTCGCTTTAATCGCTCTGATATGCTCTATCACAAGCATAGCACCTGCTAAATGCCCATAATGCAACTGCAAAACACAAAGAAAGCTGAGCACAAAGTTGACAAGAGATGAATAGTCTAGTTGTATTGTGCAAAATCAGGTGTTACCAAACACTTTGTCAAAATCAATATCAAATTGTATCTGGACCACAAAACCAGTCACAAGGTTTTGTGTGTGTTTTTTTTTTTTATTAAGAATTATACATAAATAAGATTTCCATCAATATATGGTGTGTTAGATACACAAACACACACACACACACACACACACACACATATATATATATATATATATATATTTACAATAGGAAATGTATAAAATATCTTCATGGAACATGATCTTGAAAAAAGTTGAAAAAAGTTTTGATCGTTTGCTCACCCGGCGTCCCGCTAGCAGTAGCAGGTTTAGCTGAATCCGACTGAAAGGAGGAGGAGTCTCCAAACGCACACCGTGTCGGCGCTTCAAGTGGGCTGTCAGATTCGTCGCGCTGCCTGTATATTTTATAGTGGTACGACATATTTTACAAATTCCACTTTCTAAATAATTAAAGTATAGTATGTCTACTAATAATTATAAAGAAATAAATCGGGTTTTACCGATGCAGATACGATAGAAACGATGCATCGCGATACAAATGCCAATTTGTATCCAATGCACACATTTTAAACCGATGCATCGCATCGTTAACTTTTTAAGCCGATGCACCGAGCGATCAAAAATCATTCTAATCTTTGACTTTGTGAATCACATTTAGGAAATTTGGAACAACATGTTAGAATGAACTTCATGTTGTACCCACATTTTAATCAAGTAAAAATGATGCACAAATCTAAATCTGGCATGAAGCAGATGAGTGGAGTTTTTTTAGTTGTGAGTGTGGAGCAAGTGAGAAGCAGGAAATGGAAACCCCGGATGAGATCTGGAGCGGAGTGACTGCTGTTACCTGTCGACACTTTCACTCGTACTGCGTCTGCTGAGAAAAACTCCTTTTTTCCTCCTAACTGAAGCCTTATTTAATCACGCAGTGAAACTGCACGGCCATTGGTTTGTGCAGTGCTATAAAAATGAACCAATCGCTTGGTCACGGTGCTGCGCGAACCTATGACTTGCAGCGTCGGATGCAGAGGAGATGTCAGGCTCAGGAGACCCCGTCTCTCCATCAGGGATGGACGCCAAACTTTTCTGTGTCCTCTCTAGGGCTGTTAGCGAGCTCGGACTAGAATGGATTCCGCCTCAGGAGCCCTCAAGAAGCCACCTGGATGAATGGTTCCTGCCGGTGCGCCCACAAGCCCCTCATCAGCAACCTACCCCATTCCTGAAGTTCACAAAGAACTCACGAAATCCTGGCGTGCGCCATATTCAGCGCGGCTCTGTAACCCCGCCTCTGCCGCCTTCTCCTCGCTCGACGGTGCCGAAAAAAAAGGTTCCGAAAAGCTGCCGCCATTGGACGAATCTGTGGCCGCTCACCCACTGCTATCGGCTGGAAGGCAAAGCCCACTCACCCATCCAAGCCATGCCGAGTGACTTCTTCCCTCGCTGGCCGAGCGTTTACCTCCGTCGGGCAGGCCCCCTCTGCGTTACACTAGATGGCAGTGCTCCAGGTGCTCCTCTCTACAGTGAATGCGAGCCCGGACACCAAAACACTCATGGAGCTGAGAGCTGTGACGGATTTGCCGTTGAGAGCAACCAAAGTTACCGCCCAGGCGCTGCTCTTAAAGGGGGTGGTAAAAATCGAGCCTTCTTTAGAGAGAGAAGAAGGGTTTTACAGCCGTTACTTTTTTCAGGGAGGAAGGTCACAAGATCCTCCTGGTAGCCCCCCCTCTGGCGGAACCAGCCTTGGATATCAGACCTATACACAATGCTGACGGCAGCCCCATGGCCCATGTCTCTGAGACGAGACCTTCTTTCTCAGGCTGAGGGCTCGATATGGCACCCATGACCCAGCCTGTGGGCGCTTCATGCTTGGCCGCTCAACGGCAGCCTGCTTTGCTCCCCGAGAGTGTACTAGACACCATTTCCCAGGGTAGAGGCCCATCTACGAGGCATGCCTATGCCATAAAATAGTCTGTTTTTTCGAGGTGGTGCACTGAACGCTGCAAAAACCCCTCGTCATGCAATGTGTCAGCAATATTGTCGTTTCTACAGCACCTGCTGGACAGGAGCCGTTCCCCCTCAACTCTTGAGCCTACCTCGACCTTATAGCAGGTCAGACAGTGGGCAAAGATAACTTGGTTATCCATTTCTTAAGAAGAGATAGGCGGCTCAGACCCTCTCACCCTCGCACCATCCCCACGTGGGACCTGCCCACAGTGCTTGAAGCCCTCAAGGGTGCACCTTTTGAACCCCTGCAAACTGCTACAGTGAAGGCGCTAACGCTCAAGACTGTTCTGCTACTCGCTCTAGCATCAGTCAAGTAAATAGGCAACCTGCATGCGCTGTCTGTCAGCACTGCTTGGTGGGTCATAGATGCTATTTCGCCAAGAATGCCCCATAGGAGTAAGAGCCCACTCGACTAGAGGCATCGCCTTGTCATGGGCGTGTTCTAAAGGTATTTCCCTGACAGAGATCTGTGAAGCGGCCGGCTGGTCCTCGATGTCCACATTTACCAGGTTTTACAATCCGGACGTCCCGTCGCTTCATGCCAGGATCTTCTCTGCATAAGGGATCATTTTTATATATATTCAACGCATCTGGCCTACGACGAGCTCAACCTGCACACCCGGGTGTGATGGCAATCAAAAAACTCTGCGGGACATTGTTTCTCTGCATGCTTATGCGATGGTTCTCTCCGGGACCCTTGTCATATGTCGATTGTCCCCGCTTATGGCGTGGCAGGATTGAACTGTGTTCCCATAGCGTCTTAGCAGACACAGTACAAGTGAAAGTGTCGACAGGGAACGTATAGGTTACTTCTATAACCCAGGTTCCCTGAGACACGGGAATGAGAACTGCGTTCCATGCTGCGCCGTAAGCTATCGTTGCTTCAGTCGAAGTAACATGAATTCTGTGGCGATGCGGGCGCTTATATATAGACGGCCCCACCCATTCAGGCGGACTTCGGCGAGAGCTGCGACCAACCGATTGGTTGGTTTTTATAGCACTGCACGAACCAATGGCCGTGCAGTTTCACTGCGTGATTAAATAAGGCTTCAGTTAGGAGGAAAAAATGAGTTTTTCCCGTAGCGTCTTAGCAGACGCAGTGCTCGTTCCCGTGTCTCAGCGAACCTGGGTTATGGAAGTAAGCTATTCGATTTCTTTATGCGAGGAGGGGAAATTGCTGTCGCTCCACTCACATACTCCGCTTCCCACCTATAATCTCTTATATTAATATTTACATCCATGTCATTATCTTCGTCTCTTCAACCTGGCTCTGCACACTCTCCCTACCCATACTTTCCTTTCCTTCCCTGCTTCACTTCCTGCCATCCCTCTATCACTGTGCTGCGTCAGCAGTTTGCCCCTCTCCTCCAGTCCTGTGAAATTGGCTTTGAATAAGGATTTGGAACTGAAGCATTCTCTCGTGAAAAGGACAGGAAAGATGAAGGATGGTGGCATGCAGAAGAGACAAGCACACATGCAGAGGAGGAGACAAAAAAAAGGTCCAGAGAAGGAAAACAAGATTTCCTCTCTTCCCTCTCTATTCAATAAATGAAACGCTGACGAATGGCTGTGTTTATAGGTCACTCTTCAACTACTGGAAGTATTTTTGTCTTGGGCATTTGAATCATTTTAACTTTATGTTTCATATATTTTTATATATGAAATATATTTGTGTTGTTTAACTCTTTTCACAGACACATAAGGCTCTTCCTGAGAACCAATTTCTACCTCGGGCCGTTTTCCTGGTTGCATTCACACCAGCAGCAACATCTTTAACCACTGTATTTACCAACTTCAACAACCAGTGCATGAGGACGCGTGATCTAAGCTGTTTTTGTTGTGTGTGGTGGGTTTCATGATAACGCAGATGGAGCATAAACACACAATTTGCGTGATTAAAAGAGCGTGAAAATCTCCTGTGAGAACTTGCAGTGTTACATATCATTGAGGCTGAGAAAAGAACATAACAGACAACAGGTAGCTAAATGCCATTATTATGCCACAATGTTTTCTTTGTTTGTTGAGTAAATATTTTTACACATTTTTAAAAAAAATGTCAGTTAGCTGAAGTTTTAAGTGAGTTTGGCCAATCAGCACATACTTACATCACTGTTTTAGACCCTACTCTGAAGTATAGGAGTAACCCCTATATTAAATCATGAATATATATATATATATATATATATATATATATATATATAAAAACTATGATTATGAGAAATATGTTAAATAAAATAAAATTTGGCCTGAGAAAAAAAAACTATAAATAAAATAAAACCTAAGACAGAAATAAAGCATTCCCAGTATAAACCATTTGTAACTGAAATGTGACAATGATTTAAAATATAACTAAATAAAACAAAAAATGCCAATATTTTTGACACTAATAAAGTTATCAAACATGTGTCAGTGAACAACATGCCTGACATGAAATCAGACGTGCCTTGAAGAAACTAATGAAAAAATGTCCTCACCTGAGAACAGAATAAAACTAGTCATTTTCAATCAAGCAATTGTTAATGTCACATTTTTAAAAAAATGTTACCGATTGGTGTGTACTGAGACATAAAATGCAAGCTATAAAATCTGCTTAATCAAGACAAATAAAAAGCCTTCTATTCCAAGAAATGGTATGGTCATGCAAAATTTATTCACCACAGTTTAGGCCAGGAAAAAAAAAACAACTTTCATAGAATACCATTTGATATCAAACAAATAAAATAAACTAGCGAGTTTGAAAAGTGTGCTTTAAGGGAATTTCTACAACACCACCAGCCCAAAAGTGCTCTAAGTTGAAGAAACACTTCTAAAGAAAAGAAAATGTCAAGTTTTGGTCACGCGCTTCCAAAATAGACGTCTTGAGTGGATATGTACACCAAGTTCTGCTTAAACAGGCATATACGCTGGCACACTCTCAGGTGAAAAGCTAAATGAAATAATAAAAGAGTGAACAAGCTCAGTGCTTGTGACTCCTGACACCGCTGCTCGAGAGCACAATGGCCTCTGCAGAGAAAAAAAAAAAAAAGAGAGGCTGCTAAAGACAGAAAGGGAAGGAAGGAGGGGGTGAAGGCGAGAGGGTGGCAAAGGGACACAAAGACCTTCTTTGTTCCCTGCTCATGCTCTCTTTTGTGGAGGCAAAGAATGGCTGCATTCCACTGGGTGCTGTCAGTCCCTTAAGCTCCCCGGATAAAGAGAAAGATGGCGAGGAAGCCATTCCTTCACATATCACCTAATAAACACATCCACTGACACTTAAATATGGACACACACACAGCATTGCACTGATTGGTAAATCACTCCTGACTTTTAGGAAAGCTGATTCCTCAAAGGTAATAAAAGAGACAGAAGCACTGGAACAATAATCACACTGTGTCCAGTCCAGTCGGCCAATTAGGAGGTTGTTGCCATGGCAACCAGGTGTTGGTGCGGCCCGTGGGAGGAAACCTGCAGGTGATTGGAGTGGACAAGATCGTAAGACCAGTAAACTCACAGCGGGAAATAACACAATTATGTATTGTTAGGTTTACAGTTACTGCGGGTGGGTTTAATATGGACTGGGACTATTTAGGGAACAGTCAATATCGGCAGGACATGATTTAATGAAACGGTCCATAGCGAAAAAGGGACATTGTTGGTGTGGTCTGAAACTTAACTTGGATTTATTTTGGTCTGGTGGGTATATCTGTGCAGCAGAGCCATTCAGAATGGGTAGTCATCGATGAGTAAAGGAGAGGTTTTGATAAATGTAGCGAACTGGTTTTCGTGCAGACAAGAAGATGCACTGCATCGGTTTTCCTGCGGAAGACAAAATCATAGCTGTAGCTCTAAGTAGCTCCGATGTAGGAATGAAGGAAAAGGGACAATAAACAGATCCGCTGACAGGTACATTCCTGGATGCAGCGGTGAGTGAACAGACCACAGGCAGCACTTTCCAGTCACGCAGTTGTATAACAAAATCAGCCATAATGCGAGCGTTTCCTGGCTTGCACACAGTAAATCAGACTTTCTCGCACATCTTATTTTATATACTGAAAGCATAAAGCTCTCCGGCAAGAGCAGGCATAATGTGTTCAAAAAAACTATAACCTTGATTTTCTGTTCCTCTGCGAATGGCTGATTCAGTAGGTCAGACAGATCAAATTTATAAGCTCATTTTATTACAAAGTCATCCCGAAACCACTTCATATTAATTACATCTGAATTAGTATGACAGCGCTACGCATTCCTCATTTCTTAAAGGTGAAGTGTGTAATTTCTAAACCATTAGCTGCACTGAATGAAATTGCAAAAATAATGACTGTTTTCAAACTGCTTTTCCAAACACTTTTCATGTCTGCCACTGTTCAGTCAAAACAGCTCCAAATGTACGTATAGAATTTATAATTAACTTTGTGCCACATTTATAACTGACAATAAATAGGCTACTTCACATTAGCCATTTACACTTGTTACTTATAGCTGGTGCTGTTCTCATTCTGGGCTCTGCTTACATTATACACTATAGCTCAAACAGTATTTAATTGCTGGAGGTTGGGTAGTTTCTGTATTGTTGATACGAAGGCTCAGCATATCGACCTTTTGTAGCCCCGCCCCTTTTCAGTGCTGCATTGCTATCTATCTTTTTTTTCTTTTTTTTTCCACAGTAAGTTTAGGAATGAACCGAAATCGCTAAAAATCTCCTGACATTTATGACATCCGCTTCAAACATGCTCAACGCTCGACTCTAAAATAAGTAAATCCACTGCACCTGTCAATTACTTTTCAACAGCGATGCTACAGAGCTACTGCAAAAACACAAACATACTTTGTGAAATTTAAATATGTCAAATAACAAAGTTAAATCTCTTCATATAAACAAACAGGCTTTTCTTGTGCTCTTTCCATTTAAAATTAGAGGCAACCATTGCATTTTAATAGCAATCCAAAAACAGATGCTGCGTGCATTTATCCTTCCAATCAGAAGAACAAACAAATTATGATATTCAATTGTGCTTTCATGCGTCATACATCTCCTAGCAACAAGCCAAAGTGTTTATGTTTGAGTTTGTCATGTTAGGAACTTCAAAAACTAGTAAGGTGTTTAAATGTAGATTCAGTCCATTTTTCATTTGCTGCCATCTAATCCTCACTTTAAAAGTTCAGCTTAAATAAATAAATAAATAAATATCTATTTTTCACACTTGATATTTTAAATCTTGTGATGCCTAACTTCACTTGTAGCATTGAAAACTCTTTACATTTGGAATTCATTTTAATAAATGTATTTTTTAATTTGTTTAAACAAAACCATATATAGTGTAGAAAAGGATGTATATAGAGACATTAATGCCCCCTTGTGTGTGCAAGAGGTATTACGTTTTCCCCCGCTTCCC
>JAUCMS010000062.1:6293185-6304436 GCA_032357445.1 Enteromius radiatus | reverse complement strand
TTAAAGTTACTTCGTCTCTAACCGGATGACTTATGTCTGCTAAATTTCCACCAGCAACCACACTAGCCTATCGAACATATAGAATATTAACACCAGCTATCTAACTGTTCTTGGCCATAACATTAATTACTTTAATATCCTAGCTCTGCTCAACTTTTTTGGTCAGAAATCGCAGACTCTCACTGAAAATAAATGAAATCCAGTCGCCTTGTCGCTGCAAATCTCTGTCTGTGTGAACGCCCCATTACTTACAGCTGTCTCTGCAAATTAAGTTGGAAACTGAGAAATTTTTTTTAACTGATAAAAATCACAGAGAATTAATAGTCTCTCTCTCTCGTCTCAGCAGTAAGCTAGAACCTCAGCACTGCTGTGCAGGCCCGGGCCAAGGAGGAGAGACATGTTTGGCGCTGCAGTAAGCCTTTCAGCTGTCCAGACAATTAGGCTACAAACAGCGAGCAGATTAATGAAGTAACATTGCAGGACGGCATTGGCTGATGGCCGTCTCTCCCTGAAACTTGTCTGAGTCAGGGGCCTGGAGATGGGAGGCTAGCAGAGATGCCAGGCGAAAGCTGTATTTGTCAGCATTTACATCCCTGCCTGAGGATCTGACTAATCTCTCATTCTTCTATCCAGCCACTTCCTCTCTCTTACAGAAGCCAACAGCTAAACTGTTGCCTAAATGGACATTATTCAGCAGTTCATGCTGATCTATAGACCCCACAATAGTCCTTTATTTAAATGTTCTACCTCACTTCCTCTCACATCTATTTTCTCTCACTCAACGGTATCTTTACCAGTCCATTAGGAGTTAAAATGGCGCAATAATTCTCAGTTGAAGGTCAGATGGAAGTGGAACGCCATCGTTGAGATCCTGGAAACGTTCTGTCAAAAAGGCATGGGTTTCTGTCAAATGTTCTTACAGTCTTCTCAGAAAGCTCTACAAAAAGAGCCCCCCCCCCAACACACACACACTGATTCATGCATGCACCCTACACCTACACATTAGAAAGAAAAAGAGACAGAATGATGCTGGATCTAAGAAACGGCTTGTGGCAAATACACATCGACTCGCATTTAAGTATTTTACGATGCAGTAAAACCTCAAAGTCCTTTGGGACTCTGCAAAGTGTGGTGGTTCAGATCCTCAATGACATTATCCAACATGTTTATCTGCCTTTGAGGCATTGTAACGCGTGCGCGCACACCACAACAGGTGATGCAGCCAGGAAATGAGGAAGTGTTTTAATCTAAAAGGACGTGATCCAAACTAGCAAATCGCATGCAGTCTGTGAGGTTGCTGTAGTTCAGTCTGTGTGAGAGAACGGTGGCTGTTTATTCAGTGGTACATCAATATCTCACACCGCTCTTGGCAGGACTGTGCACTGGCCTTCTGCCTACTATGCAAATCTCAGATATTGATTTGTGTCAACCAGGAGTACTCTGATACAGGACATCATCTGTGAGTTTTATACCTGGATTCAATTCATGTATTGAAATTTGTCTGCACCATGCTACATAGCACAAAACATCATGTGTAAGCAAATGGAAGGTTCAAGGAACAGCACTGTCAATATTTAATCATCATGTTGTTTAAAAACCTTATGACTTTATTTCAATACAAAAGTAGTCATTTAGAAGATTGTCCCATTTCACACTATTGAAAAATCTTAGCTTTCTCAATACCAACCTCTCTGTGTGTGTGTGTTGATTCAAGAGAGTGAACATACATATACATCTGAGTGGAGTTAGATTTTTTTTTGTTTATTAATTTATAATAATTTCATTCTTTAATTTAGTCATATTATAATTTTACTTATTTTCCTTCCTCTTGCAATGCTTGCTTAACATAATTTTGAGGTTTCAAGAGATAATTGTCTTCACAAAGAGCTTTTGTTTCTGTTTTAAATATTTTAATTTTAAGATTTTGAATAATGGAAAAAATAGATCTGAAAAAGAGACTTTTTTTTATACATACATTTAAATATAGTGCATAACGATGAAGTCAACCGATATAAAAAGCAAAAGGTTCTCTCTGTTCTCATAACCGTGTCAAGTCAGAGTGAGACGTACAGCTTTACGAACAAGATGTATGGAAGACTTTTATGATGCTTTTTGTCCTTTTGGGAGATTGACTGCATCCATTTTCTTTCACTTTATTGTCTGGAAAAGATAAATGTAAACCATCAGCTTTTTTGCTGAAAGACAGCAGAGCACATAAACCTGGAATAACTTTTTTTGGATCAACTAACCCACCTCTAAATGTCCTTTAAACAAGCATACACTGGCAAACCAACACAAAGCTGAATTTACCCATTCATAGAGACAAACACACAGACACACACTCCCAGTCAAGTCGTTGAGGGCTTTCACATGAGTACATGAGAAATGCCAGAGCCCAGGGGGTTTAGCAACACGGTAATGACTAACATGAAACAAATGACTCCATGTCTGGGCATAAATCACAAACCAAACAATAATGTGCATATTAAGCTCAAAAACTGTCAGGGAAAATGGCATCATTAAAATTTAGCAGCAGTATTGAGCATGTTTGCCTCCAAGAATGAAACCTTTCTGCCTTGTGATTACAAGGGGACTTCTTCTTGAACATTTACTGTTGGCAGTGCTGCTGATACCTTCACTTCACCATCACCCAAAATGCATTTGCCTCAACCTCTTCAACTTGCCTTTGTCCTGCCTTATTTCCTCACTTGCAGTCTTTTCTCCACCTATATCTATTTCACTCCACTTGTCTTCTCTACTTTCCCCCCTGTTTCTCCATCCTCTTCGTCCTGGAATCCTCCCTGCTGTTTCTTCAAGAGACTTGAAGACTTACAGGCACAATGAAATATCATAAAGCTCTCTCCCTCCCTAGTGCACATGCACCCGAGAGAGCTGCATCCGGATACACATGACCATGGGGGTATGACCTGAGGTTCCAGCAATAGATCATCATTACAGGGCCTTTAGCTAAAGCCTGGAGTCACAGACAGCTCTCTGTCTACAGATGGAGAGATATAAGAGGCGTGAGCCGAATTAAAAGGAGCAGCTACATGTATCAAAGGCAAAAGCCCACCTGCTCATCTTCAAAGGCTTTTTCGCTTACCCCATCCCCTCTCGCTCGGTTACATCCTAAACAGTTTCCATAGTTTCCTTATACACCTCATGTCTCCCTCGTGTCCTCTCAACCTCTAACATTTGCCTTTTTTTTCTTTTCTTTTTTCTGCCTGTCTGCTTCACCTAGGTGACATTTTAAAGTAGGGATGTCACAATGCCATACACCAGTCGATAGTTGGAAACAATACCAGCAAAACTTTCACAATTCTATAAAAAAAGCATTTACTGTATATAAATGGTTAAAATAATTCAATTATTCATTGTAATTATTCAAAAATATTAAATATTATATAGAAAATACATTTTAAAATTTCAAATTAAATTGAATTATATATATATTAGCAAAAAATAAACAAAATATTAAATTAATAATTATATGTTTTTCTTAAGTAATTATGAAAGTCAAGAATCGATTTATTATCAATTTAGTGCATTCCCATGTAAAAGCATAAAACTAATTCAGCTATATATGCCTTCCAACAAAGCAAAATATACAGGTGCAAACAACTCCTGAAACACCACCTCCCTATCTCCTGACTATGGCATGACTCATGCTCTTCTTCCTTGCTCCATAACAATCTCTGACTTCCCCTTTCTAGTAAGCAAAAGACTGCAGGCCTCACAAATCCACAATCAGATAAGAATTGTTGTAAAAATAGACTTGCTCATTGGAGTACGTTCATTATCCTATAGTGTATGTACCCTTTAATTTTCTCATTCAGCGCTGACAAGTGACACCATCAGCAGCACAAGTCACTGAATGTCTAATCTAAGGGCTTAGAGATGCTGCCAACCTATTGTGATGAATGAGAACGTGCAGAGAAAGCAGAGAAAACCTTTTAAATTGTTGAATGCATAATTCGTATTGGTCAATCATGATGTCTCCTATCAAATATTTAATATAATAGCTGATTTTTTTTTTTTTTTTTTTGGTACAGTTGTCCATGGCAACTGATTTCTTACATAGCTGAGCTAGTGTTGTGTTTTGCACTCTTTTTGTCCTCCCATATTAAAATACTTCCAACTTAAATCAATATTTAATGTCCGTGTCCCTACAGAAATGTTGTTCCATCATTGCGCAAAGCCCACACAAGCAGATTAGCTGCCGCTCTGGTCCTGTATGGTCTCAGGGAACATTAGTCTGTGATTTGTCCAAGGTGTTTTCACTAGCAGGCAAACTCTCAAATTCTCTAAAGATCTGTTTATCAGCCTGCAAGACTATAAAGTACTGGAAAAATTAGCTCCTGATGGGAATAATTTCTCACGCAGCACATAGAGTGTGAGAAACAGGATGTCGCCTAAGATATTTAACAAAAACTGTGAAATTTAATTAAATTAATGAAACTTCAAACTAATTGACTCGAGCCTGCATCTGTTTACCTTTTGATGGCACATATTGCAATTTGAAAAAAATCAAGATATACAAATGTAACATCCATGTCAGTCTTAGGGACCGTTTACACAACAATGTTTTCAGTCAAAAACGGTAAAGATTTTATGTGTTTTGACTGTTTGTTTACATGACAAAGGCATTTTGGGGCCTAAAAACGTATAATTTTGAAATGGGCTTCAGAGTGCACGTTTTAAAAAACGCCACTGTTATCATTTGCTTTTACCGGATATATGTAAATATGAATTGTGTTGAAAACATTGTTGTGTGAAAATAATTGTGTTTTATTGTTTGTTTTCTATATGGCCGTCATGTAAACATGGCCTTAATGTTTCATTGAATTAATAGGAAGATAAAGGACAAGATTATAAGTAATTTACTGACATTTACGAACTTGAATGAATATATATATATTTACGCAAAATGACAAAACTTTCTCTCTTTATGTTGAATTTTATAGCTTGCCAGATCCTGGTCTCATAAAAAAAGGAGCATAAACATTCTTCAAAGCATTTCTTTTCGTGTTCCATTGAAGAAAAGAAGGTTTTTATGTTTTGGAAGACATGAGGATGGGTAAACGATGACAAAATGTATCTGTGGATGCACTACCCTTTCAATAAGAGTTTTATAGTGTTAATTAAGCCTACAAATCAAATGAAAGTTCTGCTTGTTTTATTAGCTATCAAATGTTTAAATGAGACTGAAATGCGTCATGCTTATTGAAGTGAGGTGATTCATTCATCTTCATGCAGCATTTCTCTCATGATGCGGTTCAGATGAACAGGTGCTGTGTTGTCTCTGATGAATCGATTTAGATTGAGCTTTGAAGATGGATTGATCTAACCCTCTGATCTCTTGCATCAGGCCTCTTGTGTACAAACAGCCTTAAACACTAAAGAAACGCATGGTTATATCTGTCAGCACAAAATCCAAGAGGCCTTTTGGGAAAGAGGAGAATGTGGAAGAGAAAGAGACAAAACAGAAGTTGTGGGTGCCTGTATCTCAGCTCGAAACCAACTTTAGGATGAAGTGGGCGTATCACGTTAACAAAGCAGAGGTACATCATCCACCTCTTCAAGGTGATCTCATTGTTTTATGCTGGCCTTTTAGCCGGCACTGATGCTTTAACATCCCACTGAGTTTTACAGACACCCCTCTTCCAGCACATTTAGTACGGTCCAGACTCCCACACAGCGCTGAGCCTCTCCAGTGGGACTGGGCTGTTGTTGAGCGATGCGGGGGGTGAAGTCTGAGGGGGGATCAAGTCTTCTGCTGAGTAAATATTGATGCTGAAGCAGAGCTGTGTGAAAGGAGGGAATGACAGAAGAACACTGGGGACTTCACACACTGATGTTACGCCAGTGTTATGTAGCATTACGTCACAATACAGCTACGTTACATCACGAGGAGGCGTTCATACAGGACATGGTGTTGCATTAAAAACAGAGAGAAAAGAATAGGTTATTCAGTTAACTGAATGAAGGTTTTGATTACAGCTGTTGTGATTATTCACAAAAAGTGCAGATTACTGCTTTTAGCATACTCTTTTATCTCAAATTTTTACTGTTAAAGGAACAGTTCACCCATAAGTGAAAATTGTCGTTCCAGACCCCTAACACCTTCATCTTTGGAGCACAAATTAATATAATTTTTTTTATTAAATCCCAGAGCTCTCTGACTTTCCATAGACAGCACCGCAACTGAAACTTTCAAGAACCAGAAAGGTAGCAAGGATATTGTTAAAATAGTCCATGTGACATCCGCAGTTTAACTGGAATGTTATGAAGTTACCAAAACACACAAGAAAAGTGTTTTCTTTGCACATAAACAGAATTCTTGTAGCTTCATAACATGAACTGATGTCACATGGACTATTTTAACAATGTCCTTGTTACTCTTTTATATTAATTTGTGTTTTGAAGATTAACAAAAATCTTACAGATTTGGAACAACATTATAATAACGTTCGTTTAGTTAACATTAAACAATGAAAATACTTCTGCTGCTTTTATTAATAATATCTCATATTAATTTTAACATTTATTATTACATTTTTAAAATCAAAACCTGTATCTAATATTATTTTATGAACCAACATTTACACAAACTAACAATGAACAGTTGAATTTGTATTAATGTCAACAATTATTTAAAAATACTGTAACAAATCTATCACCCATGGTTATTGAAGTTGTATTAATGGGACAAATAGAATTTTTTTTTAGCAGTTTAACCTATTTCAACCCACAATATTGTAATGATTTCAGTGTAACACCAAATATATGCTGCAAACGTGCTATGCAGCAAAGCTAAACTACCATTTTAATACTGATATATAAAACAATATATGTGTAATGAGATGTATAAAATTCAATTATAAAGCAATTGAGAAACCATTCTCATCGTATTCTGGATGCATAAGAAATAATATTGCATGTGCATGTCTCATAAATTTTAACTGAATGTTATGTACAGTAATGTATATAATTTAATATATTTATAAAATACATTCATATGAAATTACTTATTATTATGATTAGTGAGAATCATGCAGCCCTACCGTCTAGCACATCGAAAAACAAATAAGAAACAGCACAGAGGGATGCAAGAACACGTCCTGTGTAAACGGTCCCTATTACTGCGTGACCAAGGGAACTAGAGAGAGAGTAACTGAGACAAAGAAATGAGGTGGAAAGAGGCGGGGTGAATGTTTCCCTTGTATTCATGGGTGCCTTATCCCTAAGGGGACTGTAAAAATAGCAATACTTAACATGGTCTATTTAACCATGAGTGCCCTGAGATGAAGGCATGATATTAGACAGTTTCCCTAATCACTTGTGGCGTGATTCACACGACTAACTGCTCCCTGTGGGTGTCTTGTCCCTCACAAAGACGAGGAGAGGTGGGTGAACCCCGCATTGTTTCTTCACAAGACCCCTCTAGATCTTGCCAGGGATGCTGTTAGATGCTAACATTAGTCCAAGACAAAAACCTGCTTTGAGAGCCACTGGCATCTCAGAGTAAATCTTGGAAGAAAGGGTTATTATAAAGTTGCCGTCAATTAGACTTCTTAAAATGAAAAAGTGTAATTTATAACAGGATAACCACAGTTGGAGGACTATACACAGCCACAGTTTTTGCTAAGTTACATCTGGCACAACATCAAGAGAACAAATTAGGAACATCAGAGAACACAAAGACCTCTTCATATGTTACAAAGTCTCAAGGCAATTGCAAGACATTGGGCCGACATAAGAAAAAGAGTTAGAAAGACTAAAAATAATTTATTATAAAGAAATCGTACTTCTCTCTCTTTACCACACACATTGTTTCACTTTCCCTCTCTTTCACTCTCAGGACAGCTGAGCTGGATGCTCCCCAGCTGAGTGGGGACAGATGGTAAGTGTTGGCAGGGAGAGTTAGACACTGAGAAACTGAAGCAGTCAAGGCAGAATGGGGTAAACCATATCCCTCAATGATAAACCTTCAACATGCACACACTTCATAGTCTAATCCCTTGGAGAGATAGATGACCTAATCATTTCAGTGCTGTCACAATGTTTTCAAATAATGTTGGCTAACAGTGTGAACAGATTTGTTTTTTCACCAAACAAGACAAACATATACCAAAAATTGGGATGTCTGACTGAAATTGCTAAGGATGAAAAGGAAAAATAGCAGAACCCAATAACACTGTTAATCTGAATGTCACATATACATTTTTCCAATCATGTGGAAAGAAGGCTGCCATAAATTAAGAGTTTCCTGCACTGATACTCAATCCAACACCACTACTGAAGCTACAGCTTAAAACATACAGCACGGACCGTGTGCTCTGATTCTGAAACATAGTATGGTTGAATCAAACACTTACTAATTGCTAAACCGTACTGTGTTAAACTTTGTAGTTAATTAGTTAAATTATAGGTGCACCAAAATACAGTAAAAGCAACCAAAAGAATTTGGAAAAAAACATTTTAGAGGCCTGAATTTATTAACCAAAATGTTTGAATTAGCATGTTGATGACACGTTTGGACCATTTCAGGATCTGTTTCATGCACACAATGTAAATAAGCTGCAACAAGTCACATGTCAGCAGTGTGGACTCAATCCACCATTACCAAAAATGGAGGAAAAACTTGTGGAAAAAATCGTGGAAAAAACTTTACAGTGGTTGGTTTAAATGCATTACCTGAGAACACGACAACCTCAACAATCATACAAAGTTTCTGTAAAATCATTTAGCTAATATGAAAGCTTTGGTTTTAATCTGCAACAAGTGCTGAATGTTTTTAAAGATTTCAATATTTAATATTAGGTATTTAAGTATTTCATTAGACGCAGTCACGCACAAGAAACACGATTAGCAAGAAGTATGTTTCTATAAATTGTATGTTTCTATCTATATATATTTCTATATATTGCATGTGCACCATTAAGTTCAAAACTACTACTTTTCAGTGATATGCTTTTCATTGATTCAGTAAAAAAAAACAAAAACATTTTTTCCCATAATGTTAAAAATCATTGGGCTTTCAAACCTCAAGAAGTAGCTCAACATGATCGATAAGTGTTTTTCAGACAGGGTGCATGGTTTAGATACACCAATAGCTCTGACGTTTATAATGATAAAGTTATGACAACAGATTGGTTTTCATAAAGACAGAGATAAAAGCAAAAGCAGAACTTTGATTTCAGATCATTTTGTAAGTGAGCCAATATAACCCCATCTCTCGGTCGGCTACACTAATGCCAGCATGCATTAAGAGGCTATGCCTTATCGACCAGCACACATGGGACATAACTGAATTAAAGAGAGAGAGAGGTAAACAAAAGAGGGTGAAAGAGTAAAATAGAGGTTGTGTGCAGAGAGAAGCCTTGAACTCAGCAGATACTGAACACTTTTGTTCACTTCATAAAGATCGCACGCATTCCTGAAGTCTCTCACTCTCAAACCCATCGGAATGACACATAGGAGAATTATTCCTCTAGGGGAATGTCTGTGAGCCTACAGAGGACAATAAAGCATCATTTCTTTACATTTATCACACCAGTCGAAGCCGCAGGGGAAAAGCTCAACTCCTTACCGAAGCCAAACAGCCATGGAAAACAAACAAATGCCCTCCTAATCCCTGCCTCACATACACATGCTACACACGCTCAGAGCCCCTCTACGCACCACCGTCTCCACACGTGTCTCTAATTGAATCTGGATTACAATAGCTGAGATTGATTTGGAAAACAGAGCATGAAGACGCCTGCCACAATTAAATTACCAATGCATAGAGAGAGGTCGCTGTGCCGACCACAATCAACATGAGCAGACCTGTTGGGCTCATAAAGCAGGTGAGCAGGAGGCCGGGTGTATTCTCCCCCCTCAGAGGCTCATTAACAGGGTGAAATTAAAGAGGGGGAATCTAATTAACCCCAGCCAGGAGGGAATACAGCTGCCGGTCAGCAAGTTCAGCAGAGCGGATCACTCAGAGCACTTCACATTTCTGTGCTGTTCCTCTGTCAGTGTTTCAGGGTGTTTGGCTCTGCCTTCCTATAAAGCTGAGATTTTCTCTGCACAGACACAGCAATAAGAGTTTATAGCTCTAAGGGCTAGACGAGGAGAGAAAAGATGAGAGATTGACAACAGCCAGGGGCGTCACGTTGTTATAAAAAAATGGTCAGGGACATGAACTGCTAAACCTTTAAGATCATCTCAGAGTTGCCTCTTAAAATGTGCCAAAATCATGGTTGAAAACTAAAGGAGATCTTTCTAAACTGATTTACTATAATCTTTAACAGTTTATAGAGCGTTTTCTCTTTTTTGGCTAACGAATGACATTCAAAGTACACATGTAAGGAGGCGGAGACAGAGTTTTTAGGCATAACAACAGTACAAAAGCATCTAAAGTAAAATCCTGCTGAACAGTGCTTCCTGGAGACTGCAGGAAACTTCTGCTTTATGATGACAGAGAAAAAAGAGTTAAGGTACAATACTGCCACACAATGAACTACAAGCACAGTGCAGTGCCTTAAAATTGGAACACATTACCTTCACTGGCGGGTTCCAGCTACGTTTCAGGACATTATTCATTAAATCACATTATATTTGCCATAAATTATTAAGTACATCATGACTTCACCCTAGGCAGGAAGATTGTGTACTATGCAAAACATTAGCCTTTCTATTTTACTTCAAATAAAGTCATACAGTATAGAGCTATAATAATATATAGCATTTTGTCAACTTTTGCCTGTTAGGTGATTGGACTGTTTTGGACTACTGTTTTTGAACTGAACAGTATGAAGTATCTGTGTTTTGTCATAGACGCCTCAGTGTGGCATCAAGATGCGTGACACACCTATTTTGTGACATCACTATGTGTGCTTATTACATACTGTTTTCCCCCCTCTCTCTGTGTGCTTGAGGTATACGAAAAATTTGAATCTCTGCATCTTTAACTACTGGCGACAGAATTGGGTTTTTTTGCATGAAAGCTATTAAAGTTGAGGATGTTTCTGGAAGAATGTTTACACTTTTGCTTTTCCATGCCACAATGACAACCACAGGACAACCACAAAGAAGTTGTATCATAGCATCTTATTCATAGCTGTCAACATTGAACATTGAAAATAAGGGAGATTTCCCGGAATCCATCCCCAAAATAAGTTTTTTTGTTTTTTTTTTTACACGATTCTTACCCACAAACTTAAAAAAAAGCACTAATCATTAACAGTCTAAAGAGTTAATAACT
>JAUCMS010000062.1:6279331-6293085 GCA_032357445.1 Enteromius radiatus | reverse complement strand
CCGTCGGCGTCCTCCATCATCATTGCACATCACACTCATCTACTCTAACGTCTCCTTGAAGCTCCCGCTACTTTTTCCCTCTTCCTCCCGGCCGCCACTGCAACTGTCTTCTTCTTCGATAGTAGCCTAAACTGTCTATATAGCCTACTGCCACTTGCTTTACTGGAGATCTGGTCTAGCAACCCAAGTGCAAGCCACTTCACAGACACAGATAGTCGCGTGTTCTGAGTTAACACAATCAGAGCGTAAAAATACGGGATATTTTTTACGGGAAAATACTAAAACGGGAAGACAGCGGGAAAAGAGCTAAAATACGTGAGAAACCCGGAAAAAAACGGGAGGGTTGACAGCTATGATCTTATTACACACACAAACAAACTAATGTCCATCGTAACAACTTGAGGATTTTTTCTCTATTGCATGCATTCCTGCCGCAAGCTATTTCATAAAGTGGTGAAGACACAGTCATCCATGCAAAAAAGAATGGAGAAATAAAATGGTGAATAACACGTTTGACTGTAGCTCATATAAACTTATAAGATCTAATTTTATAATTTCAATGAACTGCTAAAAATTAACATTCTGCAAAGGAAATGTTTTGTATATAAATTACAACAGTGAATAGAACATCATAGAAATGATGAACGATCATTGATGTGTGAACACAAGTCATTTAGAATGCTGTCAAGACCATTTTCCACACAACTCTAAAAAAATGCCGCTACATGTGGGCAGAGACAAATCATACAGAACAGTGAAATCACTCACAGTAACATCAACGTCTCCTCCATCTTGCCTACACTCACTACGTTGTGTCACAGGAGACAGATGATGTACGATCAAATGTCTGCACTCCTATTGGTAGTCTCAACATCACATCACTGCTAATTTGCATAACTTTGCCACATAGCGAAGCTCCACCTACAACATCTTCCGGATCACCAGCTCTCTAATTAAAAATGTTCAGCATTTAAATCCAATTTTAGCAATTAAAAGACCATTTTGAACCATCTAGCATTAGTTTTCTCACAAAACACCTGTTACGTAGAGCTGTTATGCCCAATTTAACTTAACGGAGAAATAATTTGCAATGAACAATAAAAGCAGACTGCTACAATAGATTGGTGAGAAGGTGCTAGGGATCTCGTGCCAGGCAGATGATGTCAGTGTGTTCTAACTGAGGTCCTCTAGCAGCACCTGCAGCTGTTCTGTATGCAGAGAGTGCCGTCTACTTTCCAGAGTAAACAGCTGGTGGCCATGAGGAATATTTCACATTTGCTGCCTCCTAATTCGATCAATTAGGAGCAGTTAAGAAAGAGAAGGGTGTGATTTGGTTCACAGATTTTGCAGCTAAACACAGCCCTAATCCCCCCTACCATCACAGCAGAGAGATGAGAAGAGAGAGGCAGACTGCTTTCTAGACTGTGCTTTATATTTCAAACTAAGATTACAATCTCATTATTTCATATGGACAGTTAATGCAAAATGAAAAAAGTGGCGATTGTTAGAAGTACAATTGCTAAACGCAAAGCCAGGCAGGACATAGAAGCTAGTAGTTTGCATGTGTTTTAAAGCCTTTAGTGATATCTATGATACTAAAGCATTCAAATGCATGAAGATGTGTTCATTCAGTTCTGTGTGCGCAGTGTGCTTACAAAGACTCGCATCTCAGACTATGCACAAACAATGATTGAGTTCTCTTTTGCACCTTTTTGCACTTGAACCAACAAATTGATCTTACTAATTTGAACACTGAAATGATTTTAAAGCATTAAAGGGTTAGTTTACCCCAATGTGAAAATGCTGTCATTAATTGCTCACCCTCGTTTTATTCCAAACCCGTAAGACCTTCGTTCATCTTCTGAACACAAATGAAGATATTTTGGATGGATATTTTGGACTTGGTTTCACAGTTTCCAAAATGCAGCTCATTCACCCAGAGGCAGTGCTGAATTTCCAGCAGTTGTGAGCGCAGACAGACAGCAGCACTACACACATCCTGACAACTCAACAACAAACACAACCAGCCTTACCAGACAAGCCTTTCTAGCCATGAACAGCTAATGAGTTCTAAAGATCCTTGGGAATTTCACTCAGTTATTAAAACCCTCAGCAACAACACAACACAGAGCAGCGGCGGTGCTGAAACAGTGCTTTTATGAATTTACTGTCGCTGGGGAATTCAGACTCCAACGTGCCAAGTGTACCAGCCCACTGACCAGAAATGTGGTATTAATCCATCTTAAACACTAGACATCTCTTCCAGGTAATACAGAATGTGCTTTGTGCAATAATAACAACTACACAGCCATGAGGGAATTATGCAGTGCATTTTGGTTTGGGCAGGAGATCAGGGGTGGCTGGACTCTTGAGCGGTGACTTATCCGGAGTCACTTCCTCTGAGAAAACTGAAGAGCACCTGACTGAAGTAAAAGACCGTGCAGTGAGTGTACACATGTTCATATTTGTGTGCAGCAAGGGCAGACTTTACAAAGTGAAGAGCACTCAAGCAGGTCCTCCTCATCGTCTTGCTTCTGACAGTCCTTATTGGCTGCTAGATTATCACACACTCTTTTGTTCTCTCTTATATGGTATCAGGAGCTTGCTCTGCAAACTCTAAGCCGCCCTACATGCTCAACAACCCATTTCAGCATCCGTTTCTGGCACAGTATCCCTCTGTCTTCCTCATTGTGTCCCATGATCCATGCATGCATAAATCCCATAACCTACCACATGGCATATATTTAATATATTACCAGCACTGAGTGTAATGTAATTCCAGGACTGGTGGGGATGCAGCTTTTTAATGAGTAATCTGGCTCTATGTGTATAACCAAATCTGTCTAAGCTATGAGTTTATACATAAATCATTGCTAAAGAGCAATAGGACCTTAAGCGTATAGCGGGTTCAGCTAAAACAAATGTGTTGTCCACTGATGAAATATTACTGCAATGTTAATTTATGGGCCAATGATCATTTGCAAATGATGTTCCTATGTTACCTGTTCATATCCGATCATATTTAGCTAATAACAGAAACGGCAAATGATTGATTCAAAGCCATCAACCCTGTCACAGCCACGTTTCAATATTTGACAGCCACTATGAAACAACAAATAGTTAAATTTACAGTTTGTGACTTGTTGTCATGTGACTTGCTTGTAAAACCTGTGGAAAGATCCTTTAATGCTAAACAAAAACGGCTAACTAAATCAGGTCATCATATCTAATTGTTATCAAAAAGTGGAAAGTTACTTTTTTGAAATAAAATCAAACAAATGTGATTGTTAATGCAAAAATTGTGCAAAAAAAAAAAAACGGTAAAAAAATGTGAAAATGCTACGGTAAAAACATGTTAAATGGTTAATAGTAAATTCCTGTAATATTTACAGGTAAACACAGTAAACTGACATTCCCACAATTCCCTGCATTGCATTTTAAATGTTGTTTGATTTTGATGTTTTTTTCCTTAAGAAACAACTATGTTTCTTCTTAGTTTTTTGTATCAGTTATGTTTATTAGGGTTGTATGTTAGATGTAATGTTGTTTAATGAATGTTTATTGCACATTTCAGTTTAATAATTCTTACCATGATGGTGTGTAGTGTTTGTGTGAATGACACTGAACACCTTCAACATATGTTACTATTTAAAAGCTGCTAGTGATGGGCTTTGGTTCATCATTTGACTCTCTCATCACCAACTGCTTTTGGTGGTTATCAGTGTATTTCAAAGGTACAAAATAGATTTCATTACTTTAATAGGTTGGTACACTAACATTTATAACAGTTATTATGGCTTATTAATCAGAAATTTAACTGTAAATTTAGCATGAAACCATAAAACAAAAAATATTGTTACCGTATTTTTTGCGGATTTATTCCGGCAACCGCAGCTGCAGTTTTTTACCATACGTTTTACAGATTTTTTTTTTTTTTACAGTGTGGGAATGCCTTTTTAATAAGGCAACTGACTTCTAAAAACAATACTATAACAATAGTTGAAAGTAAATACTGACATGTTAACATAAAAAATTAAAATGCTGTGTAAAAAAGTACCATTAAGTAAAAGTAAAAAGTATAGATTTTTTTAAATTATAGGTGAATAATACGGGAAACCATTCATTTAATAAGAAAATGTTTACAGTACATTGCCTTTATGACAATGCAGTTGTGAAACATCTTGCGTCACAACAGCTGAGATGTCAATATCACTAGACATGATGTAGTTTGGTAAATGTTTTTGTCTGTAAGCAGACCAGATTGCTGTAATGGTCCTGGAACGGTTGTAAACAAGCAGATTCTTAACAATTCAGCTTTCGTCTGACAGGTGGCCTATAGGTCAGTGATGAGCACGAGCTGAGCCGAAGCATGTCGCTCACAAGCACCTTTGCAAAAAAAATCGTTTTTAACGGTGTTACAAAAACTATAAATAATATTGAGATCATTTCTGCTGTCAGATCTGCGTCAACAATAAAACCCGGTGTCTCCGCAGTCTCGTCCCAAAGATAATCTAACTTGTGAAATTAGCACTGCGTGAGATTTTTTTTCTCCACTCAAACTGTTGCGCTGAAATGTGGCGGTCCGTCTAATAACGCACTTCAGATAATTAAACGCCAGAGCCTCGCTGTTTTGTTTGAGCAGGCACTTTTCTTTATCTTACAAGTTTCTGTAAGACCACGGAAAAGCATGACTACAACCATACACGTGTCCTCGCATCGTATTCCTGGGAAAAAAAAGCGTTTTGAGTGTTTATTTAATCTGTTAAACGAGACAGATTCGCAATTAATGTAATTAGAAGCAAAAGCGCTCCGCGTTACTTCCTCAACGGAATTGAGACAAAATGTGCCACAAGGATTCACAACGAACAGTAGACTATTTCACCCGAGGAATACAAAAAAACTACCGTCGAGGTGTACTTCTGCAGTGCCAGAGATATTATATGAGCAAAAGACCGTGTGTAGCTATATAATAATGGGATGGAGACATGAAACATTAACTGCAATAAGGAGTTGCCTTACCTCCTCTGACATCAAAATTGCGTGCCGCAGGGCACTAAAAAAGAGCGACGTTGATTTCCAAAAAAGATCCTATACGAAAAGAGCGTCTAATCAAACTGAAGCAAAATTCCAGCTTGCAGCACGGTGACAAGGAAATGTCATTCTCAGTTCTTGCATTACATAACCTCAGTTTAACCGTCCACAAAATGACTTGTCTTCAGCCAATTACATTACGAGCCAAAAACTCAGTGCTAACTCTGAGTCTTTTACGTATTTTAACAATCAATTTGTTCATTTAGACCAAGAAATTAAATCTGTACTCCCACATCCTGGAAATCCAAGTCATCGCCGTTATCCGTTGATGTCCTTTCCATTTTTTTCGATGGTGTCTACTCCTCAAGTTTGACAAGAGAATGCAACCGATTTGTCTGGAAGGGAAATGGGATTCAGTATCTGACCGTATGAATTACCTCCGTCTGCTATTTTAACTTATTGGTCCTTCCTATTACTTATCGAAATTAGATTTTCCTTCCCACAGGTGAAGAAATCTTCCCAAATCCTTTTCCACGCTGCGTATATATTCCCAAAGAAAAAAGAAAAACCGGTTTCGTCGCGAGGTTTGGAGGAAGGGGAGCGAGTTGCATCGCTTCCCTTCAGTGTTCTTGCTTCAATTGCTCGGGGATGTTTCTCATTTATCTGCACGCTCAATAATCCACATAAAACGCCGAGTGTCCTTAATTCCAAACATTATGGGTCGAAACTCAGATTTTATTATTCAACTATCAACTTCGATAGCCCCGCAGCGTGATCACAGTGCTCCAGCAGGTGAATTCGCATTGCCTCACGCTTGCTGAACTGCGGAGAAGAACTCCAACTGAGCGACGCGGATGTACGCGCGCACTGACGCGCCTGACGCTGGCGAGTTCAGAGTCCTTTTCACCTGCGTCTCACGAGATGGGGCATGTTCGGTGCACACACATGAATGATTTGCTCTCGAGCAGTGTGTACCGGCAACTCCCCTTTTCGCCGGTGCCACTGCCATATCTAAAAGAATCTACGGGAGAAAATGTGCGGAAAAAACACTATTACCACAAAACGGCGTGCGGGGGATACGGGTTTGACGAATCTTAAAACGCGCAGTGAAGTGTTGTAGCACGCCGTTGTGACATTACTGCGTGCGAGAACGTCCTATATACACGTGCGCAACGAACGCAGACTGTTGAGCGCAGAACAGGTAGCTCATAAAATAGGTTGTTATCCATTTTTATCATTTATGTAACGCGCGTGTATAAGTCTTTGGAAGGAAGAAACTGTGTGCCGTTCGTTATGTGCAATGTAAGAACAGAATTGCGCAAGTATGGCTAATCAACGCGAGAAAACGGTCACTAGTAATATATAACAGGCGTTTTGAGTGACATAATTTGCCTATTATAATATCTTATGCAGTGCACAAACACGTGGATTTATTTTACTAGATGGCGAAGGCGTCTTACACAGCAATGGCATGAAAGCGACGCGTGGCTTGCATTTCTAGAAAAAAAAAGCAGTTAATGCTTCATAACGCATTTACACAGGAATTACAGCAGAGCTACGGGTTATGAAATTAATGTTTTACAAATGAAACGAGGAAAGAAAGATTAAAATACAAAAAGGCTTAAGGCTCCTATAATGCTGTATTTTCAACTTGGCTGTGTCAAGACTACTTTAGATAAATTGGCATTTTATACTTCTCTTCATTAGTTCAATCAGTGTGGATACTAGGGTAGTACATTTGCCTACTTTGCACAAGCTGTTGCATATTGCTTCAGCACCATGGACAGAGAGCAAGTGGCGCTGTCCGTGGTGCTGCACGCGTGCAACACATTTCTGGTGCCTGGGCACGTGTGATAAACCGCTAGCAGCTGATAATATGGCTGGAAGCTCTTAGCTATACCTTAACTGCAAAGAAATCGTTTTAACCATTTACATCAAAGCAGTGCATAATTCAGCACGAAATCCATATTCTCATTTAAATAAATCATGCTTTTTGATATAAAAATGCATGTCCGGTTTGCACAATTAAAAAAAGAAGCTCTTGATTCTATTACACACAGCACCAAGGATTAAGCTGATCCTTTTAGAACCACTCCTGTCATTCTTTATAAACTCATTCCAGAATGACCACACAGGCAAGGAATATTGACAGGAAAGCCAGTGGTAAGCACTACAGACTAATTCAAGCGACAAGGCGAGATCTCTCTAGACGGCCCTACCTTTGGGACACTAGAAGTAATTTCTGCTAAATCTTGAAAGAGGTAATCAACCATGACCTGGAGGTGCACGCTTGGAGTCACACACCGCAGAGTGCTTACAGGATCTACAGAGAAGGCACAGCGTGACCAGGCCTCAGCAGATCCAGGGCGATACACTTTACACAAAAGACATCTAGTAGCGTACAAAGACACTAAGAAATGAGGTGTGTAACCATTCGTGACGAAAAAGAACAACTGGTAGAAATATTAAACATGCAAAAATGTACAGACTTCATCTTCACCATGTCCTAGACAATATCCATTTTCTCAACTGAGATGCAATAAACATACAATTTTAATTAAGATTGGTGACATAAATAATTTGGGTGCCCTGGAAGATTGAAAAGGCCCTTGAAGTATACATATTAAGAGCAGGGTTTTTTTTTTTTTTTTGACGCATTTACATTATGGGATTAATATATGGGCAATATTAAGATCCCTTCAGGCAAAACAAAGATTAAATTAAGCTGGATTTTAGTGTGGATTTGGTATTCACTTATTTCAAGAATGAAAATAAACTACTTGTTTCTTGAGTAGTTTCTTCTGTGGCCTTCCAAAAGCCAATCTTTCAAGGTTCACTGGACTTGCAATTCTCTAAACTAGTGAAACAGGTAAAAATAGGTAAAAAGGCTCTGCTTGTCGTCGGCTAGGCAACCCCCTGTGCTAAACAGGGTACCAGTGCTAGAGCCAAGCTATAAGCCTTCATGAAACATTCACAGCAAAGGGGCGTCTACAGCTGTTCTCTTTTTGTTCAGAGAACAAACCAAACAATGTGTCTATTTTTGGGTTCTATTCCCACTCTCTGCAATGTCTTTAATCGTCCATCATCAGAGACAGTAAGCCAGAGCTCACACATATGTGCCAACCCACTATCAAATGGTGATACCTAACATCTCTGCCAAAAGTACATGTTCAAATGCCACAGTCAGCTGATCCCCATCGCCCTAATGCAAAAGAAGAGTAACCGTAGCACAGATGCTGTTGCCAGAAAGAGAGTGGAGCACTCCTACATCCTGCTAAAAATGGGGAGTAGCCTAATCACATTACACAACTGTAGTCCATGCATAGAACACTAGGTGTTATTCAATACACTGTCACAAATAACAGAAACACAAGCAAGATTGTCATTCATTATAATCCTTCATTATCAATAATTCATGCACTGTAGTTGCCAACATATTTTATGGGATATGAATAATGAATTCTTACAGCATTTATCAACTTATATTTCATATTGAATTCTACATAATCTTATGCATTTGTATATTTATATAGGTGTGTAAATTTACATTAAATTGTAATACATTTTTAATATTTGACAAAAAATCTAGGCTTTAGAGAAGTGTAAAAAATACTCATTCTAAGCTCTTGAAACCAAACGCATTAACTCATTTTAACAAAACATCTTTGTTGTAAAGTGTTACACACATAAAGGTGTAAGAAAAATCATCAAAAATGGCATATTAAAACATACAACATATACAAAAGACCCCTAATCTGTCTGAACAATTATTTATATTTAGTGGCATTCTCAGTCATTTCAGCAAACCCATCAGCAAATTAATAAATTAATGCTCTCCCTTCTCATTCTTCATAAATGTTTTGCATGTGTCCTCATAAATCTGGTTATGAAAACATACCTATCTTACTGAAATCTGGCCATAATCCAACCCCATTATAAAATGGACTTCACAGATGCTGCGGTCTGTAAAAAGTCATTAAAAAAGTATGTAAGTGTGAGTTGTCTATTTTCAAACTTACTAATAATAAAGTTAATTATGAGATCAAGATTTTTCCGACATGCTCCCTGATGCATCATATTAACTGTCCAATCAGAGTCGGCCTCAAATGGCAGCATTAAAACTCCACTGAGATGCTGATTGGCCTGCTCCACCTATTGACAGACATACATAAACAAAACCAAGTGGAGGATTGTAAAATCTGGCATCCCACCAACACCACTAGTAGATTTTGCAATTCACACAAATCGAAAGGAACCCAGCTTGCATTCCTTCCCCTGCAGAGATATTGAGGAGAGCGCTGATTGGTGTTCATTCCCCTAAACAGACCTGTATCTTCCCACCCACTGTCACACCGTTCCCTGCCCCACATACATCCCATCGGACTGGAAGGGAGAGTAAACAGAGAGTAGTTTGTTTGGCCGTAATTCTATTATGGCTATTTACGGTATCGATTCTCCAGTGGAGTAGAGAGGAACAAGTCACCCAGGCTGTACAGGAGGGCCACAGAGGAGAGGCGGAATAAAAAGTCAGCCGTCGCTAACCCCAAGTGACACAAATTACTCTGAGTGACAGAAGCATTCTCTAAACTCAGTGGGGAACAATGATGTGGCATTGATTAGAATTATTCAAATGTCACTCCTGTCTTCTGAAGGGTAGAATGTGAGATGGCAATGCGATTTTTCACAGCGCTTCGTCTTTTTGAAGATGAGACAACAAAATTAGCAGCACTCTTCTCTTCCTGTCCAAACCTGCCCTGTAGTCACAAAGTGCTTTAGGGAAATACAGCAGGTTGCCAACTCTTCTGCTTTCATCCCAGTTGTTACTCAAACTTGTTTTATAATCAGAATTAAAACGACAAAGTGGCAGTTGTAGAGCCACTGCCTCAGGCGGTTCAGCGCAGGCAGGGAGAGCAGGAAAGATTGCATTACGCCTTCGGGAATGAACAGAAAGGTCGTGAGGCCGCAGCACCTCGGACTCCCTGAAGACAAAAAAAAGACCCCCATGAGAAGTTTCGCTACAAACACACTCAAATAGACAGATAATACAAAGTCTCTCACAAGCACAAACACACATTTACACTTTAAGGGGACCTGGGTGGCATGACAGAGATGACAAGGTGCTTATCAGCTCGAACCGGGTGAGTCAAAAGGGACCAGTGCGAAAATAGTATAGAGGAAAGTGAGAGACACTGTGTGATAGACAGGGAGGGTGTGTGTGAAAGAGTCTGGACTGGAGTTACCCACCACTGCTCTCAAGGGCGAGAGTTCCCTCATGCACGCTACTGATAAAATGAAACTCTGACAACAGAAAGTGCAGATACTTTTGATGTAAAATGAGGTTTTGAAATGTGTCGATTTCAAATGTTAAGAGCTACACCGAAGTGTTCAGTAAAGCTGTGTGTGGACTAGTAAATGACTGCAAATACTGGCAATATACTAAGCAGTTAATCCCAGCAGAATCTTATTAGTATGGTAGTAGGTTGTATCAAAGATTTATTTTTAGTCGAGGAGAGAAGGAAAAACATGCTGCAAATAATGAAACTAACCATATAACTGTGCAAATAAATAGACTTATTAGGCTTAATAGGAAGGAGAAAACATTCTCCATATCTTCTGTTGACGTTAAAGACCATGCGTCCACATTATATTATCACATCAAAAGGGAATAGGCCCTGATACGCACAAGGATTTTTTTGGCCAATGCTTCACATTTTTTCTTGGACCAGGACCTTTTAAAAAATACCAGTGAATGGTAGGAATGAATTTACCGGTAATTTTTGAAAAGTTGTAACATTACCAGTAAATTGCTGTAAGTGAACGCAGAATGAAGACTGCAAAGTGAATACTACAAACACAACAATGGGAGGTGTAGCCATTTAGAGGTCGTATCTAGGTAATGATGTTACAGAATACAGAAAACATTTGAAAAAGATGGCCTGTATAAACTTAAATTTAGTCAAAGTCTTAAATTTACTGCTAAAGGTGTTCTTGAAATTTTACATCAATGTACTAGTATTAATGAATGGATACAATATAGTGGTACACATTCAGTTTCTTTCTCAGCGGTTTACTATTCACTTCAGACTGACCGTTTGCAATGATACTTGCCAAGATGGATATTTTGACATAACTATCCATCAACCGCTTATAATAATAAGCTTGCTTTGTTTTGACCAAAATGTGTTTTAAGCTGTGGCTAAGAGCAAGAAATTAAAATTGAAGAGAGATGTAGATATCAAAGTTGCTGTTGTTGTTTTATCTATTTAGTATCCATCATGTTAATAATTTAGAAAATCATTGTATATATGCAATTTATATAATATTAATAAAGTTTGATGTCTGAATGTAAGAACATTTTGTTTACTTGCACCAAACTTGGGACTGTATTGGATCATCACTTGATCCCTGAAGCAAGAACAGTTGAGATTAATGTGGAATAAACAATGAGATTATTGATCCATAACCACAATCAAGCAGAATTATACCACCATGACTCTCCTATTACAGTCTTTCTACTACTGATTCCCATTATGCCCATTAGCATTTCCAGTCTACAACAGGGAATTGTTGCATATATGAAAACAATATTAAGTGTAAATATTTCAGTATTACTGTCTTAAAGTCAATAAAACAATGGATTCCATGTAAACACAGCATTGTGTTTGGATGTGGTTGCACACACAGCCACACGCAGGTATTCTCATGAATTGTTCTGCTCTGCCTTTTCTCTCTCTCTCTCTCTCTCTCTCTAAAGCACAAAGCTATATAAACAAACTTTCATTGTCTTTCATTATCTGTCTGGGTCAATGAGCAGCTGCGGTCTGATGCACAAGTACCCAATAAAAACTGGTACTGAATGAGACCACTAGGACCCCTTCAACTGTCACGATCACCAGCTGGAGTGCCCATGAGCTCCTTTAGAGGGCTGGAGTGTAATGTCATGTACTACTCTTGTTTGTGTGTTGTGTCCTCATTGGTTCCTTGGTTTTCTGGGTCATGTTTTGATTGGTTCCCTGGACTTCATCATGTCTCGTTAGGGCCGCAGAGGCCATCGTCAAATCCTAGTTCTACTATGTCACGGCTATGGAACTCATTTCTGTGTCCTCGTCCTGCCCTGTCTGCCCTATCACTGCTAGAGAGGCACCTCTGAACCCTCGCTATGCCCCGTCACAGTCACGGAGGCCGCCTTTGAACTCTTGTCCTGCCCAGTCACGGCTATGGGGTCCACCCTTGAATCCTCGTCCTACCATGTCACGGCCACGGAGACCACCCCTGAATCCTCGTCCTGCCTTGTTCTGGCCACGGAGGCCATTCTCAAACTCTTGTCCTGCCCTGTTCCAGCCACAGAGGTCATCCTTGAACTTTCGTCCAGCCCTGTTCTGAGCACAGAGTCCACCTGTGACCTCGCAGCCTGCACTATCCCTGCCGAAGAGGCCGTCATTAATATCTCTGTGCCTGTGCTCTCTGTTCCAGTCCCACCTGCTCGGCCCTGGAGGACGTCTGGATAGTCTGCTCCGCCCTGGAGGGCCTCTAAGTCATCAGCTCCACCTTGGAGAGCTTCTGAATTATCTGCTCCACCCTGGAAGGCGTCTGTGCTGCCTGCTATGTCCTGGAGGTCTTCTGTCCCACCTGCACCATTGTGGCCCCCTGCTCCGCCTGCACCACAGTGGCTGCCTTCTCTGCCTGCACTCCTGTGGTCCCATGTGCCACAACCTCTGCTCCACGACCCAGGTCTCCACAGCCTCAGTGCTTGCCACTGCTCCATGGCCCAGGTCCTCCAGAGCTTCATTGTCTGTCTCCGCTTCACACTCCATGCTTCAGGTCCTGGTCTACTTCCACATGGATCAGGCCCTCCATTCCTCCCCCTGTTCCTTAAGATGGGGGCTATGTCATGATCGCCAGCTTAAGTGCCCAGGAGTCTTTTAGCGCGCACTCCACCCTGGAGTGTTATGTCATGTATTACCCTTGTATGTGTGTTGTGTCACCACTGGTTCCTTGGTTTCATGTGTCATGTTTTGATTGGTTCCCTGGTTTCATGCGCCTTGTTCTCATTGGTTGGTTCTGTCTTCTGTCTAGCATAAAATAAGCCCTCACCCTCTCTCATATTCTTATTGTTGCAAAGCCATACCCTTGTTCCATGTTCTTGTGATTTCCTTGTTTCTTTGCATTTTTGACCTTGGACTGTATTCTATTTTTTGATTGTTTGCTTCCTGCCCTGACCCTTGCCTGTTTATTGGAACTACTCTTTTGCCTTTGTCTGGATTGAACGGTTTGCTGATGTTTGACAACGTTTGTGAATAAAGTGTTTGTCCCTTCGTAACACCAACTGACAAATGCTGACATACTGTTACATATTACGTTAACACTAGCTCCCAAATGATCCACAAAAATAAAAATTACAACTAAAGATTTAAAGCCAGATAGAGTGCATAAAAGATTTACAAACTAAGTTGTGCATTAGAAACACTGAATTAGAGATTTAGCTGTCTGATGGACTTTATTCAGACAATGTAAAGCACTAGAGTGCAAGCATAAAGAGCTTTAAAATTAAAATACATTTTGCTTTTACAGGGCTCTAGAGTGCGACCAATTTGGTCACGTATGCGACCTAATTTCTCAATGGTGCGACTAAAAAATATCTGTGGTCTAGAGATGCGCGGATGAGCTATTATTTTATCCGCAACCGCATCATAAATCCGTCATCCGTCCGCTATCCATTTGCG
>JAUCMS010000062.1:6224714-6239166 GCA_032357445.1 Enteromius radiatus | reverse complement strand
TATAAAGGATTAATTATTAATAAAATAAAACCCTCACACAAACACACTGTTCCTAAAGCCATAACATGTGTTGAAATGAACCAATCAGAAGGGCTGAAAAATCTGCCGTTTCATCTCGGCCTGCATAGTCTAAAACGCGGAGAGTGGAGCGGGCCCTGTTAATCACTAATCTTGGGAGAGTGCGTGTTTGCAGGTGGGTGGTGTTTATATGTGCTAACAGTGCAGAATTTCTTCCTGGCGACAATGGTCTTGGTTTCATGTGCGCTAGATTTAAAACTACGCTATATAAACGCCATAGTCACAGGTAGGCTTTGATAGATAACAGAAAACGAGAAAACAGCATAGGGGCGCTGATGATTTTTTTTCCCCCAATAAGTACTTGTGCCGCCCCCCACGTGACATGAAAAAATGCCGCCCCGGGCGACTGCCCCTTTCGCCCGTGTCTAAAACCGCCACTGGTCAGACTAGCTCTGCTTTATAGTTTTAGAGCTTTAGAATATTTTGAATCCTGTTAATGTTAATTCTTCCTTTGTCACAACCATGATATGTCAACACTGTCTTCTAATTTGTATTTGAAATATTTAGATAATTTTATTCTCCTGAAGCAGGTTCCATAAGCATCAAGCAATAACAGAAAAACTGTTTTGTGAAATGCCAAATCTGTCAACACAGACAGATATATATACAAATACTTAAATGTGACTCTTGAATAATAATTAAGCTTTAATAATAGGAATTAATATACTCACTGTTTGTGTGTTTGCTTTAATATAGTAATTGATTGATTCAGTGTATTTGATAGTTTTATTTTTTTGTTTTTTGTCACCAGATGTCAACTCTGTCAGATCTCTCACTACATAAGTTAAATATTTTGATCATATTTCATTATGATAGGCTATTTTATATTTGCTGTAGAATTGTTTGTCACAAGTGAAAGAGTAATCTGTCTGCCAACATGAGAATATGTTTAGAAATGTTAAACAAATCTTGACTGCTGTTAAAGATGAAGCTGAAATTATACACAGTCCAAGGTAAAAAGCCCATTTTGTTATAAAAAGAGAAAAGTTGGGACGCAGAAGGCTGTGTCAAAACACAGCTCAGCACATATAAGATACATGTAAACAGACAAATGAAACTTGCCTAATTTCACCTTATACCTTTTGTCAGAACAAAAGTACATGCTAACTTTATTGGTAACTAAACTTAAAGTTAAACTCAAATCATACAAAAAAAAAAAAAAAAAAACTAAACAAAATCTTATTAAGCATTACACAGTCACAAGTGAGCAAACAAACTCCTACAGAACTCGTTGGACCTTAAGGAAAAGTTTTGAATTTCAAACCATAGTGGGTTGCTCATAGAAGTGTTTGGAAAAGATCTGTGTGACGAGGGAATGTTTTAAAACAGGAGGGAGTGTTCTTCAGTCTTGGGAAAGATTGGTGGAACAACCAAGGCGCAGAACTCCAGGAGCACTTTAAAGAGCACACATCTTCTCTGACTGGTATGTAAACATGGATATTTAAATCTACACACAATGCCAAAAGTCTAGTTTGTTTGGGCTGATTTTCTATCAGTGTAAAGATTTCATATTTTCATATGAAATGCATTCTATATATTTATGTAAAGGTATTTATTAACAACAAGTTAAGTTTAAAACATAAATGTTTATTTCTTATTTTTATTTTATTTTCACATGCACATTGTTTTAAAAATGTAGCTTTTTTACAGACTATGAAGAAAATGTCAAGCACAGCTATCAGGCAAGTCGGCACAGGTTGTGCCATGAAAGCAAATATGGTCTTTATGCACCAATATTATTTTTAGGATTAAGATTAATAGTGAGTTTAGTAGCACAGGGCTTGATTTATCTCTCAGTAAACATACATCATCTGCTTAGGGGACAGGAACAGACCAGGGCAGTCATTTCAACATTTTTAAGGGGAGGAAATGGGCTTTCAGTGATCAGTTTCATTAAGTACACGTGCAGTTCTAAGTTTCTGGATGTACTTGTGCAGGAAACTAAAAGAACCAGAATGAGTTTCAGGGTGAGTCTGTTGTTCCTGACCGTGACTGTGGTCGTAGTCTGTGGTCAAAGGAGACGCCCTGCAAAAGAGGAGTGGAACTACCGTGATGGCTGTAAGTGGATACATGTCTATTTGTTTAATAAAACACACACTGGTTAATTTAAACGTTAATGTTCTGGCTGATATGCATCTTTGGTTCAGATGAACCTACTGCTAGATAATATTACTGTTGTAGCAACTGATAAAAATGCCTAATGCTATTGCTTTTCTGGTCCTCAGCTGAGAAGGTAAACATGCGAGGAGTTGCAAATCTGACTCAGGTGCTTGATGACTGGAGGTTTGACATCCTGAGCCAAGTAAAAGGACTCCTGCAGAATGACCATCAGTCCTTGCTCCCTGACTACTCCAGGTACACTTTCATGAGGTTGAGTCAAACTCTCAGATTCAGGCATTCTTTCTTTCCACAGACAGAAAACAGCAGGAACGCAACGTTGTTATTTTGGCATCAGATATGTCGAAATGTGGAGTGCGTTCTTATCAGAGCAGAACATTTCATTATGCTGGAAACTGCAAAATATTTTAAGTCCTTAATGGGGAACTTCCTGGCTCCTTATGGTTTGGATTCTAGTCATATTCATATTCCTCAAAGCTCTTTGCCAACCAGTGACTGCGCTATATCGTGCTGCTTTCACATTTCTCTCTCTCTCTTTAACTCTTCCCAGGATCCAACCTCTCTCAGAGGCACTGGATGACTTGTTCAAAGAGTTCAATGCCCTGAAAACCCATCTTGGCGAGCTGACCGAGAAGTTTGGACCATTGGAAACCTTCATAGATGAACTGAAGGCAGAGAAAGCCAGTGCGAGTGCAGCACCAGCTAACCCGTCAGTGCGCAGACGGGTCTTGAAGAAGTCTCCTGTTGTCTCCTAAACGGCCGTGTCAGAGTGGAGCTGGATCTCTCTTTTTACATCAGACCACTATAGATTTTCTTTAGCAGCCTTTTCTTGAGCTTCGCACTCTTTTGGCATCTTGTTGCTGTATGTTGCTGGGAAACAGGTAATAAACAATATGCTGAACATTGTGAATGTCCCTCTATGTGGTTTGGGTTATATCTAAAAGCTGCAATTTAAATGTAACAGCCCGCGTATAATTAACACTGCAAAAAATAATGGACACAGCTGTAACCACAGAACTTTATTTTCAGAATACCTTCCATTGCACCTAATCAAAAAGAAACAAATAGGCTTTTGTTATGCAGTATAAGAGTATTACATTTAGCTGTCTTTAATCCTGTAGTTGGAATTAGTCTGCATGAGTATATTCAAATGTGCATGACTGTCAGTGAATTGATATGTGGTTTTTGCAGCTCTCAAAATGATCAATGGCTTGTGCAGGTATAAACTGATTATGTACAAGCTAAGAACATTTCAGGAACACAATAAATTGTGTTTTTCATTGTATATTTATGCTTATAATCGGATGAGCATGGTAATTAGATGCTTAATATCTCTTGGCTCATATTTGCCATCTCATGTAAGCTATAATAAATTCAGTCTGTTGCATTCACTTCAAAGTTTCAGTGTGTTAGCTAACTTTTGACATAATTAGCTTTATGCATAATAGGTAGGTGTTTGTCTTGTGTGATAGTGAGCTTTCGTTATATATATATATATATATATATATATATATATATATGCGTGTGTGTGTTTGTCTAATGCCATTTTCACATTGTCTTACAAACTTACAAAAAGATCTATCTATCTACAGTTTTTCTGCAAGCAAAATTCAACAGCACCAGGCAGCAGTAGAAGAGAGGTCCCTTTTTATTTGACACTGTTTATACCATACTTTATAGCCAGTGATTTGATAATATAAGGTCTTCTGTAGCACTTTATTATTATAATTCAAAATGTACTCCCTTATTAAAACACATATAAAACACATTTAAAAAAATATATTTTTTATTTACTCAATCTGAGCTCCACAGTCAACAGTGGCCTGTATAAGTATTTAGACACTTTTGCACAATAAAACCAAATATAATTTTTTTTTATTATTATTGCATAGATCAAAAATCAAATAGAAGGGTTTTATATTTTGTTATAACCGTACACAAACACATTCAAAAGTGAGATGCACTAGATTTGAGAAATATAGTAAGTACACACAGGGTCTTATTTACTAAACTATTTTGCATGTAAATTGTTATAAACCCTTCTATACATAAATTGCTGCAGTCAGTTGAATGCCCTCATGTACACCCATTCAATTATTTATGTAAGAATAGCTATACAATTGATTTACACGCAAATTCTATTTGTGTCTCGCAAATGAGTCCCACAGACCACAGACTGTGATGCATAAATGTAACCACCAGGAGGAAATACAATGTAGTGTCTCTTTGTGGGTATATATTAAAAAATGGTCAGGACACTGTGGTCATGAAGTCATGTACAGCTCAAATAATCCCAGTCATTTACCCTTCCACATCTTTTTATGTCTGTTATATCATCTGTCCTAGAGGAACAACACCAGTAGACAGCATCAGCAAAAGATATTAAAATAAGTATATTCACAATGAACACTTTATGACGGAGACATATCATAAATCATAAATCTCAGAAGGAAGGCTCTTACATCTTTGAAGATTTATGAAGCATCACACTCAAAGGAGGGCAGAAAATGTGTTACACAGCCCTACATTGTATAATCATCTCTTATTCCCATAAGTATCTTGAGCTGTAAATTCATTTTCATGACTGTAATCCGTCACTGGTGCTTTGGAATTTGAAAGTTATTGAAAGGCTTGTGCGAGAGTATCAAGTATCTTCCTTTGTTGCTCGTCCACATTAAAGCATTATCCTACACAACATTCAGTCATTCACCCACCCTCATGTTCCAAACCTCTTTCTCCTGTGGAAAACAAATGGAGAAGTTAAGAGGAATGTCCATGCTGCTCTTTTCTGATTTTGAACAATCACGAAAAAATAACTAGAAAAATCACAATAAAGTAGTCCATTTTGTGTTTCACTGAGGAAAGCAGGTGCAGGAACAACAAGGGTGAGTAAATTATAACATCTGTTTAAAAATGAATTAGTAATAAAGCTGACATTAGATAATCCATCTTCATCAGATAGCATGTCAGCATTTGCTGTAATCATTTTAAATCATGTTCCTCAGATATGCAAAGAACAATGAAAAACAATTAAATTAATATGGTCATACTTCCTCGGTGCATCTCAATTTGTCTTTTACAGAATTAATTCACTTACTGTTATAATTGCTTTTGGTAGATCAAATGCTCTTTTATTTTTATCTGATCTACTTTTTAATTGAGTTTTTATTTTTTATTTATATTAAAGATGCTGATATGATTTGAACCTTGTAACATTAAGACATATAGCAAACTGATTGCATTAACAAACAATTAAATGCTATTTAAGTGTTAAATAATATATTAACAAGTGTTACATTTACTGGCTTCATGAAATTCTAATTTTGTGATCACTTTTTATTTATGACCGACTTTAAGAACCTTTCATCCCAGGGTCAGGCGTTTGAACCATTTTGAACATTTATAACTCATATGGCTTGGTACGGCTTTAACCTTGAGTCACGGACCACTTACGTCATGTAAGTCTCATAGTTCTGGTAAAAATGGCCATAAGGGGCATTTTTATTGATTTCTCAGTCATTTACAGAGTGTAATCAAAAGCTCAATTGTAAAATTGAGATGACGATTTTAAAAAGTTAGGAAGGACAGTGACTGCACTGGAATGATGAAGTTCCACATTTATTAGTTTCTGTTGAGCTATCTGGTTTGATTCAAGGCCAGTGCCCAGACAATGTCAGCACTAAAAAAAAAAGCACCTCCTACTGCAAGCTAAGTGAACTGCAACGTATGCTTGAAAAATCTCCGAGGACATTTGGTATTGCTGTCATAAATCCATAATAGGTTCATATTGGATATATGGCAGCAATGTAGTTATGATTTTAACAAGCTATCAGGTAGATGAGAGATCAATGCATGTGTAATATCATGTATTATACCAGAATCATGCATTTTCTGCCAGTTTGAATAATCTGCACAGCAGTAATATTTTAATATTGCATATGCATTTCAATCGATATAATTTGGCAATGGCAGGGAGATTCTGCAAATTACTTTTTTACCTCCAATTAACTTTTGTGGAAAAGTGCCAAATTTTAAAAGCTCAGGTAAATATTTAATGAAGGTTAAATTCAGCTGCGTATTGCTTCTTATGTTAAAATGCATCAGAAAAAAAAAAGGAATATGTATTTTACAAGTACAGAACTAACAAATAGTTTGGAGAGTTTTTGATCGGTTCTTGCCTCTTGAAGACATGGTGTTCTTGGAATATCCACTTGAAACTAATTTAGTCCACAGTTCTTCCAAGTAGTCTACATTTTTTTCTAAGTATATTTCTATAAATGTTAATGAATTCATGCCTGCTCTACGTCTTTCTTGGATATCTTTATGTAACTGTACCGAGGTCACCCCCGTTGAAAGAGTTCACGTCAATAAAATGCAACGACAGACACATTTTAAGTCTTGACTGAGTTCCAATCAAAGTGCACAATCTTGACCAAAGCTTTAACAAGCTCTTGGAGACTTGAGAAGTTAATCCAAAGATACTGGAGGTCTTACAACTGTAGATGCTGCCAAGATGATACAATCTCAAGAATTATGTTAACTCATTTCTCTTCCCGGGTTCAACACCAAAGCAATAACCTCGACCTAAAAGGCCAAACCAAGCGCGTTATTAGATTTGAACAAATCCATTTGAATGAGGAAAAGAGATTATTTAAAGAAATGCCAGGACAGACATCTCTGGCATCTGGGTTTGTGACTATTTTAAATGTAATAAATTAGAGTCGTGCTTCAAGTGCATCATTCTTGGTATATGTGCCAGGCGGACTTACTGTGACCCCACAGATGCTAAGAATGGTCCATTAACTGTTCGGTGAAGAGCAGTTAAACCTGAAGAAGTAGAAATAGAAATAAATGGCAAACATAAACATGGAGGAGCTTTTCTTGTTTATGCCTGTTCACCGTCCTTCAAAAATATTTAGTCTTCGTAAGTCATCCCTCTAACTTGATTTACATTCAATTTTGGAGAGCAAACGCAGTACAAGTTTATTGAAAATACAAAACAGCTGTACTTCCAGTCACTGACCTGAGGTCAGATATTGAACCATTAAAACGAAGAGGAGGACAATTCTATAAGCTTTATCTATTACGCCATTCGCTTTACATAACTGTAAGCTGCTAAAAATAACAAATCTAAACGCATATAGGATTTGACACACAATAGCTCAGGAGTTCATTGACCTTCAATTAAAGGATCCGTACAATCCCTGTGTGTAATAAAACAACATCTCTATGCAATTGAGGGTTTTTATGCATACACTATGTTTAACGGAACATCAAAAAGTAAATGAAAAATATATGAAGAGAGAAAAAAACATATGGTATAGACAGAATCATCTTTTGTCTTGATGTACCTAAAAAGGATGCACCACACTGGACGTTAATTCAGGTTCAAAGAAATGTTCTGGTTGCGCTTGACTGAGAGAGATCATCATTTTCAATTACGGCATAGGGTGGGATGGGACACATATTACACAATCTTACAGTGTCTCAAACAGCTGTGCTGGGGATTAATCGAATAAAAGGGAGATGGAAAGGAGATTAAATGGTCCCCTTATTTCACAGCTCTCAACTTCTAGAACGTCTTTGCAGTGTTGTCAAAAGATTATAACCGTTTGACATGATGGTGATGGAAGCTCTGCCTGCTGTCATGTGCTTTTTCATGTGCAAAAAAAACAAAACAAATGGCAATGGAGACTTGTTGTCTCATTTTAGATGAACCAAGGATAGCCTAACAGAGATAAGAACATCTATGTGTAACAGAACCATACATTTAATTGTGCCATATGGTCTACTTTCAGAATGTGACAAGTCAAAAGCTGAATGCTTGGAGGTTGTTTGAGGTCTCAGCAAGTTTTTGCTTCTTTTGTAGCTTTTGACTTTCCACAAAAGTGACATACACCTTTGGAAACATCTTGGAGAAATGCCAGGTGACAAAGAAATGCCGAGAGGCAACTCTGTGCTGTTAAACTGTCTCCATCAAGGCATGATTCCTGTTAGTGCACTATGGATCTGAAGGCCTCAGACATTTATGGATGACGTGATAATTAGATCAGAGAAGCGACCTGCCAGCGAGGTCAAGAAACAAGAGGATTCACTTGGCAAACTGCTGCAATTAAAGAAATGAAGTACTTTATAGTATTTGGTTATCATATGACAGTGCAGATCATTAAAATGACTGCCTATGATTTATAAAGACCTTTTTATAGCCGTCAAAAATTTGTTGCTATCAAAGCTTTAATGTGTTTAGAGTGTTTAGCAATATTATTTATGAGAACTAGTGTTATCAAATGATTTATCACGATTAATCGCATCCAGAATAAAAGTTTTTCGTTACATTACATATGTATATGTGTACTGTGTATATATGTATTGTATACACACACATGCATGTCTATATTTAAGAAAAAACATGTTACATTTATGCATTAAATATATTTATATTTGATGTAATTCATATGAATATAAATATATACATGTAAAAACATGTAAATATGTTCTAAATGTATGCTGTATGTATGTATGGACAAACGTATTGGCACATTGAAACAAATAACTGCTTTTCAAGCATGTGATACTCCTGTAATTTGTATTTAGATACACCTGTGGCAAGTAACAGGTGTGGGTTAATATAGTAATCTTACTTGCAACCAGTTAAAATTGATTCAACTTTTGTGATGTGTCACACTGAGCATGGGGAAAAGAAAGAAGTGGAAAGAGTTGTCTGTGGATTTGAGAGAAGGAAATTGTGGAAAAATATGGACCATCTCAGGCTACAAGTCCATCTCCAGAGATCTTAACGTTCCTGTGCACTATATCATCAAGAGCTTTACAGCCCATAGCACTGTAGCTAACCTCCCTGGACATGGACGGAAGAGCAAAATTAATGAAAAATTGCAACAAAGGATTGTTTGAATGGTGGACAGAGAACCCCAGTTAACTTCCAAACAAATTCAAGATGATCTGCAGGCACAGGGTACAACAGGGTCAGCTCATCTGTCACCATCTGAATGAAAAGGGATGCTATGGTAGGAGACCCAGGAGAACGCCACTGCTGACATAAAAAGACTTAAAAAAGCAAAGCTGGAGTTTACAAAAACTTATTTGACAAAACCACAATTCTTCTGGGAGAACGTACTGTGGACAGATGTCTTCCAGCAGGTCAAAAAAAAAAAAGGGAAGTTACAGGAAGTGATTGATTTCAGTTATTTTATCCAAATATTACGTTAAGAGGGTGCCAACAATTTTGTCCAATGCATTTTTTGGGTTCCTTGTGGAATTATATCAGATTTTACTTTTCCTCTGTTTTTTATGTTACAATGCAAACCAAAAAAAACATGTGAGTAGCAAAACATTTGCCACTGCAACAATTTTCTGAGAGAAGGGTTGCATTTTCTGACAGAATTGCAAGGGTGGCAGTATTTTTGGCCATATATTATTAAAAAAAACTTTTATTTTGGATGTGATTAATTGCAAGTAATTGCTTGACAGCACACAATAAATGAATAGGCAATACTGAGCAAAATACCTTTTAGACACAAGACTGTAACCCGGTCTTGACTTTTTAAAATAAAATATAAAGAAATAGAATTATGAAGGAAATTCTAGGCCTAATTTGGAAAATAATAATTCTTAACTATTTAGAAAAAAAAAAATTTAAAACACGCATAAATGAAAATGATATTTCGATTGAAAAGAAGCACTATTTCATTTACTGATTTAATATAACCAGCAGAAAGTGTCACTCTAAAATCTAAAGAAAAATAAAGGGTAACACTTTACAATAACAGTACATGAATTATCATGTACTAATACATGAATTAACAATTACTCGACTATAGACTAATGATGAGTTAAGACATATATTAATCAATAACTACAACATGACTCACATAAATTACTGCATGAATAACGCCACCTTAATTACATGTTAGTTACTGCATGTTAGTTAATGTATTAAACAACAATTTGTGGTAATCTAATTCAAACATGCTTTAATGGCACAAAATTGTTTGTCTGCCACCTGCAGCTGTCACGTCATGAATTCATGAGTTGTTGATGTATCATTATGTCATGACATTACTTGGGGGGCACATAATTACTAACTCTTAATTAATTACTTATTACTTAAACAATCAGTTTATACTCAAGAAGTTGTTAATTCATGTATTAGTACATGATAACTGTAAAGTGTTACCAAATAAAGTGATACAAACAGTAAAAAAAAAAAAATCATCTCATTTACAGGTTGATAGATTTTTTGTAGTATTAAAATAGAATTGCTATATTAAGTCTGTTATTTTACAAGGGCACAAGACCACAAGATATTTATTTTTAATTAGATTGGTTGAAATAGTTTTTATAGGTGTCCTGTCTTACCCTTCAGACTTTGTTGTTCCCTGCAGCTTCCTTCAGGCTGTCTTTTCCCTATTTAGGATTCTGGCTGGCTTTAGGCTGGGGAATACAACACACTGCATGTCATATTACTCACCTCCCCAATCGCTGATGCAAACAGGTTTGCCATAAGCAATGCCTTCCAAGATTGCATTTTCTCCTGGAATTTTATCTATTTATTTATTTTCCAGGTATGATGATTCGAGAAAAATCCTGTTGTGGTGTGCTCAACTTATTTATTAGGGAAAAAAAAGAGGGACAGAGGGAAAATTTCAGGCCTTGACTGACAAGGGTACAAGGCCAATGTGACCGGTTGATTGGGAGGCTAAAATAGCATCAGGTTACTGAATGGCACTATTAAATTAAATGAGGTGGCACATTTTATAGGGTGGACAAATTCCATTTGCTGTTTTAGCCACACGTGAAATGAGTTTTGAGGAAACAGTCCCTTCCCGAGCAAGATGCTCCGCTATGCTCTCTTCTAGTAAGAAGATTTAAGGAGGCTGAGGATTGGATTACAAACTGCAGCCAAGTCACTCCTGCTGACTGAGAGCTAAGGAATAAATTACTTTATCAATTTGTTTGGAACATTAAATTAGAGCTCAAATGACACTTTGCATTTCCGTGCACTCTGTAAGACTATACCGTTGAAACAATAATGAGAACTGCTTATGACCCTGCAACAATGTGCTAAACAGGTAAACGTGTTCTTAAATGTCACAGAGAATTTCATGTTTTTTTCATTAAAGCAAATTATAGACTAATTATACTGAAGAGGAAATTACCAGACTTTCTGTGTCCAAGGTTACAAGTTCTTTAAAATCCATTAAGTTCTGACAAAAAATACTTGGTATACAATTAAGTAATCAGAAATTTGCAATCTGAATTACTGTAAGGTGAAGCTGAGGCACACAGCCAAGCAGCTCTTAACCTCTTCAAATGTAACAGCAAATTAGAAACAATCTTGCATATTCAATTATGCATGAGAAGTCCCTATTTATCAGTTCAACCAAATTTTCCGTCAACCCATTTGTTTAAAGATTTCCATTTTAAAACAGTGCTTTAAATCCCCTCTTCCTGTGGTGCTGTAATTAATGACTTAGAAAGGACAGAGAAGAGATGTGCAAATTGACTTTTCAGGTATTTCATTAAAATGCCTCTTGCCCTCAGAAGCATTCGCTGATCCAATGAGTGCAGCCACACTCCCAGACACATCTGAGGCGCCGGTAATAGATTCAGAGGGCTGGGGCTCACAGGGACAGCAGCAAGTCTCTGCTTGAGCCGTTTTCAATTTTAGAGAAGCTCCCATATCTTGTTCCCCCTACAGCTCTCAAAGGGACTATGCAAAAGGTTTAGGACAGTTTCGGTAAGGAATAACTGTTCATTTTGTTTCTGGGATAACCATTCTTGTGTCCAAGAACTGAATTTAGAGCAACATTGTCTTTCAAAAAGCGTGTTTTATTTAGAGAACCATCATACAAAGCATTTTCTAGTTAACATAGCATGAAAAGTAGTAGAGCTAAAAAATAAAAGTAAGCCTACAGCCTAAAAAGTACGGACAAAAACAAATCATTAAAACAAATCATAGAATTTGACTGGATTAAAATAGTTTAAATGGCAGGGTGAGTCACCAACGGAGGAGTTATTTTTCTTGAATTGTAAATGATTGCGGTTTTAAATGTGATGAGATAATGCCAATGACAAATTCATGTATTCAGTAAATCCTTGTGGTCAGAACACATATACATATAACAGTGCAACAAGTGTAGTGCGATTCGTTAACAAATGATTCATATGAGCCTCTTTCTGAATCCATGAATACAATGCAACAACATGCATGATGCATTTATGAACAAATGACTCGTATGAGCTGTTTGACTCACTTGCTAAAGTGCATTGTTTTATTACTTGCAAAGATATAAAATATATTATAATACACTTTAAAGTTCGATATGAAGTTTTGTTTATTGCTAGACAATGATAAATCATACGGATCAAGGTTTAAAACTGTATGCATCAAGTAATCTTATGCACAGACATTGTCCACTTTGAGACCTTATTTTGTTCTCTATTCGTGGAAAGTATGTGCTGTTAAAAAAATGCTCTGTCCTGTTCAGTTGCCATATTCAAGCTTGTTTTTGCCAGGGCCGTATTTTACTTGTCAAATCACTAAGCTTGACACAGCTGAATGGCACAAGCAGACGCAAAGTCCTTGACTCCTTCCGGACCAGGGATCAGGGAAGCTTTTTATTTATTTATTTTTTTGCTGTTAAACCCCTCATCTCTGGGAACAGCCCACCTCTGAAGAAATGTCCAATGATGTCATGAATCGACAGCAGGAGGGACAGTTTTCTACTGATGTTTATCTGTTATTTTTAGGGGAGCTAATTATGTCAAAAGGGCCTTGTTGAAATCCAGAGCAAACAGAAGTCTATGACTGTTGTCATCCTCTTTAATCATTATGCCTAAGCCAAGGCTACATAAAGCTGTGTGATTGCAGTTGACCTCTGACGCAAGATATGACAGGTTTAGCGATTCACGCACAATAAATTATGCCAAACCAGACTATTTTCGGAACATCTGGTTTTGACTGACGTTGGTAGTTTATCATCAAACTGAATCCAGTCACGCAGACTATGTGCAGCCAGTGCAACCTGTATAGATTATCCTGAATATACAGTATGTATTGCTGTTTATTTTTATTTTTTTAACAGTAGACCTGTATTATTACCAAATCTGAAGAAATTTCCATCAGGATGAGGACAAGGCCTGCTGAAAATAGAACCTGGCATATCGAAGGACTTCTTCTCTGGCCCAAATGAAGGACACAGATCCATCAAAGCACCTGCCCGCTCTGTCAACACCCTCAGTGTCAAGCAGACGCCCGACACTGCGGGAAGGGTATCGTATTCATAACCTGCTCACGGAACCGGGGCGGCGCCTCGCCTTTAGCAGCAAGTGGGCTGGAGAATGTCTCAGACCCCAGGGATATTTTCACACCTTGACCATTAGCATGCAGGCTTTTCATCCAAGCGTTTGGCCAGAATGCAGCACAGGAGGAGCTGCGACCGCTCAAGAGAAGCACTCCCTCACTCTTGTGTACAGCATGGCCTCTTTAATTACGGCTCAGGCTGAGATTAGACACTTAGAAGGATATGGCAGAAGGTGCATGTCTTCATCTTTGCATGTCCATGAAAGGAATTTACAGGAAAAACTAGCTTTTTCTTCAAACAGAACTTAAGCAAGGACAAAACAACAAAGAAAAGAGAGGTTTTCCTGAGAGCTTAGCTTAACTTGTTTTGTCAGTCCATTGATTGTTAAATACACAGGCACATGTCCAAAGCACTGAGGGTAATTTGTTATGTTTCTGGAACCTTTACAAATTTAAATCACTGTATGTTCTTCAGGTCTATTTAATGTATCAAATTTTTTAATATCCATTTAGAAAATAAATGACAAATGAATACACAACTTTCTTACCAGATGACGTGAAGTGAACTTTAAGTTATGTGCTAGTCAGAATGTGTAACTCACATAACAGTCACTTAAATATGCACAATTATAAGGTTGTAGTTTTACATGTTTCATATTCTTGGGTATTTGGTCTAATTTTCAGCTACAATTCTGTTTTATTAAAACTGTATGGTTTAATTGCCATACAGAATATTGACTAAATGTAAAAAACTTTTATTGAAACAAAAACTAAAAATGATCAAGCAAGACTTTAAGTGAACAATTACTTACTGTACTTTTTTTTTTTTTTTGAGATTCTTTTTGGTCTCACTTTGTATTAAGTGTCCCTAATACCTGTGTACTTACATAGTAACTAGATGTGTATGTAGTATGTAACCACAGTGTAAGTACA
>JAUCMS010000062.1:6167876-6218676 GCA_032357445.1 Enteromius radiatus | reverse complement strand
GACAACATAGCTTCTAGGATCATTCAGGCACTCAAACCCCTCCACCACGGTAAGGTGGCGATCCAAGGAGAGGATAAGATATATATATAAAAATATATATAAGATTTATATAAGATATATATATATATATATATTTTTTTATATATATATATATATATATATATTTTTTTTTTAAGATATATATATAAAAAAAAAGTCAATGTGAAAAATAATTGCATCAGCAGATTTGTTTGTGTCATTTTGTTGCAAGCATCAAAGCTGTGGCCAATTCTAGGGTCTTTAGTAAAATCATAATTTTTTAAATATTAATTTGTCTCATTGGGCCACCAAGTAAATCAAAACAAGAGAAGAGGTCACACTCTTTCCAGAGCTAAATAGTCTAATTGCTGCCTAGAGATTAAGGCATAGGCTGAGCCGAACACTTATGGAGCCCTGAATACAAGTGAAAGCCATTACAATGGATCACCATTATGCTCCTCCAGTTGAAGCAGCACATGAGCCAGGATTCAGTTTTCTTGCTTATGGGGACAATAAAGAAATCAAACAATTTCAAAAAGAGCATATTGTGGCTGTTTAGTGTTCTTTAGCGCTTCTTCAGAGATTAAGGTGGTTATTTTTTGCCTTACTAGAGAATAAAAAGTTATTTGTGAAACCTAAAATTGTTGTTTAAAGGCATCAGGCTGCAATATCCCTTTGGTTTCTAATTAAAATGTTGGGTGCCACTTTACTAGATGCCGTTACTATGTACTTTCATTTCAATTAATCTTTTGGTACAATGTGTACATATATTTTTTTATATTGTACCTTATTTTTGTGCAATTACGTCTGCAATTAATTTCTGTTACTACAAACATAACCCATCCCTTACACCTTAAGCCTACCCAATCCACCAAAGTTGGCCCTAACCTTACCTGTATCCCACTTCATTAGCAGCAGAATTGTTTTGCAATGCAATATGAACACAACGAGCACTTATTCTGTGATGTAAATACATAGTAGTAAAGGCCACTTAATACAAAGTATTAAGTACCAGGATGCCAGCAGGCTAATAGACCAATACTAGAATAGGCAAATAGAGGCATTGCTTTCTCTCTCCACATTTGCATTATATATACCACTGCTGCGACTGCTATACAGTGTCACTGTAGAGATTAATGTTTGCTTTGTTTTCTTGGACTGTTTACTAATCACCAGCTCACTTGCTCACTTGAAGGGAACGCTGAGAAACATGAGATATGACCAAATTCGCAAATATGCAGAGGATAATCTTCATAAATCCATCTTTTGTAGAGTCACGCAGTTCGTATAGTTTTGACTCAAAAGACATCTCAGAAACATTCGTTGTCTCGTTTCTCAAAAAAGTTGAAGGAGTTGTAGTTACCATCAGTCATGTCACTATGTTGAAGAAAGAGCTGATTGTGTGTAGGTTACTAATTGTACTAATTCAAAACAGGTGTGCCCATACAAAAAGTTGCATAAAAATGATTTCATATATCTCCAACTACTGGTCAGAATCTCCATAGAAAGTTCACAGGCTTCCTTCAAAATCACACTCTTTTTGGAAGCATAATAAGATTCAAGTGGCAGCTCATTAATGCATTTTCCGTTGGCTATTAATCACACTCTTGTCATTAACAATGGCCTTCTTAACCTGTTTGTATACTGTCTCGTTTCTCTGGCGCTCTTTGTCTGCTCTTCTCTGCATTCAGCTCGCTTATTCCCAACCGCTATAAAAACTCAGCGTGATTTGTGTACCCGATGTTGTCAATATACCTAGGTGGAACAAGGCCTCTTTAAGTTGGATAATATATTGTAAACAAAGTCTTCAGTCACAGGTTTTTGGAAGTAGCACATTAAAGATTAAATATTGATCCTTCGCAGTCCTTTGGTGTGTCATATTTCCCGCAGCCACCGTCGGAACGCTTTAAGACAGCAGGCGATGTGTAGAAGACAAAGGCGCACGTCTGTACTGGGGCTCGACGGCCATCCATCAGTCTTTTTACAATCCCTTTCTCATTCCCCCGGTCTGGCAAAAGGGTCTGCTCAAAAAGTCAGCAGAGGCATCTGATGACTGGTAAAATTTCTGCTCAGCTGGGAAGAGAAAACTATAATTGGAATTGACAAGCTGATAAGATATCACCGGCACTCTTTGTGAAAAAATACAAGTTCTTTTTAAAAGAGAACATACTTTGAAGTTAGCCACGTCACAGATATAACCCACGGAACGCAGTACTGATGTGGGTTTATAACTTTTATAACCAAACGCACAAAAAAAACAAGAAAGCAAAAAGCAGGCACAACCTCACATAACCTGAGAAAAGAATGAATAAAATATGGCAAAGTAAAGCTGGCGCATGTGGGCTTGAAAGTGAGTGAGATATCCAATACATTATTCCAGGCTGGGATTTAGGTTGATATCCCTGACACATTCATTACAAAGTAAAATTTTCAAGTAATTGGCAACAGAGGTATATTTTATCAGACAGTACTAAGGTTGCTCTAGTAAATAAATTCATTAATTGAATGAAGCACAGACAGAGGGGCTTCCTGAATTCTCAAAAGATTTGGGTACAAAAATATTACATAATTAATGCTGTGGCTTTTGTTTTATTAATGAAAGCAACCACATGTTCCAATTGGAAAATCAATAGAAGGAGTTACATAATATAAATCTCCCAGATGAATCGGCATGAAGGAAACACGGTGTTTGCATCTTCCTTATATAGCATCTGTTCCTGGATTTGAAACTAATTCTCAAAGTGACGTGCGTGCATTCATCAGACAGGTATATTGTAATAGCCTTGTTTCGCTTGCCATAGAGAGGCTTCAGATTTACGCCACCTTTCCACTCTCCGGCCACCACGCTGATGGATGCCACCAAGCTTGTTTGCTTTGCTCCCTCTCTTCCTAAATCAGAAATGAACATGGCCCACCAGAAGATAATTCTTGTTGTGTGCCGTACCATCTGTGAAATAGTGGTTCAGAGAATGGCCGGGGGAAGGGCATCTGACGAGTCAGGGAGGAACTGTGGAGTGAGACAGCACAAAAGCCTCCCGAGGAACTTTTGTATGGGGATACTTCAAAAGATTTTAATTAAAGGAGGATGAAGAACAACATGTGCACCTGAAACATCACAAGGGAGGAGATTTATGCGCATTCATCTGCGAATCCAATAAGAATCCCATATGAAGTGTTTATGAAGCTGAGTCATCATGCTCATAACAGTTGACATTCACAGATGCTTTAAAATAGAAATGAGGGGTAAACAGTTCTTTGTTTACAGTCTTCATCCCTTGGACTACGGATTCCTGGTCCATCTGTGGTGGTAGGTTCTTAGATAATGATATAGTCTGATCTTTCTCACCATATGGTTGCTATTTAGACTGAGATAATTTCTTTTCCATTTTAAAAATTAGATTATTTAAGATCAAGGAAGAATGAACTGTTTTAATAACAGGATGTAAAAATGAAACCAACGCCAGGTGCAATCAGTGGGAAGCAAGTACCAGGGATGACATGAATTTGAGCCGTTGACTTTGGGCATCTGTAGAGGTGTAAATATGACACATAAACATCTGTCAACACCTTTTTTGTTGCCCCTTCAGAGGTTATGGGATAAGACAGGCCAACAGCTGTTCTCACGGCAGATTAAAAGCACCCACCGTTCAAAACCCACAACTCTCATATCAGAGCAAATGTTATTTAGTCCAGTCGTGGTCAAAATAAGTCTAAATTTCCTTAATCTTTTGTGATGAGTTTGAGAACACATTGTGAATTGCAGGACTCAAAACTTCCCCTCAAGTTGAAAAAGAGAAATTATTGAAAGTAGCTGCAAAAGTTACAAATTTGTTACATCAGATTGCATCAAAACATGGCTTCATACAGAGGATGCAGGATAGATAATATTGCTCCTAAACACCAGAGGAATAATCAAAGAGCTTAACAGTATTACAGGACATGGTAACATGCATTCATATACAATATTGTCAGTTACTGTGTATTTTTCGCTCCAGCAAAACATTCCCAACTGAGTTGTTTCTGTATGACTCAAAGTTAACAGTCAGTTATCTGAATTAGTCTTTTGAACGAATCAGCTTAATGAACGAACTCACTCATAAAGACAGTCACCTGCTGCTAAATGTACATACTGACAGCAAACCCACAGAAAACATGTTAGAACAACAAAGAGGCTGTTTTTGATGGTCAAGGTCAACGAATAAGGAAAATGTTCATGAAAAACCAAAACATGACTGCTACTGGCATAAAAGGGGAATTTTTGAACTATAAAAAATGTATGCTACGCATCAAAGACCTCTGCTAGTTTCATCAGAACCTTGTGACACATCCAGATCCAAGGTATCTTGGAAATCAATAGAGACTCACTGAGTGAACTTAACAGTTTGTGTCTGAGTTCAAGAGTCGTTAATGCATTAATGGTCAGGAACGAGGAGATGAGAAGAGGAAAAGAGCCGTCTGATCATGCTGTTAGGTTAATCACGGCAATTCTGGGAACTACCTGGGGAGACAGTCTGCATTTGTATGAACAGAATATGAATGAGTCTTCCCCACCTATTAATAAACAGAATACATAGCACATAGAGAATGCATAATGTACTACTATTAAGATTTAAACAGTTAAACAGGTTGGTACTCTCTCTGCTTGCTGAAATAAAAAAATATCACTGGCAAAAATCCTAACAATTATCAGAAATGCATGCAGAAACAAGAATTTAGGTTGCCTCATTGTCAGATCTTGTACTAGTTTCTACTGAAATGGGAACGACCAGGCCTCTAGACACAGCCCTGTTATCATGCTTTTGTCCAAATCCATCATATTTCAATTTGCATAAATATCATTAACCTCTCAAAATAATGGACTTCCCCAGTTTATGCCATACAAATTTGATGGAAATGGTATTTTGAAAATGACTCCTGACTGTGGAATGGATTCCTAGATTACTTTCACAGCAAGCAGCATTTCATTGGCCGTTGTGCACAATTCGAGACGTGATTTGTTGGATGGTGACGTGGACTGCTTTTATATAATATTGCGGTCCAGACAATATGGTTTGTGGCAATATTAACTCAGCAAACCTCAGAACCAAAACGGAGGGGTTTGAATGAATGCACTGACAAAGAACAAGACATGGTCTGTTTTTATTAAGCCGACAACAGTTTTCTGATCAGAATGGTTCAGAAGAGAGGTCAAATCTGTCTGTCAAGCTCCATGGTCAGAATGGTGGATGTCAATGTCACATTGTATCAAGCGTTTGAGTGAGCACGCAGAGCATCCCTAGCTACTGCAGATCTTGTTTGTCGAGTGCATTTTAGTGGGATCTGAAGGCATGACTGAGCAAAATTTAATTCGAATTGACAGCCGGAGAAGTGACGCTACCACCTGCCTGTTTGTCAGCGTGTTAAGCTCAATTTGCTATGGCTTATCAAGGAGGGCGTCTTTGTTTTTTCCCATCTCATCTCAGCATAGGGATAAATATGGTAAAATAAACAATGGCAAGAGTTTGTTTTTTGGGGGGCTCAGAAATCTCAAGACAGACACACTGTGTATTGTTGTATTCCTGTGATTAGGGGATGCTTGTGTAAGATGACAGAAATATGGATTTCGAGGCTTCTGCTAAATGTGTGTGTGATGTAGAAATGGTATTTTATGATGATGAGATTTCTTTCATGAATGTCAAGTTGACTGTGAAACAGGGTCAAGCTATGTAACCTCCTGCCACGAAGAAAACATTAGCTGACAGCTGGGCCATGCTCTCCATCCTAAAGGAGATGACCACTAGAAGCTGTAACCCTCATAATCACTGACTGAACACAAATCTCTCTCTGTCACACACACACACACACAACCTATGTTTTATTACCGCCATAGTATGTCTAACTACAAGTACAAAACACTTGGTATTTTACACAGTTATAGTTATGACAGGTTTAGTTCCAGACATGAAATTTGATTCCCATTGAATAAATTACAACATAATGTGAAGATACAATGCTCACAATATACGACAAGCCTGATCCCTGTGAGATATCTCACCCTTTAGCAGAGTGCAGCTCATACACCATTTTATTGATTAAGGAGGAACCATAAAATTATATGTGATGAATTCTCATTGTGAGTGGCCTGTCTGAGACAGAGGTCTGTGTTTAAATCAATAAAAGCTGATTTTGCTCTACACACACTAATTTGGTAAAGAATTTGTAGATTCAAAGCTCTTACACAGGGCAAATAAAATGCCCATACAATTAAGTTTGTATAAAAGAGCCAAATAGCCACAAATAATGAATGCTTAACAGGGCTGTCTTTATAAAAGGGTCAGTGATAAATAAAGATGTCCAAAATTATAAAAAGAAGTGGTTTTTCCACAAATCTAGGCCTACAATCTAATTTATGATACTATATTATTAAACTCTATCCAGCTGTATAACCTTAAGTGTGTGTGTTTGTGTGTATCTATATATCTATCTCTGTGTGTGTGTGTGTGTGTGTGAATAAAGTTGTGTATACACACATATATACAGTAGATAGACTTTCACATCATGTATATACAGTATAACGTCAAAATGTAGACTTGAGCAAAATTAAGGTCGCACACTCAGTCAGAAATTTACGTACATTATTTTTATTATTTTTTATTATTATTATGGACAAAAGTTTCGGAGACAGTGTATAAATGTAACTGAAACACCATGAGGCTGTATTTATTTTTTAACAAGTGGAAATTTCGGAATTAGTGTGCAAAGATGTTTACCTTTAAAAGTTACAATATCACATTACTCCCTAAGAATTAACTCATTATATTAAAGGGTTACTCCACCCTAAAATGAAAATTTTGTCTTTAATCACTTACCCCCCATGTTGTTACAAACCCTTAAAAGCTTTAATTGTCCTCGGGAACACAATTTAAGATATTTTGGATGAAAACCGCGAGGCTTTTGACTGTACCATTAACTGCCAAGTAATGAACACTGTCAGGATCCAGAAAAGTATGAAATACATCTACAAAATAGTCTGCCATCAATAACTTGTCTCCTCTGTGTCTCTTTGTCACTGTAGTGCCATTTTGGAGAATATCCGCTTGACGCAAACTTCCAGAAAAGCATACACAGTTTGTATCCAGCGGATATTCTCCAAAATGGCGCTACTGTGATGCAGAGACACAGTAGCAAGGAATTATTGAATAAGGTTGTTATTTTTATTTCCTTCGCATACAACAACTATTCTCCTCTCTTCATAGCATTCAGATTGAACCACTGATGGCAGATGTTTTGTTTCGGGTGTGTAGTGCTTACATTATTTAATAGGCATAGGAATAGGAATAGGCATAATTTAAATTTTTGGGTGAACTATTCTCTTAAACGGGATTAAATACACTATCTAATTTTAATTTAACAATTTTCTATCAGCATAGCAACAGGAGAGCTGTTATGGTTATTGGTTAATGGTTAATTTGGAAAAAAAGTAACAGAGATATTTACTTTTAAATAAAAATAATGCGTTACTTCAATAGATACTTAAAAACTAATCCGATCACGTAGGCTAACTCGCGTTACTTGTAACACGTGACCCCAACAAAGTCTCTAAGACATTTAAGGGTTGACTAAGGAACAACTATAAAACAACTGTGCACCAAAAATAGCTAAAAATAAAGTCCCATAACAGCAAATATCTGTATAATTCGCACACTGATATCATTGACCCTTAATTACTAAACAGATTTGTGCCAAACTGTTTCGCATAAATCAGGATATTTGTAGCCTACAAGACAGCAAGAGCAAGAATGAAATAATTAATAGGAAAGGCAGACACGCGCGCGCAGAGAGAGCGAGCGAGAGAGAGAGAGAGAGAGAGAGTCACAACAGTTGGTAGCGTGAGTGCCTGTCTCAAAGATGCCTCAGAGATCTTTCTTACTTGAGTCACGTCTGTCTCCACGCGAATGGATCCACCTGCGAGCGCCAGAGAAGTGACGCTCATTTCATATGTGTGACGACCAAACCTGTCGCTGTCATTTCGGGCCGGTGGGCAGAGTTGAGGTGAGCGCTACCGCTGCGCTTTCCTCACACCAATCAAGATTTTTCAGCCCGGTTTGAATGAACTCATTCAAGTGTGTGAGCCACTTCTTATAGGACTATGAAGACCACTCGAAAATGCCGTGCTCTGCTGTCTGTGGGGTTAAATCTTCTTGCACTCTTATTCTCAACGACTGCGTTCATCACGACCTACTGGTGCGAAGGAACTCAGAGGGTCCCCAAACCCAACTGCAGTAAGGAAAGACGGCATAATTGTATTGACTATGGGGTGAACGAGACAGACCCGAGTAAAGTTCACTACAGCTGGGAAACGGGTGACGACCGATTTCTCTTTAGGCATTTTCACACGGGGATCTGGTACTCGTGTGAGGAGAACATCCATGGAGGAGGTGAGAGTTCGTTAAGTCCCTTACATTTCAAAATCCAAAAAGCGTATCCCAACTGCATTCAGTGAGACTCGATGCGTTTTATTGTTTTGCTCGTCTGTAACTCGTTGTTTTTGTGCTGCTTTATGTCTCGCATTTTGTAAAAATATTTAATATCCATATTTGGTGTTAAAGTAGCCTACTTTGAAGTGCATCCCTAAACAGCACTCTTAAAAATAAAGGGGCTTCAGAAGTCCTTCCCAGCGATACTGAATACATTTTGGTTCCAAAAGGTTCCACAAAGAACGTTTTGTGATACAGAAGGTTCCTTGTGGAACCATTCAACCAAAAAAGGTTCTTCGATGACATTGTAATAGTGTGTATAAGTCATTGTGAAAGAGTGCTTTTATTATTTTCAGAATCAGAATCAGAAAGAGCTTTATTGCCAAGTATGTTTGCATATACAAGGAATTTGTTTTGGTGTCACAGCTACCAGTACACAGAGACAACAACAATACATTTAAATAAATTGCATGTAAAGATGTGCTATGGACAAAATAGAAATAGTATTAAAATAATGATTAGAAACAATAATAAGATGAAGGATGTACTGTAATGTAGGGTGATAAAATAAACATTGGTTATTGCACATATTTAAAATATTGCACAGTGGGAGAACTATTGACTGTTCATGAGGTAGATTGCCTGGGGAAAGAAACTGTTCTTGTTCTGACCGTCCTGGTATTCGGTGCTCTGTACCGCCAACCAGATGGCAAAAGTTCAAAAAAGTCATAGTTCGGAGGTGAGGGATCCCGAGTGATTTTCTGAGCTCTTTTCCTCACTCTGGATGTGTACAGTTCTTGAAGGGTGGGCAGGGGTTCACCAATAATCCTTTCAGCAGATCGAACTGTCCTCTGTAGCCTTCTGATGTCTGTTGTTGCAGCCAAACCAAACAGTTATAGAAGCACACAGGACAGACAACATTTTATTATTTTGTTATTATTTTCTTTTAATGTACATTTTAAAAATATGTAAAACATTGCTCATACTTTAGTTTGGGAACCAAATCTCACAAATCAGACTCCTAAATTGGTGTTTATTAATAATTAAAGTTGTTAAGTTTAGGTATTGGGTAGCAGATGTAGAGTTCATGCAGAATAAGGCATTAATAAGTAATTTACCAATAAACAGCCAATATGCTAGTAGTTGTAGAATTGGCTTTTTCGAAATGTTTTAATTTGTAACGTACAATATAGTAAAAACATCAGTTCATTTAATGTCAAGTAACATCCACTAGCATTCATTAATATAATCACAAATCAGATTATATATAATGAAATTATACAGTGTTCTTGCACTGGGGAAACTTCAACAAGTCGTTTGTAAAGCCGTGTGAAATGTGTTGCGCAATGGATTGAAGCGAATGATTGTGTGCCAGCAGCTTTGGAAACATCTGTCAGGATTTACTTGCTCTCAATGATTTTTGAGGAACTTTGTAAAGGCACCATTAGATAACCACGTTCCCCATGGAGCACAATGAAATAAGCAGCTCTTGCACAGCCTCATATTTGTAAAGGATGCCCTGTCTAAAATGTTTTTTAATCAGACACATTTTTTTAATGAATTCTATGTTACATCATCTGGAGTTATTTGTTAGTAAATGCACATCAAGATTATCCTGCAAAAGGAATAGAATATGAAAGGAAAATGTGACTGTCTTTTGCTTCTTCACATGTTTAATTAAATCAGTTTTCAGAATAATCTTTAAAATGTATGTCTAGAGAGAAAACCAGTGCTTTAACATCCAAATAAACTCAAGTGGAAAAAGAAGTGAAGAAATCTTTACTTGCACATATCGTATGTATTGGTACCATCAATCATGTGAAAAAAACAATCTGTTTTCCAAGAGAAAAGTCCTTATTTATTTATTAGTCTCAAGAATATGCTGAAGAAGTAGTCTAATTTATCTTAAAGATTTTATTCCTCACAGAAAAACACGCTTAATATTTTGGCAAAGCTTGACAAGAAAAGAGAAGTCAAAGGTCAGTTCTGTCAATCATTTTATTTTGACAGTGCACTACAAGGTCAACAGATAAATCCAGGAAGAGGGGTTGCCAGGTTCAAAGTTGTATGTGATCGGATCACTCGTCTGACAGACATACTGACATAATGCCTTTAATACACAGACATAAACAGAATGTGTTGTATTGTATTGAATTTAATCCAACAGACTTTGGCAAGAGAGTTCGAGAAGGTCAATGTGTGTTACGCAGATGAGGATTAAGTTATGTGTCTCAATGAGTTTGTTTTTTTTCTATTTTTGTCAGCATTGCTGCTGACACCCGCTTCTATGTACTGATCAATGGGATTTATGATTAATCTGACAACAGTGTCAGACAAGCTTTGTGCTGAAAACTAATCAGACATCCACACAAGTAGCTCAGCTCAATCTTTGCGTAATGATTTATCGTCATCATTAACATACTATTCCAAACCTATAACATTTGTGCATGCAGCATCACCTTAGAAGACAGCATAAAAAGCAAACCAAAAATCAAGATGGTTTTGACAACTGGTCAGTTGCTTTTATCAATTTGCTTAACATCTTGGTGATGTTCTGAATCCCTTCCATTTAAAAACAGAAGAAGAAGTGCCTAAACTGCAAAGCCATCAGTAGTAGATTTATACCGTCCAAAAATTTGGCTAATAGTTCCGGCAATGAAGTGGCAAGCCAAATTCATAGACGGCATGCAAATGTAGAGTGCTAATTAATAAATCATACTTAAAGATCTCTTCTCTTTGCCCACTGCCTGATCATACAGTACCACGTAATAATGCTAATGGCCATCAAATCATCCACGCTCATTACCAATGCAATTACCCTCCACCAGCCTTAGATAGCAGATTAAACACATTAGAGGTCGATCAAAAGCCAGGGGCCTTTATTCGTGTGGAATATTGGAAGAACAGGAATGGATTGAATGAAGATGATTACAGCTTTTAGATTCATAATGAGTGAGTCAGCCCATGTCATTCTGATTCCCACAGGGTAGGCACTGGAAAATGAATTGCATATTCTTCTCAATACGCATGTGATACAATTGCCTCACGTTGTGCCTAAAATTAAACTCTAAAAGCATATAGATTCGTATAAATTGCACGTACTGTAGATTTCTTGAATAAGCCGTCTATGAAAACTTGACATGACAGCTTTGCTTTTTAGGATTTAAAACAGCTCTATTCTGAGTGACCAGTTTACAGATAAGTGTATCAGAAAAAGGGACTAAAATGTATCATTGCAGACATTCCATGTTATTGATATAAATGAAATGATTACCACAAGTGCCTCACCTAACTGGTGAAATAAAGCTCGCTAGAAAATCAATTACTCATGTTCTTGCATCACCGGTCGTTTTTGGAATCGGTTAATGTATTTCTCCCGGTGCAGTGAGATTCCTTATTTAAATTGAGGAGAGGTTACTACGGGCCACTTATCCGCCAGGCAGAAGGATTATACTCCCTCTGGGGACCTTATTTACTGAAGAAAAAAGCTCAAGGGAGATATAATGAGAAAAGAAGTGCACTTAGAATGTCCAGAATCTGAAACCCAGAATATGACTCCCTGTCATGTTCAGTGGCAACCTAATGTGTGATCAGTCACACTTTAAACTGCTTTCCATTTGATTCTTTCTTTCTGGTCTCTGTAAGGAACCACAAGAGGTACATCCTTTGTTTTGATTTCACTGATTGAACCTTCACATTCTTCATGGTTGTTTGCCGGTGCAATTTATCGGCATTCATTTGAACTGCATTTGAACTTTAGCCAAGTTTTTAAATGCAAACATTGAAAAGCTTGTAGCTTCTGTAATGCAGACGATGCCGTACATAAAGTTTTGTTGAGTCTGACAAGCCTGGAATTATGAGTGTTTGCAGACTTACGCAGTATTTCTTACATTCTTTGAACTGGGCAACACTGTAAGAGAAATTTGAGTCACATGTAGACACAAAGGAAATGTTTTTTGGCGCATATGTTGCTGTCTTCACATTATCACATTATCTCTCACTTCTATTTGACCTCTGTCCTTTAAGCAAAGCTTAGCATCTTTCACCTCTCCACTGGCAAGATTATTATTGAAACTTGCAGTTGCAGACGGAAGTTTTATGAAAAAATGGCCTAGAGTCTCAAATTATCCTCACCACTTTAATTAGAAGTCCAATTTGAGAGTATACACCAAAAACTCTTTATGTTCTAGCCCAGAGATACATAGGACAATCTTAATTACAGCAGTTATTTTGGTTAGACCACAGACAATTGGTTTACTTGTTTTATCGAGGCAACTACAGACTCTACACATTTTAATGACTGCTAGTGATTAATTAAAAGAAAAGCATGCTGTATGCTATCCATTTAACAAGCAAAGAGTTTGCAAAAAATAAATGCCGTAGCACTTAACACTAAGAACCAGCGCAATGTCTTTAGACAAAAACTGAAGTGATGGATTGATCCAAGGGGAAGCTGACTGCTAAAGCTGTCTTATCACTGGAACACAGCACTGTAAAGATGAAGCCGAGCCCTCTGACTCTCAATACACAAAAAGAGCTTGTAGAGCACAGATGTTAACTCTTCGGGTGTCTTGTGTCTTTCCAGGTGAGAAATGCAGGAGTTTTATTGATCTGGCCCCGGCATCTGAGAGAGGTGAGTAATGGCTGTCATTAGAGTGCCGTTCAGGCTCGTCTGACAACACACACCGAAACTTACAAATCACAGATCTCATATATCCATCTTGGAGAATCTCTGATTTATAATTTGATGCATGTTACATATGTGGTACGTTAACTGATGTATGTATGTTGGAGTGAATGTTGACATTCTCCAGGCTTTGTGCTTTAAGTACTGTATGGCAAACTGTGATATAAAAAAATGGACAGAGTTGTGGTCTGTTGTTTGCTTAGGATATACTGTCCCCTTCTCCATCATTTATTTCCTTCTTACCACTGTTCTGTGTATAAAAAGTGTGTAAAAAAGACTCTGCTGCAATGTCACTCTTCAGTAGAGGGTGAAGACACTGCAGCAGACACTTTTATGTGGCAGGGGTTCATTTGTATAATCTAACAGATTTCGACATTGTTCTCTATGAAGGTCACACTTTACCTGGGGAAACTTTTTTCATGCTTTTCAAATACCTTTTATGTATAATTTATAGTATTATTCTTGTCCCAGGCCAAGGCCTTTTAATCTTAAAGTCTGAAAATCCATTACGAATGAGGTTTAAACTTGATTTAAAACAAAGAAAAGTCAAAGGAAATATCACTTGTGAATAAACTATTTTCAGTGCATAATTTCCAGTCAACCTAGTAATAAAACAAAGTGTGGAAATATTTAGGATACATAAGTTGATTTTTCCAAGAATGCTAAAAAAGACATTTGCATCACTGATCAACACAATACATACTGTAGATATGATACTGTAAAAATGTCAAACTTTTGTGTCTACACTGTTAGCATGCAAATTAAACATTAAAAGTGTGAACACTACAGGTCTTGTAGTCGAAGGAACACCTACAAACAAAAGTGTGATCCAATATTGACTTTTCTTTGAGGTTACGTTTGATAACGTAATGCGTTCCTTTACTAAAAATCATTTTAATGGCATGCTTTATTGTTGATGTTTTCTTTGCGGTGGCAAAGCCTTCACAGGGGAAATATCATTTTGAATATGGATTTTTTTCAGTTCCGGGGTCTGCTGCATAATACATCTCGCCTTGTACAAATCTGGAGATAATACTCCGCAATCAAAAAGGAAAATGAATTTTGCTTGCAAATTACATCTGCCACAGTTTCAGGGGAAAACATTTGCAAGGCAAACTACACCATCCTCTGTTCTCTTTAGACCCCGGTTTTTATCTTTTAAGTCATGACTGACACTCAAGGTCTCCGGTGATAATCACATTTGATACAAAGCTGCTGATATTTGTGGAATAAGCCGAAGCCGAGTGATGGCAGTGCATTTTGATTGAAGTGTTTTCAGATTCACCCCTCTATCTAAGTGTTGTCTTGTACAGAAGCTTGTCAGAAGTTGTTTGTGCAAAAATTAGAGTGAGAAATTTGATTTATCACTACCGTAAATGCTCAGGTCATTCAGAGAGAAATATATAGTGCTTCTATCTCTATTCTGTCTCAATGACGCCATGGCTCAGACAATATCAAGTCCTCAAACAGTGCTTTTCTCTGGGACCGCCTCAAGGAGCCCCCGAGAAAATTGACACACTGTTTATAGTTGCCTCTGAAAAATGTAGGGCGGACTTTCAAAGGTGCCCCATTGTTTTCGAACTCTTGAAGACAAGCACTCCAGACATTAATATTGCATAATGCCATCATATTTCAGGTTAAAATACTTTAATCACTCACCACCTGCGTTTCTCTCAAAGTCTGTCATCTTTTATTCAACGTGTGTGAGGGAATGCGCTGAGAAGCCTCAAACGAAGCCAAATTTCACCGTGGATAATGGGTAGCACAGGTGTAGCAGCAGACTAGACCGTAAGGTGAACTCTGAACGTTGAAAGTAAACAAAATAGCGTTATGTTCTCAGACCAAAACACCTCTGCTATCTCTGCAGAATTCTCCTCAGAGGAAGCTCTGGGGCAAATGGGATTTCTGCTAATTAGGAGGAGCTGATTGCTGTTATGGAAACACCCTGGAGTCAGTCTGATGGATACAGTTACATTTCCCTAATCTCTCAAAATACCTTCATAAATAAAATAAAATAGACATTTAAAGTGCAGCTAAAGAGAAAGTAAACTTCTAATAAGTGCTCAAGAATATTTATGCATCTCTCTCTATTTTAATATTATTATTATTATTGTAATGTTAATCCCGATAAATAAAGTTTCAGCAATATTAAGCAGCATTTTCAACGTTTGTAATAATAAATAAAAAAATGTATTGTGCATCAAATGATTTCTAAAGCTCACTGAAGACTGAAATAATGACTGCTGAAAATTCAGATTTACCATACTTTTTATTCTAAAGTACAAAACAACATTTCACATAATCAGATCAGATCAGAAATATTTATTCAGTTTAAATCATATAATTTCACTGTTTAACATTTTTCAAAATCCTTAAACTGTTTAATTTCAGGTTTAAATTTGTAATTTGTAATGTGGTACTTGGAGCTGTTATTAGAGATCAATGTTTGGTGATTTTAATGAACTCAAAACACATATTTGCTCTTTGCCAACTGAACGCAGCATGACAAACTATACAAAAATGTGCTCGAAATCTGACCGTGTGAATAAAAGCGACAGAGAGAATTATGTGGCAGCAGCAGAGCGTTTTGCTCACCAGTGTGTGTGTGTGTATATTGCAGGTGTCCTTTGGCTGTCAGTTGTGTCTGAGGTGCTATACATCATGCTGCTGGTCGTTGGCTTCAGTCTGATGTGCCTGGAGCTTTTTCACTCCAGTAACGTGATCGATGGACTCAAACTGAACGCCTTCGCCGCAGTCTTCACTGTGCTGTCAGGTAGGCCTCCACACTTGTCCCCACCTCACTCTTAGAGAAACTAATTGTGCGTTACTTCATTACATTTATCAGAACAGCCTGTCCGATCTCACCACAGTCACAAACGATGATGTCAAAAGAAAGCTTTGGACTTGTATAATTCATAAAGTATTTGCAATCTCTGCAGAACTGGTTATTGATTTGATAATAGCGCCGAGAGGTCTTTTAAACCAATAGCAAAGAAACAAAATACTGTTTCTTGAGACATTTCCAATTTTACTTGAATTGATTTCAAAGTTCTTGTTAGTGGAAATGGTTTTTGAAATAAACAAATAATTATTTCTTAATATGAGGATACATTTAATTGATTAAAAGTGAAAGTAAAGTCTTTAAATTGTTACAAAAAAATCTATTTGTGTATGTACGCGTGAGTATTAATATTTGACACTCATTTTTATTACTAGAATAATACATTATGACCGGATTAATCTAAAACATGACCTTTATATTCAAATGTAAATCTTTGTTGTTAATGTTTTATTAAGATTCTGTGAAATCTGTTAACTAGTAATTTCACACTCGAAACACATTCACTTGAGAATGAGGTGATGTGGAGAAAACAGAGGTCTCCCTGGACTACTCTCTCGTCTCTCTCCCTCTATAGTCTAGTGCATCGTGGGTAAACTTCAGCAGTTAGAAAGCCAGAACAGCTGCTGTTTTTTGCATTTCTGATTATTTGATTTGCTGAATACCCAATAGTCTTGTTCATTTGGGGCCTTAATGCTTTTTAATTCCAAGTGCAGCCGAGAGAGAGAGAGAGTGAAATCACCCATCCAGAGATGAGCCTTCGTGTGGTTAGCTGACAGCAAGTTAGGATAAACTAAATAGGCTTTTCAAAGGAAGGAAACATATTCCCATATATTTAGTTGTAGACATCACAGGTTGTATATTTGTGATCTCACACAGATCTGTCTATCACTTGGTATAAATTAGCCAGAATTTAAAAACACCATGAACAAAACTATGTAAGCTACAGCAAATAATTAAAAATGTAAAACAAAAATTGATTCCAAAAACATTTTTGTTGCTGGGTTATCAGGCAAAAAATAAATAAATAAATAAAATTTGAGGAAATTGTGTTTAAAAAAAAAATATATATATATTATTATATGCTGAAATATTTGATATATTTGTCAGTAGAGTATCAAAGGGTACAAAAGCAAATGTTATGCAAGTGAGGATTTACAGTTTGTTTCATAACAACAGTACCTTATTTGTCCCTCAACAGTGGTGTTTTTGAGCCCTTGACACTAGATACGCCGGACACACTGATCCTACTGTACGTGATTGGGAACAGGTTCTACCTGCACATAATGCAGTGATTTTGCCTTGTAATCCAAAGGATCAAGGGTTAATAACAGTGTTTGTCATAGATAAAATCTGTAAATCTGTATTTTCAGTGTGCTTATATCATCTCTATGACGTACACTGTGTACACAGTTCCATAAATATACAAACACATCCATAAACCGGTCCTAATTTACTCTTTTCTGTGGAACACAAAAGGGGATTTTTTTTTAATGTTCACATAATCCTATATTGGATTCCTCAACAGGTCTTCTGGGAATGGTGGCTCACATGATGTACACACAAGTTTTCCAGATCACAGTCAGTTTGGGTCCAGAGGACTGGAGGCCTCACACATGGGACTATGGATGGTCTTTCTGGTAATCTTCTCTGATATTTCACATTTGCATTAAAATTCGATTGGATATGCAGCAAAAGAAAGAATAAAATGAATGTGAATTAATGAATATTCAGGAAAGACATTAAATTGAGACAAAAGAGCACTATAAAAAGAAATGTTTCATTTGAAGTCATATGATAGCTTTAAGTGAGGATGTTGAAAATTCACTTTACATTAGCTCTTGTTCAGGTAGTTTTGATTTATGATTATATAACTCTATATATTTTCAAACTCTGTATATTTTATATTCTTAGTAGTTCCTGATCAATAATTGAATGGAATTCTCTAGAGCAGTAGCTTCAAGTCCCTTCCGAGTACTTGGTGTTTTTACATCCATCCTGTGTTATATAATTCACCAAGCAAAGAGGCGAGCCGTTCTCAGAAGTCACAGATGCGCGGGTGTCTGGTCCTCACTCTGCGACAAATGAATCTGGCTCTTGTAGGCCCTTCTCATTTCAGGTTCACTTTCTCCAATATAAGTGCTCTCTTTCCAGCAGAAATGGCAACCTAGAGAAAAAGAAAATCTAATTAAACTTCAAAACGGTTTCCTTAGTTTCTCTCTGTACTCTGAGGCTACGTTGACCCACGAGTCAGTAAAAAAATAAGTAAAACACTGTATCACAGCATACTGCAAATTATTATTATTTTTTTTGTATTTTTGAAAGAAGTCTCTGCTCATCCAAGGCTAGATTTATTTGTTAGAAATATAGTTTGAACAGTAATAATGTCAAATATTATTATAATTATGCCTGTTTTCTATTTGAAAATATTTTTAAATAGGGGTGTGACAAGACATTTTTCCCACGAGGGAGAACGAGACAAGATTTTTAGAATAGATCCTCAATGATAAAATATATTGGGAAAAATGTTATTTTATGCAACAAAAAACATTCCAAAACAATGTAGGTGCATTTTGTAACCAACTTTTTGAAATTAAACTATTTTAATGAATTACTTGCAGTAATAAACATGTGAACACTGCAAAATATTTTGCCACAAACTGACAGGCAAGTAATTAACAATAAATAGCAAAAAATTTGAAATAGTATAAATAAATAAAAGCAAATTACACAAATATTCCTTTAAAAACAGGGTAAGCCATTTTTTCAAAAAAAGTCGGGCTAAATACCTAAACAAACTTGTCTGTGTACAACAGAGTATGTGCAAGAAGAATGCTGAAAGAGTGCAAGTCAATTGTTGGCACTCATTGAGTATACTTTGAAAGCTGTGTGGATGTGGCTGTGCGCGAGACGGAACGGAATGTGGAAAGTGAAGTATACCCAGGCATTAAGTCTGCCTATACAGTACACTGGACGCGATAAAGCAACCATTTGAAAACCATTTGGAATTTGTGTCATCACGTCATAAATAGAACGCAGCAGCAGTTCTCGCGAGACCAGTCGAGATCTCATCACACCACTTAAATTGTAATTTATTCCTATCATGGCAAAGCTGAATTTTTAGTCAGGTTTTGTACTGTCTGATATTAAAATGTATCTGTGATTTATATTTTCTGAAATGCTGCCATTTATATATAATTGGAAAAAAAAAAGATATTGTAGGTCAAATACTTGGATTAGATTCCAAATAATTGGCTAAATTGGATACAAAACATTTGGTGTTATCAGTTGTAACATATTAGCTTGTTAAGGCAAATGTATATAAATAATTACTATTAATTATGATTCATTGCAATTATTTATATCAGCTGCCAATAGTAACTTGTAGCAGAATTACCATCAACTAATCTGTTCATTCAGCGAACATATAGTGTAAAACTCTAAGAAGGGATATTTTCATGGCCACAAAAAAGCACCTTCTTGCAGTATTACTGCATTAGAGCATGTAGCAAGGGTCAATGTAGCATGTAGCATGTTCTTCCTGGTTTGATTTGTCGTGATCCATGGATCTTGAGTTACATGGAAAGTCAAGGCCTCGGCCTGGTGTAATACTTAGGTGTTGCCGTGGAGTTAAATCTTCATCTTAGTGCCTCACTAGACTGTAGATTGTTCTGCATCTAGGCCCACCCAATGCGTTTGCATCGGTCCCAGGAGCTTAGATAGGACACGAGAGAGATGGTGGGGGTCCAGCATCCAGAAAAAGCAAAAAGCGAGATGGGTCACCGCGTTGGGCCCTTTTGAAACATGTTGAGGTCACACCTCTTGTGGGTCAAAGAGCCAATAGTGTCCTTTGGAGGGACTCTTTGTTTCTAAGCATGGTAATTTGCATATGCACCGCATTGGAGGTTGATATACAACTTAGAAGAGATTCCTAAAGCACTAGATGTTGCAAAGATATCAACATATAAAATACACTCTCAATTAGATCGCCTGAAGACGAGTTCTTAGATACCAAACACGAAATGTGTTGATATTATGAGATGTACAATATACAAGCACAGTAACAATATACACAATGAGCCGAAGGATATGTGTTCACTCAAAGAAAGTTTTCCTGTGAGTTAATTTAGGGAAAAGTCCATTGTCTTTTCAAAAGAGAGACCTTGCTTTGTTCACATTCCTTCAAGTAATAAACCAGTGTTATCAGTCAGTTGTCATGTAATCAGAGGCCTGTTTTGCCTTCCTGAGGTGTTAGCTGAGTTACCCCTTGGGCTGGGTAAAGCGGTATTAAAGATTATTTGTTAAATGTAACAAATAGTTTGTGCCTGATTGGTTCAAATGCTACACAGTAGACAATGACCATTAGTGTCCTTTTAGGTGAAAATCCAGTTACTGTCCATATAAAGTTTGAAGTGCTTTTACTGCCTTTATAAAAATGTAAAAAGTCTTAAATAGAAACTTTTCCATTGGTGTTTTATGTTGCATGTCAGCTGTACAGTGAATTTTTGGAGTGAGTCTCTGTCATTTAATTTTTTGGGACCGTGCCTGTCTGTTAGAGCAGAGAGGGAATGGCTGTAGTGGATCTCCCAGCAAATGATTTGTGTTATTTTGGCACTTTGATATAAGAGACATGCATTGGGGTTCTGACAGGCATGAAAGTGGTATTTACATTGGCTGAATTACCACAGATGCTTGCCTGGCATCCATTAGTCTAGGCTAAAATTGCTTCATTTGTCCTCTGCCATCTGGCCAATTTCTTGCCCCCACCCATCCCCCCTTTTCTGTACTACCTTTACTACCTTACTGAATGGTAAGAAAGTGAAAATGAAAAAGTAATTGAGGTTTTAGCTTCAAGGTTTAATTTTCCCAGCTCACAAGTACATATACTGAACTCTCATGGTTTTTGATTGGAAACTGTAGGTAATTTGCAGTCCATAAATCATAGGCCCCTTTTGAGTCACTTTACTACTCCTGATAAATGAAAATAAAGAAAGAAATCTGTTTGAGAAAAGATTAAGATTTGAACTGGCAAAAAAGTACACAGCAAAAAAGCAGTTATTTAAAAGTGTTGTATTAAAAGTATTTAAAAAAATCACCCTCATTTTGTTCAACACCTATAAGACCTTTGTTCATTTTTGGAACACAAATTTGAAGATACTTTTGATCAAATCCAACCATAGACAGAAAGGGTCCTATCTCATTCAAGATCAAGGAAGGACATCATTCAAATATTCCATGTGACATCAATAGTTCAACCTTAATGTTATGAGGCTAGTAGATTACATTATGACAATTTGAAAAACGTTGTCCTTTAGTCTTTTTACAGCACTTTCACAAGTATACCACAACGCATGCCAGTGATTTCTTTTAGCTCATTGTCTATATTTTCTGATCCAAATAAGTAAGGCTAAGCAAAAACTCGCAAGTCTTCCTCTGTTTGTAAGGCACAGAACATCAGCAGCACCACAGCCTGGTAATACCAAACTCTGCTACTTCTAACTATAATCTTAAATTCAGCGCTTAGCGTCTACGTCATGGCTCTAAGTCTGACCTTGATTGTTCATTGATTGGTCCGGCTGTTTTGGAGCCGGAGAGAAACCGTAAGATAGCCTGCTATCTCAGACTGAATACACAAGCGAACTGAAATTGAGCGGAAGTACGAAGTCTGACATAATCAGGCTAAGCACCATACGCATATGCCAGGATATTTTCTTGAACATGACTGAGAAGAGAAAAGATTGTAGAATGCAGTCATCATTTTGGTTTTCTTTAAGCTTCATAACCTTATAGTTAAACCACTGATGGTTTTAAAAAAAGTTCCTTATACCTTTTTTTGATCTTGAACATGTTGGCTCTCTATGGATGATCAGAAAGCTCCCATATATTTGATCAAAAATAACAGTTTTACGGGTTTGAAACAACATGAGACAGATTTTTTTGAGTTAACTAACCCATAAATTAGTAGTTCATTTTTAACAATTTTACTAAGACAATGAATAGTTTAGTTTTTTCTTTCTGAAGTGCTTGACTGTGTTTCTGCTGTAAACAAAGCGTTTGAGTGTGGCTTGTAAAATCTCATATTTTTTCATGTGTGTGTGTTTCACAGTATGGCCTGGGGCTCGTTCACCTGTTGCATGGCCGCCTCCGTCACCACCCTCAACTCCTACACAAAAACGGTGATTGAGTTCCGGCACAAACGGAAGCTCTTTGAGCAAGGCCTGCGTGAAGAGCAAACCTTCCTAGATCCAGAGGCCTTCCATTACTTCCGCGACAGGTCCGTTCAGTCCATCTCCAGCTCTATAGATGTTTACCCAAGCCACGGAAGCAGCCATGGGAGCAGTTGTGGGAAAATGCGATCCCCTCCGCCTCCGGTGGACCAGAGCGACAACACAGAGTCTCTGGGAGAAGAGCAGTGCTGAGAGGAAGTGAAGTCGGTACTGCACAGGTGGCCTTGCTTGGACTGGACAACTCAGAACACTGAAGAACTGGGATGCGAGGGGTTGGAAAGTTGAATTCCCTTTTTTTGATATGCATTTCGAGGGTAAAAAAACGGACATGAGTGACAGTATTGAACAAGGCGTGCAGGTTACAAGCTGAGCCTTAGCATAGAGAAATCAGTGATGTAAATAAAATCATGTGGAAAGGGAGCGTTTTTTTCCCCCATCGACAGATAGCTGAGGTCTGCACGGGCAGGTGGGAAAACCACACGGCTTACACTGCCATGAAGACTGAGCCGTGCATGCCTCTAAAACAGCATCAAAGCATCTGTCGGTCCCTCGCCCTGACAGCTAGACATGCTCCTGAGTATTTATCGGTCTTACACAGTATGTGAAATGCCCTCCTCCCTTGGTGAGATCTGCTTGAATATGCCTTCATGTTACAAACAGCAGAATAGAGTACCGTTTAAATCCTGCCTTCGATACTGCTGCAGCTGAACACCGGAGAAGCACAGCCCATTTCAGTTGCAACATCCACTAGGTATCAAAAGGTTACTGCCACTTGGATTTTGCCTGTTTCTGTCTATTGTCGTGCATTACTGGCTTGATTAGCAGCAGTCAGTGACAAGATTGTAAACCCTTACCCAACATATTTTTTTTGTAATATCTTGAATATGTTATTGATGTACATACAATGAATGGAATTCTATCTATTAATGAATGTACTAAATTGTATATTTATCTATGTATGCGCTATAATCCTGTCTTTTTCATTTGATAAAGAGGTACAAAATTATCCTACTGAATTATTTCAAGTTTGTTTTTAGACTAGAAGATATAGGAAATTAAGCACAACATTTTTTTTTTTTTTTTAAGAAGCATATGTGCATATTCCAAGTTGTATTAATCCTTGGCCATACAATTACATTTTTGTAAATCATTTTTAAGTATAGAAGTGTGCCAAATTGAACCTTTTTTTTGACCGTCACACAATTAAATGCTAAGTTTTGTAAAAAAAAGTACACAAACAATGTTTTATTCAATGTAAATATTGAATGCCTTATACATTTTCAACACCAAAGGTAATCTCAACTTTGTATATTTCACAATAGATAGATTAAGAAAAAGTAAAAAAAAAAATTACATATATATATTATTTATTTGATCAATTTTTAATACATTTAGTTGACTAAACGAAGACATCCTGTGTTTGCTCTTATAGGGAATATTAGTTTTTCACATCTGGAGCTCAACAGCATGTCTTTGAGCACAGTTCTTCTCAGTGAATCATTTTCTGTTAGTTCAGGATTTATGCTATTCAAGCTATTGAATTACACAGTATTTACTAGAAGCCATAAAACTGCTTGCTGAAGCAAACGCTTGCATGGTTTAGAACCTGCCTTCAGCAGAAGCCCAGATCAAACAGCCAGTCAAATTAAAGGGGATTGATCTCGCAGTGCGAAAACTAGCAGACGAAGCTTATTCTAATGCAACGCTCTTTAACACTCATGTAACTGTGTGAAATTGTACAGACAGTGAGCACACTTCCATTCATTCGTGTTATTACGGAGAGTGGATGTCCGTTTTCTCATCTCAATCAAAACAAACTTTATCAAAGCAGTATGTCAGATAAATGGGATGTGTGGACAGTCACCAAACAACATCTGAAAGACTTGCTTGAAACAAATTTAATTGCCAATTGATAAAAAAAAACAATTTTGTAACAAATTTTGTGTCCTTCAATACTTAACCTGTGCTATTTATTAAAAAATAATACTAACATGTGGTAACATTAAATGAATCAGAAACCAGAACAAAGAGCCATTCGCTCAGACAATTGTGCTGTATGTTTATGATCCATTAAGAAGCAGCCGTTTGTTTAGGAGTGTAGATTCAAGGGTTAGTTAACCCAAAAATGAAATTTGTCTGTTTTCTCAGTGGAAGTATGTTTGAAATATGGTAATTTATCTTACAAAAACACATTGATTCGCTATAAGAAAGAACCCAGAGCCATGTGAGGGATGTTTTATTATGGATACACACACTTTATTCCACGTCTTCTGAAGTGTATCCAGCAAACACCTGCTTAGTCCCATCATGGAAAGGCTTGGAGGGACCTGAACAATTTTTAATATAACATTGACTGGATATATATAGGTATATATTCATATACCTAGGATGCTTCAATACAGGCTATTTTTCATTTTTGGGTGAACTAACCCTTTAAGTATTTCAGGGAGCTCCTTCTTGAGCATTTAATTACAATAGTCTGTTCACACTGACAGAAGAACGCACATGAAAAAGCCATTAACAGAGCTAAACGGGAAGAATGTTTGAAAACAGTAATTATTTTTGCCATCCGGTTTGGTAGTGGAAATTACACACATACACCTACAGAATGTGCTTCGCTAACAATGAAGTTCTTGGTGAGATTTCCAAAGACTTTACAGATGGTACAACACATTGTGCCATTGTGTGGTCAAACTGTGAGTCTGAATTAGTACAGAGTCAAGCCTCTGCTCTTATTTCTATTATAGAAATCCCTATACTAAAAAAGCCCCTTATGTTTACTGAGAACACTTAACGAATGCTTTCTATAATCAATGCATATTCAAATCTCAAATAACATCTTGCAGGTCCTTTATAAGCACATACATTAGTAAAGTGCTTCCTCTAGCGGGGAAAATCTACAGAGAAGAATCTATAGCGTGCTTTTCAATGCAGAGCCATTGAAGACGTGTCGCACATCTGGAGAAATCAGCTGACATACATCCTCTTATCCCTTATCCATCTTTTTTTTTGTTTCGGCTGGGTTTTTCTTGCCATCTGTCCCAAGAACAGTGTGATGCCTCATCTCCGCCTTTCCTGATTGTTTTACATTGCTCTTTCACTAGACCGCTGACCTGTGGGTGACCCTAGTATTATTGGACATAGATTACCAGCACCTTAAGTGAAAAGCAATTACATTTATCTCCATATGGCACAAGGGATCTACAGCAAACCCACAGAGAGGTCTGAATTAACACTACACTGCTCTGCCATTGACAGGGGATGGTTCAGTGATGGAAAAGAGTCGCCTTTCACACTCGGTTTTACAAAGCAAACAATACAAAGCTGCTTCATTATGTTTTACAGGAAGGGTCATGCGGCACAGGCTCAAATTGAGCCCTGGAGATGAAACACAATGAGCTGGCATTTGGGGTAAGAGATAGCACAGAGGGAGAGGAGAAATTCATCACGGTTTGGTGATAAATCAAGGAGAAGCCATCACTAATTAAAGTGCATCAGCAGCGTGTCTCTCGCCTCGCTGCATCGCTTACAGTATTATAACTTTGAGTTCTGCAAATTATGCGTAAAACAAAGAAACTCATTTGTACAGCGAGAATGAAACCAAAACGGTCTAAAATTGGCTTCCTTTTATCCACATACAAGACGATAGATTGTTTTCAGAGCATATATTCGCCATTTACATAATGTTTAGTCATGGTAGGTAATGAAATGCAGCTGAAAGAGTTTATGAGGTGCACCTGCTGGGACGGGTCATTTGTGTTATTTTCATTAGACGGACAGAAGAGACTGGCATCCCTGTCGCCACAATACGATTACGTCTGAAGGTATGACTGGCCTGAGATCCAGCTTTATTCTCCTTTGCAGATGAGAGGAATCTCTCAAGCTTCCTGCCCCCGATGTAGCTCAAATAACAGTAATTAAGACATGTAAATTATAATAAATTATGTTCCTCGCTGTGGGTGAAATGGAGGTTGAAAATAAGCGTAAAATAAGCAGCGTGCTGCACATGAAACCAGAGACACTCGCTGTGGTGTAATGACATTCATTTCCAATGACATGGCATAAATCATTACCAGACTGAACAAATGAAACAATTTCTAATTGCAGGATGGTAATGCAAGCACAAGTGAGAGTATAATAAATATATATATATATATATATATATATATATATATATATATTTATTTACCTTCTGCTTGTTCCTGACCAATCAGTTGTTTCTGTTGAAAAACAAAAAGAAACATTTAAGAAATGTTGTCAATTCTTTCTAATGAAAGGTGTTCTCTCTAAGCAGGATGTGCTGGTTTTAGATTAACACCAATTCTTAGGACTTAAATATGTAGGTGTTTCTTTTGGTTTTAAACACTTTTGCTGTTTTTCAAAAATAAGTGCTAGTCATTTATACAATAAATAATAGTAAAGCTACCCTAGTGAAAAATATACTAAAATGTATCTGAAATACATGCTAAGTACTCTACAAATACATTTACATATTTATGTGCTTAATAAAAATACTTGTGCTCTGCAAATGTACTGAACTGGCTACTTAGTAGTGGAAGTACACAACTAAATTATACTGAGATATATTTGAGTGTGCTAAATTGGAACTATTGCAAGTATACTTCAGGTACTCTTTAAATACCTAAGTATGCATTTACAGATTGAAAGATCATACAATCTTCATCAACAGTCATTAAAACACATTTTAGGCATATTATGCATTGTGCAAAAAGAAATACTCTGTATGTACTATATAGCCTACTAAAATACTAATATGCCAATGGAATTGAATTATACTTATGTTACAAATATAATATAAATTAGTTTTATCAAGTATTTTTTTAATAATGTACCAAGAAGACAACAGTGTCAGTGAAAAATAAAAAATATGAAATGTTGGATGCTGTTAACAGAAAAATTAAATATACTTTTAAAAATGTCCACAGGGCAAAAAAGCACTCACAGTTGAAGAAACACCCATGCACGTTTTATCTACACAAGATGCTCTGTAATTTGATGTCAGATAGACTGTTCTCAGATCCTGACATATGCTCCAGACAGAGAATAATCAAAGGCCTTATCAGAGCTTGATGGATGGTCAAATCAAACAACTCCATCTGTAGGACTGGAATAGGCCCTGGAATGGAAACTTGCTCACTTGCTCTCTCTCACTCTCTCTCTCTCTACCACTATATTTTCTTTTTGCAACAATAACTGACAGCTGAAAATTTAACTGCTACAGAATTACAACGAGGCCACCACCCTTCTATGGCAATAATTTAAATGCTTGATTTAGAGGGAAAAAACATTAAAGGTGCCATAGAATGCATTGAGAGAATATTTTAAATTGTTGTCTGATATGTACAAAGAAGGTATGTAGCTTAGGTAAGGGGGAAAAATGCCCAGAAATGGTTTTACAGGTCCATTTACAACCCTAGAATTTGACCCTAGAATGAAACAGTCTGTTTTTGCCTTATTTGTGTCGCAATTCGCCGGCGATCGCTCTTCAGCGGACACGAAGGACTCAGAAGGCAGAGATTCTCAAAAAGGAACATTTAATTAAAGGAACACGGGGAAGCTGAAACGAGCAATACACGCAAACAAAACATTAACAATCGACATTGAACTTGAGACAAGGAGTGATATAAGTACACAGACTAATCAACAATGAATGCGGGACACCTGTGAAAGACAGCTGACAGAGAATCAAACAATAATGACATGGGCGGGGTTACAAATAAGGCAGAGACATGAGGAACCGGCTTGAAAACAAACAGAAAAGCATGTGGAACTGACAGGTAAATAAACATAAAACAAGACTCTAGACACTCCCTTAAGGCGTGGATTCTAGACACGCACAGAACATACAGGAGGGAGGTGGCTCGGAGGCGGATCAGTCCATACAAAGGGGGTGGGATGGTGGGAATGCCAGACGGCGGGAATCCCTTCCAAGGCGGAGCAGGAGGCGGAGACTTCCACCTGGGCGGAGCTGACGGGAGAACCACCCTCCAAGGCGGATCAGACGGAGGAGCAGCCCACCTAGGCCTACTGGAGACTGGTAACGCCATCCTAGGCGGCGCAGACAGAGGAGAAGACCATCTGGGCCTACCAGGCAGTGATAATGCTCTCCTGAGCCGACCAAACAGTTCATAAGTTCTCCAGGGCGGAGCTGATGGCGGAGAAGCCCACCTGGGTGGCGCAGACAGCGGAGAAGCCCACTTGGGTGGTGCGGGCGGCGGAGAAGCCCACCGTGGCGAAGCAGGTGGTGGAGACATCCACCAAGGCGGAACAGATGTTGCCCAGGGCGGTCCAGACGGAGGAGACATCCACCAGGCCAGAGCAGACAGCGGAGACGACCACCTGGGCGGACTGGACAGCAGAGACACCTCCCAGGGCGGAGCAGACGGCGGAGACGTCCACCTGGGTGGTCCGGACAGCAGAGACGCCTCCCAGGGCGGAGCAGACGGCGGAGACGTCCACCTGGGCTGGGCATACTGCGGAGACCTCATCCAAGGCGGAGTGGACAGCGGAGATGCCCAGCCGGGCAGGCCAAACAGTAGAGACTTCCTCCAGGGCGGAGCAGATGGCGGAGCAAACCACCTGGGTAAAACTGGCGCTGATGGTTGTGCAGCCACCAGCGGAACCTCCGGAGAGCTGGCTGACCTCTCCTGAGGCTGTGCAGCCACTGGCGGAACCTCAGCGTTAGGGACTTGGCAAGCCAATGACACTAGCGGTTGTGCAGTCGCCAGCGGGACCTCTAGAGAGTCATCAGACCTCTCCTGAGGCTGTGCAGCCGCTGGCGGAACCGCTGTGGCCACCAGGGGCCCGGATCACAGACAGAGTCTGGCGGATCCGGCCACTCTGGTTCCGGACCACAGACGGCATCTGGCGGATCCGGCCATTCTGGTTCTGGATCACAGATGGTGTCTGGCGGATCCGGCCACTCTGGTTCTGGATCACAGACGGCGTCTGGCGGATCCGGCCACTCAGAATCGGGATCACAGACAGGGTCTGGCGGATCCGGCCACTCAGAATCGGGATCACAGACAGGGTCTGGCGGATCCGGCCACTCAAAACCCAAATCGCAGACCATCATAACAGGAACCGTGAGGACCTTCAATGCATCGACTGGCTGTGAAACCGGGACAGATTGGGCTTTGCACAGCTCTCCTGGCTGCGACACGGGACCAGACAGGACACCACACAGCCCCTCTCACTGTGTAGTGGAGTCAAAACCCCTCACTAACGCTTCAGAGATTGCTAGTGCGGGTGTCAGCTCCTTGGGCTGAAAAACCTGGACCGACTGGGCAGAAAACAGCTCTCCTGGCTGCATAACAGAGACAGACTTGGCAAGGAACAGCCTTTGCGGCTGTAAAACCGGCTCGCCGCATCGAGGCTATCTCGGAGGCGGTCCTCGGCGAATAGCCAAACGGGAGCCGGGTAGCTGAAACAATAATGACATGGGCGGGGTTACAAATAAGGCAGAGACACGAGGAACCGGCGTGAAAACAAACAGAAAAGCATGTGGAACTGACAGGTAAATAAACATAAAACAAGACTCTAGACACAGGACACGCCTACGGCGTTACAAATATAGTCTACATTATGTTTAAAGTCAATTTATACTTTTTTATCTATATTAAATCACTACAGATATAAGTAAACAATATATGTATATTGTTGGGGGGTATATTCCTGTAACATAAATTACTTTGATTAATATTCTTTAAAAATATAGACCTACTGAAGTGTATTTCTATTATACAAGAGATGGCAGACAACACACACACCACGACACACGCACACACACACACACACACACAAATCTAATCTAATAGATGGATGTGCCTATTTGAAAATTCTGCTCATACTTTGGCAATAAGCTTACATGAACTTTTATTGAAATCAATTGCAAGTTGCTTGGTGTGTGGATTTTCTGTCTATGTAGAGATTTCAGATGATTCACTTATGAGGATCCTTGACCATTAGCATGCTAAGTAGGCAGCTGTAGTGAGGAAGCTCACTATGTGATTTGTATGTGCTCATATTCAAACATGTAATGACACGCAATCACTATCACAGATTTCCTATCTGATATAAACTTGAATCCAGAGCAGACTGACAGAGTGATCAGTTCATCTGGGCTGAGTGTCATCTTTTTTGTTTTTGAGGTATAGATGAGAACAGCTGCTGTCCTTTTTCTTTCTCTCTGAAGTCTGATGGAAGCACTTGATGCAGCTACAACCACAAGCACTCAACATACATGAAGAGAAAAACCACAGATGTGGTAAAACTTCAAAACAAGGCACATCTGTGGTTTCTCACTGCCTCTGCTAAATGGCATTCAACAAAGTAAAGCTTAATCGGTTTAATGATAAGAGGCCACTTCTGTATCAGAAGGAAATTAGATTTACTATTTTAGGTATTGGCAAAAGTAAAGGAATAGTTCACCTACAATGAAAATCCTTTCATCATTTACTCACCTCACATTTCCTCAAACTCATATGGCTTACATTCTTTCACAATGTGATGCTTAAGGTCAGACTAATCAGACAAAGAAGTTATGAAGCATAGACAAAATTGGACTAAAGTTATGTAATAAACCCTGCTTATTTTTCTGGTTACTATTTCACAGCTTTATCTTTATTAGCTTTATTTTGTAATACAGTTTTGGTTACCAGACAAAACTCTAATAACTGGAACATTTTTTTGGTCTAACATTTTTTGTGCAGTCAGTGGAAAATAAATCTATACAATGAAATTCAATGAGAACTGGCACTGTCAAGCTCAACCATCAATTTATTATAAAGTTGTTCATATGACTCTATTCAAGATTTTCAAATCTATACTATATTCACTATATTCAAATTTTCTGGAAGTCATATGATGTATGATCTATGGAAGGTTTGATTATTGTTTTGGTTATTTAGACCACATTAATTATACTTTCTAACTCAATTGCTTTATTTTAAATAAGAAAGAAAGTGCTATAGGTTATAATAAACATGAACGGACAAAGTTAACTTTTTAGAATTGATATAATCTAAACTGTTTGAATTTAGGGATTTACCCAACTACATGGCAACACAAGATTGCACTTGCAGAACATAATATACATTATTTTCAGGCACAAAAGCTCCACTTGAGAACCTGATGTCTCTTAGGTTCATCTCAAAAGCACAAGCTCCAGTTTTATTGTACCATCCTTTGGGTGAACTAAAGAGGAAGAGCAGGAAAAATTGATCCAGAATAGAGCCTAAGGAAATTGTCTCATCTCTCTGATACTCCTTTACTTTCTCTCTCTCTCTCTCCTACTATTTTTCTTTCGTTCTCTTTTTCTCTCATTATGCAGTCTGAGCTACAGGGCTCCATAATCCTTGAAGGTTTAGCAGAGCAGTCATGTGATTGGTTAGACATTACATCAGGATGATGTAATACTCCGAGGACTGGCTAGTGTGTCAGACACAGTGAGAAAAGGAGAGAGAGCGAGGGCTTTGCTGAGGAGGGGAGTGCAGCAGCCTGCAGCACACTGAAAGAGAGAGGGTGAGAGAAGGTAATCCCAAACCACACAACAGTGCTTTAGAGAACGGAGGGGAGAGCAGAACTCTTTTTCGTTAGCCCTGACTGAACGGCGGAGATAAGCAGAAGCGCTCGCTGCAGCCGGCTGGTGCCAAACACTCTTGGGTGTCGCGTTTCTGTTTATGCAGCCATTATATGCATTAAATAGAAAGAGTGTGTATGTATGTTCTCACATGTTTGGGCTTTATGAGGTAATGGATGGAGAAAACCTGATATGATGTAAAGAATATATTGAATACATGTTGATTGCAAAAAAATAAATAAGGGATGTTTTAACATAGTTTCGGGAAGAGCACGCTGAATGTCAGCACACCCGGTAACCATTGACGCTCATTAGTATTATCGCCCACTAGTCTATTAATTATTCCTAATTTATCCGCCTCGGCATAAATACCATTGTCTCACTCCTCTCGGTATCTAGTTATGCACGATCCGCTCTGCCAACAAGATGTCTTCCAGCTAATCTTCCGAGTCCGAGGACTCTACTTCTCAGCCCATTGCGGCCACCAGAACCTCTGCTCCGCTCGAGCCCCCCTGGGAGCCATCAGCTCCAACTCGAGGCCGCAGGTATCTAGTTACGCACAATCCCGCCTTCCTCCCCTTCTCCGCCTTTTCCTTCGCACCTTCAAGGGGGGCGAACGGGACCGAGCTCCTGGCTCGCTCCCCGGATAGCACGCCAATTTTGCTTATTTAAGTTAATGAAGAAGTGCGAATTCGTGAAATAAATGAAAAAAAAAATCAGCTTGTTTCGCTTCAGGAACCAGCTTTTCTACTGCGGCTTGAAGTGAAAACTGTTCCTCCAAAAATGAAATTATGATCCTCTTGCCATCCTAAATTTGTGATCTGCAATTTTTACTGTTAGGTTTATGATTAAAATTAGTTTTTAGCAAACAAGCACAACAAAAAACAGCATAAAAACTATTCTTAAACTCATAACTAAAATGATTATTAATAAAAAAGAAAATGAAATGTTTCATAAGCAACAGTAAAGACATTTTTAATGTTTACATTTACACTTTTTTTAAATACAATTTAGCAGATGCTTTTATCCAAATGTATTTTTGATAATGATAAGAGACACTTTTAATAACTGAACACCAATGATAAATTAACACCTAATTTGTGTGGGTGTGTGTGCATAGATAGACAGATAGATAGAAATATTGTTAACCATTGTACTAAATGTCAACTGAATTTCAACCAAAATGCAGCACTTGACATAAAAAAAATAAAAAATCATTTTAAAAACTCGTTCAAAAATTGAGGCTATTTATTTTCCTATCCTAATTATATGGTTGAGCTAATTGCATGGTTAGTTGCATTTTATTTTTCTACATTTAGACCTGCCACCCATTTTTAGGTCACGACTCACCAGTTGAGAACCACTGAGTTAATACACCCTGACATAATTCATTATATGAGCCATGATGATCTATGAAAATCACATTCACAGCTGCACTGCATATGTAAATGCTTACAACCACCATGTGCATGTCACAACAGCTGTCGAGATTATCAGAAAAAGGCACAAAACCTAGTCATAGTCATTTTAAGACTACAAATGTTTAAAAAAAGATGTGTTAGTAGGTGTCATCACTGACAACCATAAAAAAATGACATAAAAATTACAACAATACTAATTGGACTCCAGACTGATTGTAATCGTGATACATTAAAATATGTAAAAACTGCTGTTAACTCTCAAACCAATATTAGTCCTCGGGGGACTTTTGTTGCATAAAATATCACTTAAAACTCAAATCTGTCCTATTTTCCTAATGAATTACTTCTGAAATATTCAAAGAAAGGACATAGCCACAGGTTCTCTGTTTTTGGCACACACAACCAGAAGGCCCAATAGCTTTTACTGTTGATGATGATGGCAGGACATGTGCATAAATTGAGACTGTCTAGAGACAAACACCTCAAGGCTGCATTAGAGACAACAGAAAGTGGCATCACTTCCTAAAAGCATCTAGCAAGATGTGCATCCACAAACCTCAGTTAAATGAGGACAAAAGACTGCTTTAAATGCATTTAAAGAACAACTTGTTTATTTTAAAGATTATTAATTGAGTGAGCACTGTACAAATGCTGCAAATGTGCTAATACGCGCTCGACATAATGTTCATCTTAATATAACGTTGTGAGCAGCCGTATTTCACTACTCGCTGATTTGAATAATGTTACATGATTTGATAGTGATTCATTTTTTTGCTGAAAAACTCATTTGCTCTGTGCATCTTTTGTGGCCAATCACTGATGGATATCAAGTAGCGAATGTTCATATGATGTTCATTTATCAGGGACAGCTTGCTGAAGTGTAAAAGCTATTTGCAGTCTTGTGTTGCTTCCTCCTCAGGCTGTTATACAATGGAGTTCTCATGTGGCCCGGGCCGAGAGTGACAGCCCAAGTCTGACGGAACAAAAAAGTAGCGAAATGACAACTTGATAAAAGCGAAATGACTTTCCGTCTGTGTTTCGCCGAGAGCAAGGTAAAAGGCGCGGGGCGGCTGGGTGCAGAGAGCATGAATAAAAGAGTGATGGGCGGTGGAGAGATCTGTCAGCTGAAGAGTGTGATGTCTGCGCGCTGATGCCTGTGTTTGTCTGGGTCAGGGTTACGTTGACGTTGCGGACCGAATTCGGTGAGTGAGCGAGCGTGTGTGTGTGTGTGTGTATGTGAGAAACTGGGGGGTCAGCGGGTTCAGAAAGGCTGAGCGGTTCTGTTGCTCGATTGTGTTTTTCTTCTCCTCGTTTGCAGCTGCTTCACCTCATCAAGACAAAAATGACCTGCAGTAAATGGATCACTTATTAAACGCTACTGTGTTTCAACAACGTCTACTATGACACAAAAATCAGGATATAAATATATATATATAAACACCCCAAAACCCCAAAAAACCTTATGCTGAAACATCATCATTTACACACTCCTATGTCATTTCTTACATGGCAATATTTCTTCAGCGTAACACAACAAATGGTTTTTGTCTGTATAATTAAAGTGAGTTAAGAAAACGGTTTGGCTACCAACCTCCTTCTTCTTTTTTTATTTTTATTTTTCAGAAGAAAGTCATGCTGGTTTTGCTAAGTACATTAAATAATTTAATTATTTTTGGGTGAACTACCTCTTTAAGATGTAAAAGGTGTACAATGACTTTAGAAGGAGTAAAGAATATAATACACAAAATGACCAGTACATTGACTGTACATTATTTAATTTATTGGATGTGTAAGTATTGATTTGAAAATATTTTAGTAACACTATATAATAGGTACCAGTATTTACATTATTTAATACACTTTGTTTGTTTTTTAAACAGTTGTTTTAGCTAGTAAAGTTGGTAACACTTTATTTTGATCGTCCCTTAAGAACATTCTGTTGAAAATAAGTATCTTCACACCTACATGTCAACTAACTTTCATTAGAATATAAGTAGACTGTATGATTATTATCTGCTAACACTTTATTTTGATGATCTACCAACAGACATTTTACTGACTATAGGTAACTTTAACCCTAAACCTACCAGTCTATTAATACTCTACTAACACTAATGTAAATTATTTGACATGTAGGTGCAAAGTTTGTTATTGTCAACAGAATGTTCGTAAGGGACCATCAAAATAAAGTGTAACCGTAAAGTTTGTTCAGGTTAGCTCAGGTCCATTACATTTTGCTAACAGATAAACTTTTATTTTATCAATGCATTAGTTATGCTTTATTTTGTGTCCTTGTTGCAGTGTAATTATATATTTAAGTACTGAGTAATAACACTACAATAAGGTTCATTAGTTAACAAGATTAGTTAACATGAACTAAGAATGGACAATACTTCTACAGCATTTATTAATCTTAGTTAACGTTTATTTCAGCATTTACTAATGAATTAATAAAATCACAAGATGTGTTTGTTAACATTAGATAATGCAGTGTGAACTAACATGAACTAACTATGGATGATTGTACTTTTATTAACTGACATTAACTAAGATGAATAAATACTGTAAAAAAATGTATTGCTCATTGTTTGTTCATGTTAGTTAATACATTAACTAATGTTAACAAATGGCACCTAATTGTAAAGTGTTACCAAAATTTCTGTAGAAATTACAGTATTACTCAGTAAATTTGTGCTATTTACTGGCAACAGTTTGTTCAAAGATACATGAATATTAAACATTACCAAGTCTTTATCTTTACAGGAACATTTTTTTATAAAATAACAGCCTCATGCAAAGCATTTCTGTAAACCACAGGGTTAACCCTAACCATATCCGAAAAAAAAAAAAACAGAAAAAGGTTGATGAGGATTTCTGGTTCCCAGAATGCTTTGTATAAGGCTGTTTTTAATAGTTTTATTCTGTAAAGATAAAATACTTGTTTATTTGTAATGTTCAAACTGTTGCCAATATATTTGATAAATTTAAATCTACAGTAAACTTACTGGCAACCAGCTGCATGGTTAGAGTTAGGATTAGGGTTTAGTTTAGTGTCACTTGCATGCAATTATGCATAATTGTTATTATAATCATCAAGTACATGTAACGTGTAACGAGGACACAATTGAGATAAATAAAAGAGATAAATACATTCTGTAATTCTAACATCCTATTGTACTACTTTAATATTAAACGTAATTCATGATAAGCAGTGGGGATACATGGAAGCAGTGTGCTCTTCACCTTTGCTTATCTGACACACAGTTGGATTCAGCAGTTTTCTGACCGATCTCTCTCCATCACAGAGGACAGGAAGAGCTAATCTGGCATGTACGCATATGCAAATATGAACCATAACTGTCTGGGTGCTGCTTAATTCCCCATTATTCTACAGACAGAAGTCCAATCAAGCTGACTTTGAAATGGATTGTGGGCGATTAAGCAGGATTTCTGGGTGTGTGGACAGAAACGCTGTGCCTCGTCTCTCTCTAGCTCTCTCTCAGCTGCCAGAGGCATCAACCAGCACCGATCCAGGTAATTAATTCTCTGACAAGCATCACTGATTTGCTAAATCAGTGAGAATGGCATGCGTTGATCAAAAGAGAAACAAGAGGAGAGATGTTTGAACACATGGACTCAGAGATGTCAGTCACTGGGCCCTCACAACTGGCCCTGAGTCGCAGCGGCAGATTGAAGGACGTGAGAGGAATATACATTCAAATCAAAGACACAAGTCATACATCCACTGATACACATGCCTAATGCACAGCAGTGCACGCTATGTCTCTACGGAACGCTCAAACATACATGCATGCATTCACATAGATTACATTGATTCCAGGACATTTCTAATGCATGTGCAGATAGATATTAATTCATGGGCACAAGCTGGGTTTGTTAAAATGATAACATGCATTACAAATGTGCTTCCTCTGTAGAATAAGAGGGAAAATAAGCAATGTGACATGTAAACAAGGGAAATTAACAACTGAAGCTCAAGTCCTTTGGTATTGAACTGAAGGCTTATCTGTGATTTATCTGATTGTAAAGTAAAAAGATAAATCATGGTATTTTCACATGAGTATTGGTCTTTCACAATCTACTGATTTTCCCCTGAAGAAATACATACTGTAAATGATTTCTGTTAAAAGTCAGTGGCCCTCAAAAAGTATTCAGACACTTAAGGTACACTGAATAATGTGTGAACGCCATTGCATTATGTTAATAAATTCTAAACCAAATAAATTAATATTAGAAATGTAAACTCGAAACTAAGTTTAAACTTAAAAAATGTTATTTGGTGTAATTAACAAGTTTCTTAATTTTCTTAATATCCATATATTTCCAAAACAAATTCTAATATTAAGCAGCATAGCTGTGTTCAGCATTGATAATAATAAGAAATGTCTCTTAAGCATCAAATCTCTACATTGACAAAATGATCACCAGGATAATGACACAGAAGACTGAAAAAACTAAATAAACAACCCCAGACTTTTGAATGGTGGTGTAGATCATCTTAATTATGATTATCATCATTGTTCTTATTGGGTAGCCACGCCACATGACATTTTAATACCTGAACTTTGCTTATTGTTGAATAAATTAATATACAGGACAAAAACATGCATGTCATGTCATGATTTGATTGTATTTTTATTTTTAAACAAAAAACATATATAAAATGAATGTGCTGAGGTTTCAAATGATATTGTCACAACCTCACAAGAACCTGAACTCAGATCAGCTCCTACTACTCACTCACAAACACCAGCCACAGATCCTGGATCAGTCACCACCACACGATCCCAATCACCTGAATACTGAACACCTGATTACAGTCACCTGTGCACTACTTACAGGGCAGCTTCACATTCACTCGTCGGCTGAGCTCAAGGTTGCAACGCTCACAACCTTCCATTGCCTGTCTGCCCAAAGCCTTTTCCTCACGAAAGAATTCGGTTCACAGAAAGACTGAATATATTCATATTACCGTGGTTTATTTACCTTAGTTCACTCTCGAACTTGTGCTGGACTGTTCACTGCCTGCTACTGTGCCTGATACTACTCACTCATACTTACCTCTCAGTTGATTTCCTAATGTTATTTTACAGAGCTGTAAATAAAAATGCCTGAATTTATCCAAGTTACGTGTTCGCTGCCTTCACTGAGCCTGACAGATATACAACAGCTGTATCATTTAAAACATTAAGACAATCAGTATAATCAAAGTAAATACAATCACTTTGGGACCAGATGGCTGCAATTCACAACAAAGATACAATTAAAAAAAGTGAAGTCAGCTCTGAGAAAATGTCAAGCATAATGTATATTTGAAGATAACACTGATATTTAATATTTTTAAGCACTTCAATAAAATTCATGTATTTTTATGTGTAGCTTAAGTCTCCAGATACTTTTTGCTGCCACTGTATGTGATCTCATGCAAAGGCATCACTCATTTCCCGCTGAGTGTGCCAATCATTTGATGCAGTGTGTGCTGAATTGAACACTATTGATCTTTAAATAACTGGATTGGATTGCAGTGTAACAGTTCTGGCTCGATTGCTGTGCTGTCTGGCGCTACAAAGCAGTGAATTCGGGAGCTGCTGAAAGTATCTGGCACGTCCCTTGATTAACTGGCTAGTGTTTCGGCTCTTTTCCTTGGCCATTATCAGCCTTCAGCCTCTGCCAGCGTGGCTCAGGGCATCCGCTTTTAAAAGAACTTGCCAGATCAAACTGGCACGTCATAGAACATTAGGCCTGACATTATTTCAGTCCACTGACTTGCGGTCTCTCAGGTCAACTTAGCGGTCTTTACCGGCTTGAATGTTCATTGGTTGCCATGGTTAGAAAATCTCACTGAAAAGCAGCGGGACTCAGAGAACGGACTGAAGTGGATCAGTGGACAAAGCTGATGTCTTTACATTGCATGACTCAAACAGGAAAACACTAGATAATGACTCTCGCCAAGGTCCCCACTGGACCAACCTATGTAATCCAAGCTCCACTTAATCACCACAGCAGAGATACTCCCAAATGTCATCAGATAGTGAAGAAAAGTTTAGAAAAATGCATAGGGAAAAGCACTGGGGAGTCGAAAGTCTGCAAAAGAAAGGCTTGCACTGCAATAAAATGATATGGAGGTTAATTATAGATGAGTTCTAATCTCTGATAGTGAGAAAATCATATGTACCATGTTTTCTAAAAGAGCGATACTGGAACACTTGGAAAAGACTTTGTAGAAACATGCTTACGGGCATTCAGAAAATGCATATATGCTTCTGTAGTGAAGTTACTTTTTTATTCTGACTCTGGGAGTAGGAGATGCCATTAGTAAAAGAAAAATATATATAATTGAATTGTTCACAAAATGGAACCACATGCCTGATTTTTCAGGCCTATATGTTTTCATAAATGCCCAGGCACTCAATGTACTGTATATCGATAAACACATACACAACAATTCCTTCTGCTTCCTTACATTTTATTGGATGTGCAACATTTAAAATATGCTGGTATACAGTACTAAACAACTGGCACTTTTCAGTGTGTGGCAACATGTGGATGCCTTCTGAATCACAAAACAAACAAAACAAAACAAAAAACAGGCAAAAAGAGACCATTCACTTTTATAAATAAATAAATAATTTTTTTCACTCAAACTACTGTATTCATACAAAACAGTAATTAACTAAGAAACCTAACAAGTGACTGTCTTTATCTTAAGTTTTCACTCAGCTAACTTGTTTGGAAAGACTTATTCAGCTTCTGTGCTGCGACTAAAAAGTAAGCTTTTGCCTCGCGTGATAAGTTATGGCAACAGATTTTGGTGAGATTTGGCAGGAAGTGTATGCACTTATCTTTACAGAAGCAGCATGGAGAGAAACTTCAGAAATGTGTGTGGCGAGGTTGGAATAAACACAAGCAACCGAATGGCCCCAAACAGCTTCAGTGTCCATATCAGAGCCAGACTGCTCTGCAGACATGCGCAGTTTAAACTGACTAAGTATTAATGGCAGGGAAAGTCCCTTATACTTAAGAACGACCAAATATTAAGTGTTTCTTGGAGGTTATTGTTACGATTTAGCGTACGTGTGTGGTGAGGTGTGCGTGACCTTTATCAAAGAGTCTGTATGCGCCAAACCTCTCAGCACGGCAAGGACCAGGAAACTCGAGAGACGCGAATGGATGCAAGACATTTAATAAAAAAAAACTGAACAGAAAACGCCGACAAGGCGGCTACAAAACTCACACACAAAGGGGTACACAGCATGAACACGGAAACAGCAACACTTCAGCAACACGTGGCTTAGACGGCGAGGCAGGCTCTGACAGTGACAGCGGTTGCTGGGCCGGTTCTGACAGCGGCAACGGGACAGGCTCGGGCTGGGACAAGGACAGGGGCAATGGTAGCATGGCAGGCTCTGGCGGTGACAGCAAGGGCGGGGCTGGCTCTAGCAGCGGCGATGCGGCAGGCTCTGGCAGTGACAGCGGTTGCTGGGCCGGTTCTGACAGCGGCAACGGGGCAGACATCTTGGCCGCTAACTGGAAGATATCCCAGACGATCCTAGCCTCCTCCCGTGAAGAGATCGGCGGCGGCATCGGGAAGGCAGATGAAAAGCTCGTCAATCCTTCCCGTGGCTCAGACGAGCGAGGAGGTCTGAGAGGCGGACCACGCCGGATAGCGAGCCGAGTTCCGGCATAGGTATTCTGCCTAGATGATCCTGGGTCTGCGAAGATGTGCGCGTTCCTCGGGGTGAACGCCATCTTCTCGTTGATGTCCCGTTCTGTTACGATTTAGCGTGCGTGTGTCCAGGTGTTCCCCTTTATCCCTTGATTGTATCTTGTATATAAGCATGTCTTGTTTTATTCCCTGTTGTCGCTTGTTAAAGTACTTAATGTCTGATAGTGTCACGTGAAGATGTTGTGTTCGTGATCTGTTGTGCCCTACCTGCTGTGTGAGTTTTTGTAAACCGCCTTGTCGGTGTTTATGTTCTATTTTATTAAATGTCTCTGCATCCAATCCTTGTTCTGGTTTCCTGGTCCTGGCCGCGCCGAGAGTTACGGCGAGCATTCATGTGTGTGAACATAATCATATTTTTAAGTACTCAAATACAATACTGACATTCTGCAGCTGTGTTACAGTATATATGGCTAAACAAACAAACACAGAAACTGTTAAAAGGTATATCACACTCAAAGCTGCTATTGGTTTTGAATATTAGTCTGGTGATGATTAACAACGGCACTCTTGCTTCTGTGATATTGCTTAATTATCTCATTAAAAAAGACTATGTATAGGGTGAAGGACAAAGAAAATTTGGATCCAGAAGCTTTCTAGCAGGGAAAGGGATTCAGTAGAGCACATACCGACAGGAAATACAACAAAGCCTCTACATTTTTCTCTTCCTGTCAAGTAGACACCTAAAAACACTTACTTTTGCACAGAATGACTTCATCTGATAACTGCTGGTTATCTTGCGTCTTTGTCAGGCAGATGGCAGCTGTGGTTGTTTACGTTATGTTTACGGCAGGCTTATGTTTACAGGCGTATACGTACAGTTTCAGCTGCATCTAACCAGCTGATACTCCATGGAGTGGATGTAAATGCAGGCCAAGGATCAAGGGCTGGTGGCATATGCTTCCCGGTTCTCTGTTCGCTTGTGTGGAGAATTGATAGTTAGGAGGGACCACGCGTGAGCGGATGCGTGTATTTGTGAGGGGGTGCTGTCATATTGGCAATGCGGCAGCGTGTGCAGTGACAAGCTCCACACGGGGAGGGCTGGGAGGTCATGTGGGGAGGAGAGGCAGGCATCTGACAGGGACATCAGTTTCCTCAGACATTAACTCCCCCTGTACCTGAGAGAGTGGAATAATCACACGCCGGGGCCATACACCATGAAATGGAAGTGCGGCAGAGATCTGGGGGAGTGGACACACAGGCCTGTCCAAGGAAATGAGAGACATTTTTTTTAAAGTATGGGCCGCCGTGGTGTGTGTCTGTTTTCGTGTGAGATACAGCAGGAGGGGAAAGAGCAAGAAACAAAGAAATGTATGTGTATGGGATCAGGTAGGCCTGTATGCTAATCACAGCTGCATGTAATATGAAAAAACTTCAGCATCTGTGTTCTTCGCTGAAACTGTGATATTGCCACAGACACATTTTTACTAAGGAAAAACCATCACTTTATATAAGCTGCTTTCAAACCAATAATATCAAAACAAAAATACATAGTACCAAAAGATCACAAAGAGATGTACATTCAGCTAACAGACATAAGTCAGTAACAGGGAGAAAAAAAACCCCCCAAAAAAACCAACAACTTTAAAAAAAAATTAGCATCAAAGGAATAAATGATGTTTTAAATAATATTACAATAGAAAATATTAGAAACTTGTTTTTCTGTAGAATAAATCACAATTTTTTTTATTTATTTATTTTTTTTTTTTTTACAAATTACACTTTTTTAACAAATACTAAAATGATTCAGGAGTATTTCATATTTTGGTTATTATTTAAAAAAAAAATTAAATTCGTTTTTAAACATTGTAATTAATATTTTTATTACTGATTCATATTTTGAAATTTAAATTATTATATTATTATAGCAAATATAAACAATTCAGCACTTTTAAAGCAATATTTTTATATAAAAAAATACACAAATTACGGTAAATCTGTAATATAGTAGATACTGTATACGGAGATGGATGGACAGACAGATGTACTGATAGACATGAAGACAGATACTGTAGATAGATAGATAGCTCTCTGCTTCTGCATGACAATGTAGTGATCTAGACTTGGTCTAACAGTAGGGATTTGCCAAAAACAATCCTTACCCAATACTCAAAGTCTACCTCCCGAGCATTTTAATCTTGATTTACTATGACTCACTAGAACCCACTGAGGCTTCCTTCAAATTTTCAGTGGACCGTTGAAGCCCCTTTCTGCATGTGTGCATCTGTTCTGTGCCTCTTAAAGATGCCTAGAGCATGATCACGCTCTGATGGTGTGTGACAGCGGCTGCGCTGATTAAATGTATTGATCACTGTCTGTCTACCGAACACAGTTCGGCCATCTGATACATTATGAGAGCAAAAAGTGGCATATTGTACATTCGTTTGGAGCCTCGACGTGGAGCTCCGGACCTGAAATCCATACACAAATTCCCATGTTTTCCATGTTTACAAATGCTCCTAGGGAGATGATGCAGATTTCCGGATCCGCTAACTCCATCTGTGAGCGCTGGTGCTTTGCGTCTCCCATCTTTGAGCGCACGGACAACTGGCAGCGCGCGAGGCTCCAGACCATTACTCTGATGTTGTTTACATGCAATGCAAATGATTGGTAAACAAACAGCGCCGCACAGAGCCACGCGTTCCCCCCGGCCGTCCTTGTAGCCTATGCAAATCAGTGCCCACCGCGCTCTCGGCTCGCATGAGGCAGGAAATTAAGAGCTGAGGCTAAATTACAGTGTAATATGTAAATGTGCAGATGTGTGGCTATGCATTGTTGCTTCATTATGACTGGAAAAATGGCCCTGCTTAATATTCAAACAACTTTGTAAACAAAAAAGGCAGCGCGCGCTAGCAGTCCCACAGGGGCAGCGGGCCACTGAATGTTTCTCGCCACGCAACACGGACTGTAACTGTGTTCATTTACCGTCATCAAATACATCACAGCGGGCAAACAACTACAAGAGCCAAACGTGTTGGACGGCTTAATGCGAATTGCAGTCGTGTGTGCTAATGCGCTCAGAGTGATACGGTAGTCATGATGCTCATTTATCAATGTGGCATGGCTCTTGCCCGGTCGGAGAGGGAATCTGGCCTCGCTGACCCCACTCGCAGGTCGGCCTTCTCTCACACCACCCACACCAGGAAAACAGATTACTGCCGATCGATATCTTAGAACGCACCTCCTGCTGGGATTCAGCTGGGATTTGGGAGTCCTACAGGGAGCATGCAATCGGCGATGCATGGTGTGTGTTGCGCTGCCAATGCGTTACGGATGTGTGCATCTATGGCATTCTCAGAACATAGCCACATCAATGTTCAATGAGTGATTAGATGGACAGTTTAGATGGACATTTCGCTCAGTAACATGCTTTCAACAATCATTTGCTTACCCCCAAACCTGTATATTGCAATTTTCTTTCTTACATGGAATATTTGCATTATAAAATAAATGGTCACACTTTATTAAGTGGCCTTTACTAATATATTTTATATCCAAAAGTAAGTGCAATGTTTTTATTGTGTTTTGCAAAACAGAAGGTTTGGTAAGGTTTGGGACAGGTTTGGTGGTACGGGTGGGTTTAAGAGTGGGTTGAGGTGTATGGGATGGGTTTAAAGTGTAATTGCATGCAGGATTGTTTTAACATAAGTACAACATAAAACATACATGTACACAATAAGTGCATTATATTAAATGATTAATAAAGTAATGTAAGTACATTGTAGTTAAGACAAAATCGAGAACAAATAATTCAATAAAAAAGTATACCCATATATTAAAATGATTTGAATACACCGCTTCTATGAAAGTGTTTTAATTACTTTTATATTGCAAATCTAAAAATATTAGGTCGATATAATTTTGCTGATGTTAAAAATGCCTCAATACAATAATTATTCTTATATATATACATATAAGAATAATATATATATTAAATAAAACTGATTCACTGCTCATTATTACTTGAAAAAAAAAAAAAAACTACAAGCAGAAAAACAGCAGCAACAACAAAAAACAGGAAATTACATCATAGAAAAGGCCCCTGGTAGATCATCATGACTGCACACAAATAAGTCTCTTAAAAACATTGGATAATTTGACCTTTTATGATAGGGCTTACTGTTGTGCAAAACTATTTTTGTACCTTACTGCATAAAACAGGTTCAATCGTGACCCTGGCACATTTTTATTACATTGATATAAGCATGTATTGCTGTGTTTTTATTACGATGCTTCAGTTACATATCGCAACGGTTCAGAATTCAAATATCCGGGCACTGTCACTAAAAGTTAATGCTCTATCATGTCCAAATCAAATCACACCCTAAACCTACACGACCGATAGTGTAGGTGCAAAACTGACATCGAAAGTAATTTGTTGATGCAACCGTGCCATTTTCAATTGCCTTTTTATGCAGATTTGAACTGTTTTGTAGAACCGTTTTACAAAAGATTTAAACCATCTCACGTGAACTACCGAGTAAACCTACGGCCTATAAAAACCCATGGATATGAAGCTGGATATGTGTGATGCTAACATTCACAAGCACCAGTTTTCTCTCAGCATATTAATATTGTTTTGAAATCATAACATGATATTCTTCAAGTGATTGTGTTAAATTTTCTTTATTAATCCAAACTTTTGAAATTTTTGTGAAAAGGTATAAAAGGTGTCAGAGTTTTACTGCCTCTAGTGTTCATTTCTTTTGGAAACTGCAGTGATATGTATTTATTGGTACATATTTCATGTCTCCCTTAACAGTGAACCAAGGTACGTTTAGGTAATATTTATATTTGCAAAAATGAATCAATGAATCAATCAAACAATCAATACATTGTTTTTGTTTAACTGCATTGCAATTTTAGAGTCAACTGAAAGTTGAAGAAAATAGAGGGCTCACTAGGCTCTTTGTGGTGAAATATACTGTATGTCCAGGTCACTAAAGTTCTCTGACAAGTTCACATATCAAAGATCTTGAGTTTGTCAAAAAGAGAGGCTGCATCTACACACACTGAAGTATTAGTCTTGGCAGCATTGGGGAACTAGAGACGATGTATGTATGCCTGCCAGAAACTTTTCCACTAACTCTCACAGGTCATTGACGATGCAATATGAACTACTTTGGCATGTTTTGCCCATGATTAATGTAACTTGTGTATTCTGGAATCATCTGTGAATTATGGGATGATACAAGAACACTGAACTTACCGTATTTCCCAAAGAGACTGTTGCTGTAATTTCCCAGTACAGATTTATGTGTGGATTTAGTTTAGAGTTTACTGAGAATATGAACAAACTATAAACAAAGCATTTACTTCAATACCAGAAGGCTCTCATTAAAACTATACCTGCATAACAAAATGTTCGTACGATGTTCATGAATGGAACAAACAAAAAGGTCTTGTTCGTCTCCTCCGTGAAGCTAATTCATCGCCATTTCCAAACTTCCTTCTGCAGTTTCAGCACAATAGCAGAATTATCAAAGTTAACTGGGGACATAATTAAAAAAACATATATGCTTGTTATTCTGAGGTGAGCACACTCATGAATATTTATGTCATTACTGCTGTCCTCTGATAGTCTTTGTGTGAGTTTTGATAAAGAACGCGGCCGAGGCATGAAATTTGTAATTTATTCCTAAATGTGTTTTCAGCCACAGTGTTGTGGTCCCTTCAACATTTCGTCACTCCCTATTTAAATCTCTTTTCATTGCGTTATTAGGAAAATTCAAACCGCCACCTCTCTGTTATCCAAGCGTAGAGTGAAAATAAAAGCTATTTGTATGTGAACATGCATGTTGGCTATGCTGGCTGAACAGCGCTAATGGTTTCATAATTTCAGAATAATGGCTCCGTGTCAGTATAAGATTGCCATTAGCCAACCGTGCTGTTGATGTGGGCATCTTTCGTCCGTTTGTAACTCTGGGGGGGCTTCAGGTGTGTATTGTGCTTTGTGTAAAACCCTTGCACGGAGAATGGAAAGGTCTCAAGATCCTCAGAGCTTGTTTTATATGGGTTTGTTCCAATTATCTGATTGTGCCCATGAATCAGTTCACTCAGAAATAATAATAATAATAATGTATGATTTTGCATGATTTTCAAAACAAAACAAGATATTTTAACAGTGTTTTAATTGTTTTTGCCTATACAAAAGTCAGTGGGGTCCAAAACAACATTGTACCACAATGCCTTTCAGTTTAACACAAAAAAAAAAAATAAAAAATCTATGATCTATGAGACTCAGGAAGCATGTGTGTTCATAAAATATAATCAATTCATTTTTATATAAAATTATTTAGTTTTATATATTTATAACAGAATTTTTGAATATGGTAAATTATACTAATCAAAATGAGGAAATAATTCACAATATACCTGTGCATGTATTGCTTTAATTTATATTAAATTTCATTTACTATATTATTCATTTCCATTGATGATATTGTAGGTTATTCCTTTTATGTTTATTTATGTTCAGTAACTTACTGTAATTATCTAGCGAAAAATACTCTAAAATATATTTTGAAATACATTTTTTTTCATGCTACTGTAAGTGTACATTTACATTTTGTAGTGCTAAAAGTGCCTTGCAATTTGCACTTTTAAAGGCTGCTAAATTGGAACAACTAATTTTGTGCTTAATTAGGATATACAATCTGATTGTACCGAATGAAACTACTGCAAGTGTAGTTCAGGTACATTTTTTAAAATCTTTCATTCAATCTTTCACTTTCAAAATTTTGTACATTTTGCACAAGCAATAATAAAAAAGTTTACTACTAAAGTAAATCTCAAGTATGATATCTATAAATAAGTTATAGATGTTAAGGGTTAAGGGTCCAGACAAATGCATTGTGACTCTAATTCTGTCATATTTTGGGTTCAAATCTTATCTTGGGAAGAAAAAGCCACAGTAGGCCGGATGGTCTGCTTTTGAGGTCAGGGATGGAAAAGGTTAGAGAAAGATTACTAAGGCTCTTTTAATAACACATGCATGCACAAAAGCACGTGTACATACACACGCAATAACACTACACACCCTTTGACCCGATGTATGTTTATGTATACGTATGAGACACAGACAGCTACGAGGGAAAAGTCTTCTCATCTTCTGGTCCAATCCACGGCTGCCACTCAACTTCAAAGCTCTGGCCATTCGGTCTTTCTTAACCCCCAAATACAGAGTCTTGTTACAGCTGTGAGCAGGGGACAGAGTGTGTAGTGTGCTGGACTGCTGATTAACCCTTGAGCCAGTGTTGTTCTCCACCGCCAGACGGATCCTCTTTCTCAGGGCTCGGCCTTGTAACGGGAGCCCTTTCACACACTGCCCACTTCAAAGCTCCCTGCCTGCCAGGAATGTCAGCTTCAGAAGTAAAGAGAGATGGCTGCTGAGAATGAGTGCGTGCGAGAGGAAAACCCAACGTGTTTGTGTGGGAGCTCGTATTTGAATATGCAGGGAGAAAGTGTGCATCTATATTTTTCAAAAGGAATTGCCTCTCCTCGGCCTGGCACAGTCAACTGCTTCTCCTTTTTTCATTTGCAGCAGAGACAAGTTGTTTTTAATCTAATTTGGCTGCAAAGAAAAGGCCCTTGGGCTTGTTTGGCCAGAGTCTCGACTAGCTTTTCCTCCTCGCAGGACGCGCCATGTGTGCAAAGCTTAACAACTAGTTCTACAGCGCCTGCCAATGTACAACTTCAACAGACTACACTGCCAGTGATTAGTAAATGAATAGCAACATAACACATTTTTATTTGAATGCTTTTGCTTTATATATATATATACTTATTTTTTTATAGTTTTTTCTTTTTAAAAAAATATTTCACACAATATTTACAATACATTTTATGGAATTTCTTCATTTAGAGGGAGTAGAATCTATACTGAATTGATGGCATTTGTTGACCAATTTGTACGAATTTGTATGAGGTGGAAAATTTGTGCTAATTCGTACTAATTCATGGGACCTAACTGGCACAAATTTGTATGATGTGTCGAAAACCCCAGTGACAGGTAGGTTTAGGTACAGAGTTATGTGTAGGCCATTCATACAAATTCATACGAATTGGCAACTCATAAAATACGTACGATATAGCAATTTTTTTTTTTACAAATTTGTAAAATTAAGCCACCTCGTAAAATACCTCATAAAAAACTTTGTTAAGTAACTTTCTTTTGAATTAAGTGCTATTTTTATTTTGTGATTATGCACTAAATTAATCAAAACTAACATTAAAAAGAGTTTTACATGTTATGAAATAATTAAGTTTCACATAAATGGTGTTCTTTTAAATTTGATATTAATCAAAGAATCCTTAAGAAAAAAGTAGCATGGTTTCCACAATTTAACAACTGTTTATAACTCTAATAACAAAAATCATAATGAAAAAAATGCCTATTAAGCAACAAATCAGCATATTGAATGATCTGTCAAGGTATCGTGTGATACTGAAGACTGGAGTTTTCTAAAAAAAAAAAAGCTTTTATTTATTTTTTATTTATTATTTTTTTTATTTAAGAGCCTTTATTTTTTATTACAGAACTGACACTTTTTTATAGGATTGGAATATTCTAGAATGGAACTTCATGTCTGTAGTATAACTAAATATGCATTTCCTGAAAGAAATATAATAATTTAAGCTGTAGATCCTAAAGATCACAGTTCCTGATGAGAAATTCCAGCAAACTTGCAATGGGGCAGTTAGCTGTTATATAACCTGCTGCATGAGAGCAGAAAGACAGGTGAAACCTTTCTCTCACTGTCTCTCTTCCCTAATCCTCACTGAGGACAGGAGGTGACCTCTGCTCTGACAGACTGGGGAAGAGCACATTTCAGGCCCTCAGGATGGGCCCCAAGACCCTATCTTTGATCAAACCTCAGTTTAAACCAAGATCAAGGCCTGCCAGGTCCTTTGTTCTTGCATGGTTTGAAGACCCAGTTAAATCCTAAGAGATCTGCCCAAAATGCCTGAATTGTGATGGGGTAAAAAGGAAGTTCAACAGGTCCTCCTTACCTTTTAGGAGCTCAACAATCTCAAAAATCTCTGAACTCAAAATTGTAATGGATCTGGCAAGTTACACAAAACTGCACCTGTTGTAAAAAATGTTTGTATTATGTATTATGCCGCATTTAAATGACAATATTATAATGTTTTTACAGAGATTGTGTCTGACTGGATACTTGTACCTCCATTGCTCACAGCGGCTCCTGGCCAGGGGGGTTGTGACACTGCCAATAAAGCTCCACTGACTAACTGTTCTGTCGATCATCGTGATCTTTCTTTTGTGAGAAGGAGACAATGAGCCGCTTCTGCTGCCTGAAAGCCAGGCAACCTGAACCAACCAGAGGAAGCTCTCAAAGCCCCATGAAAACAAACTGCTGAGCCAGGCCATTTCCCCTCCTCTTGAAAGACTATCTTGAGCCTTGTATAAAGGTGAAGACGCGTAATCTTCAATCCTCAAAGTCACACACGTACACAGCATGTCCTTCCTTCCTGTCCTGAAGATTCCTCTTCTTTTCTTGCATTGCAAACTGTCAATCTGACTCGCGTAAATGTTTGTCTACTGTAATTATCCATTAGTCTATTGATGCATTCAAGTCATGTTCGATGCTATCTCAAGGCCAATCAGTAGCGATTTCTTTAAGACTGCAAGGGAAGCTCAGCTTCCCCTATAATGTCACAAAATTAATATTCAAATTCTGTACTATTGTATTAACATTTTATTGACTAAAAAACGTTCATCTCAAAGACGAGTTCGTTCAGAATCAGTTAGATATAGCAGGTCGGCTGACTTGATTTTCTTCTCAT
>JAUCMS010000062.1:6121788-6159043 GCA_032357445.1 Enteromius radiatus | reverse complement strand
AGTCCTGGTAGGAATGCACATATCCTCACAGAAACTGATATATGATGTTACAGTCTCTGTGAGCTCGTCCAGATCGTTGGCAGCAGCTTCAAAAACAGACCAACCAGTGAGATCGAAACAGGCTTGTAAATTCTGCTCTGCTTCATCAGTTCACCTTTTTACAGTCTTTAATACAGGTTTAGCTGATTTCAGTTTCTGCCTGTAGGTCGGTATGAGATGTACTAGACAGTGATCGGAAAGTCCCAAAGCGGACAGGGTGATATGCATCCTTTATTGCGGTGTAGCAGTGATCCAGTATATTGCTGTTTCTGGTGGGACATGTAATATGCTGTCTGTATTTTGGCAGTTCACGTGTGAGATTTCTCCAAAGTTAAAATTCTATCATTACTTACCATCATTTTGTTCCAAGTCTTGATTAATATTTTTTATCATATGCAAGAGCTTTATGACCCTCCATTGACAGCAACACAACTAGGCACGTTCAAGGCCCGGAAAGGTAGTAAGGACATTGTTAAAATTGTCATGTAAAATAATCAGTGGTTCAGCTACGAATTCTATGCTGACATAGAACATGCATCTCTTTTAGTTCATTGTCTGTATATTCTGGCTAAATTAAGTACGGCTAGGCAAAAATTGCACGTCATCTCTGTCAAACTCTTAAAATGTTTACAGCATGCAGCTTCCTCTGCTTGTAAACAAGCCACAGCGATTACAGGTTCTTTGTCAAAACACAGTGGCTCCTGCTTCAACAGCTTTACATGCATGCCTCGTGTTACTAAAGAAGAGAAGAAATCATTGAATAAAGTTATTTTTGTTTACTTTGCAGACAAAAAGTATTCTAGTAGCTTCATCAGATTATGACTCCAACCACTGATGTCACATGGACTATTTTAATGATGTCCTTACTACCTTTCTGGGACTTGAACATGGTAGTTGTGTTACTGTCTATGGAGGCTCAGAAAGCTTTTGAACCTCAACAAAATTATCTTAATTTGTGAAAATGATTGAAGGTATTACAGGTTTGGAACAGCATGAGGGTGAGACATCAATGACAGAATTTTCATTTTTGGGTGAACTATCCCTTTAAAAAGACACCAATTCATCCACTGGTCTTATGGTTTACCGCTATGTTTATTTTTCATGTTTTTTGGAAGCGTCAGCTTTCCTTTTTTTGTGAAGTATGGTTTCAGGTAAATTTTTGCCACTTCTATAAAGACTCATATATATAATTAAATTTACATATACATTTATATAGGACTTTTTACACCTTTTTGTATGAATGACTCTAATTTAATTACTGAAATGTTATTGTCATTTAGCAATCCTTTATTCCTTACAAGCGTTAAACGTTTCCCACCCCTAATGTAAAGCCACAGTTTGTTCAGCACTCTAGTTGTGTTCACTTCCCCCCCCCCCATAGACGCACACGCTTGTGCAAATGCTGACAGAGCAGCTATACAGAACACACCAGAAAAATGTAGTCATTTAGTAGACAAATACTAATTCAGACACACCAATGCACGTCAGCATGTCCCCATTCTGTTCGGTTCAGCGATGATAAACAACACCCTGTGTATCAGCCATACAACACACTCTAAAGGCTTTTGATAAACCATTGCACATAACCATCCTATGTGATGTCAGTGACCATGCAGAACGCTTTTGGACACCGGACAGAAAACGCATTAAATCCCTGACATGGCAGCTGTGGAAGTAAATTGTGAGAGAGCATTAGGATTACGTTTTCCCCGTAACCAAACTTGTTACCGAGGACAAAATGAAGCCAAACTGGTAGATGTACAGATTGCGGTTTGACATCCTTGAGCAAAACAGAATGGAATGGAGACGAATGACAGATTGAGGGGAGAAAAGAGGAGCACAATGCTGCATATGCTGTTTGAGGGGGCTAGACAAAGACCAGTCGCTACCCCCTCCATCCCCCCTCTCAGTGCCAGCTAAAAATACTTCCTTTTCAGGCTTGCGCGTGGCTGACTTTGATCTGCGGGCCACTCCGGGCCCTGTGCGTCAGCAATGACGTCAATCAAGCTGGAGAGGGGCTCCTGTTGTAGGTGGAGCGGCTTGTGGGTGGGCTGCTGCAGCCGGTATGAATGAACAACCGAGTGCTGAGGGATCTGCATTGTCTGTTGAGCAGGGGCCCCGTATCCCATCCTTATTCAACTCCTCACGCTATACATCAGCCATTAATTGCCATCCTCTCAATCCCCACACAAAACCTGTTTATTTACATTGTTAACATCGCTTTGAGGCGCTGCTTGACATTGAGTGCATCTATGAACCCGGTTCCTTGGTTCACAAACAACGAATTGTCACGACAGCACCAAACTATGGATAAGAAAAAATCGAAAACTGCAGATAACTAGGGCTGCAACTACATATCATATTGGAATATATCGCAATACAACAACATGTATAGTCTTCCAAAAAAAAAAACTTTAGACTGATTTAAATATGGCACAAAATATGGCCATGGTGCATTAAATATGGAAAAAAAAGAACATCAGTAGCCATGTTTCTATCCACATATTTGGGATATTACATAAAAAAAAAAAAACGTTGGATGGAAATGTCAAGTGGATACATTTCTTAGCCGAGAAGAAAATATGCACATAAAGTCTGAATTAGTTCCTTAATGAGCATCAGAAAAAGGCATTTGTGATACTGGACAGCATAAAACCTTTCTTTTGCTATTCTAAAATTCTTGAGCAAACACTCGTCAAAATGCTTCTGTATTATTAACTCCCAGAACTTCATTCCCAAACAGCTTTGAAATCTACATTTGTTTTTAACAGTCTATATCCATAGGTGTGTACATCATAGCCAACTCTAAATATTATTTCTAGTTAAATTAATACTCTTTTTTTATCCCAGAAGCAGCCCATGCTTTCTGTTTAGCTGATTGTCATATGATGATTTTTATTTATTTAATTTTTTTGTGCACCAGCACTTTGTTTAAGCATTTGTTACGTCAAGCAGTCGTCTTCAGAGCGATTGGAGCGGGCAATAATGGCGACGCAGTGATTCACAAGCCCTCACATAGAAATCTGAATGTAACTCGATAAACACAAACACACACACACACACACTCACATACGGTTACTTGGCAACAACACTGTTACTAAGAGACTGATTGCAAAGGAGGCTGGTTTCTATGGCAACAGCTGTGGCTGAGTCATCCGCAGTGCAGCATGTTGCTGGACTGGCAAGCTGATCAGTCTCTAAGTCATGGTGAAAGTACAAGGCCCTGTGAATCAAATTGCTGTTATGTCACAAAGAGTGATGTGATGCAATGCAACACATTTTTATTCCACAAATCTGCCTCCTAAGGGATTAAATTACACCGGACACATGGAGGAAGGCTGGTGTGCTAAAGTAAGATCTATACGCTAATACTCTGTGCCCTTGTTTGCTCTATTATTCAATAGATAGTTGCATCCTTTTCCATGAGGTTTGCTTTAATTTAAAGCATTGCTGAATTGAACAGGTTACACACCTACCCTATAGTCATCGTTCCAGCTGTTGAGGCCTGTGGTGACATCTGGATGCAAAGTGAGGCTTGAGTGGAGAGCGACTTGATTGGTTGTTGTTGACCCTTGCTACATAAAAAAAAAAAAAAAACACATTCTCAGCTTGAAATCCTGCTTTATGAATCACGCCATGTTTCTCAAGTATGATATACTAGACTATTCAAAAAAGCCATAATCTGATCTGATAAAACAAAAATGCATTTTTAAACTAATATATATATACACATATTGCTGAAAAATCATTAACTGCAGTTAATTTCATCCAAAAGTTTTTGTTTACATAATACATGTATGTGTACTGTTTGTGTGTGTATATACTGTATCTATATATACACACATACATATACACACATACTAAATCTTATATTTTATATTATATATAAATATATTGAACATAAACATGTTATTCTGAAATATATGCATGTGTTTCTATTTTTCTACATAATAAACACACACAAATAGTATGTAAACTAAAACTTTTGGATGTGATTATTCACACACACGCACACACACAATCATTCATAATACTCAAGCATTAACCCTGCATTAAGCATTAAACCTGGCTAAGATTCCCTTTTCCTTGTCCTGCCTTAAAAATTACTTTTTGAAAACGGTTGCAGTCATTTTCATATAGTTCAAATATCCTGCAGATGTTTGTTAGTTTAATACACACAGATTGTCAAACTCACTCTCAGGTTTACTCTGTTATCACAACTCTCCTGACCACACTTTACCGTTGGTGGATTGATTTGACTGTGCAAATGAGAGAAGCATTTTCACGTGTCCTCTACGCTCTGTATTCTTTGATTTTTGCATAATTAGGCAATGCAGTTGTCATTTCACCTCACGACAAAAAAATAAAGAAAATGAAAAGAGAGATCTGCACCCAAAAAAAAAAATGGGAGGTACAAATGTGTACCACATGCTTTGTGTTGTTTTCATGGTGCCATTTAATTAAAGTTGTATGGAGGAGAAGGAGTGCCATATAAAGGGTGTAAAGGGATCATTCGTACTCAGAGAAGTTTAAAAATTGCAACTTCTCTTCACACATTTCACTCACAGCCATGCCCTGTAGAGGACGTGTCACCCGAAACCTTTCAGAAGTTATGAGCGGTCATATAGAAAGAAATAGTTAACTAAAATTATGCCCCATAACTCTTTTCAAAATTACAGTTGAACTTTTCTTGTCAATTTATTATTTGCTGACACATTTAACAACATTTGCTTTAGTTAATTGTTCTGACAATTTAAAAATATTTTTAACTGAAATATTATATGGATGATTAACTAAATTAATATGGCACTTCTAGTACTCCACTGGTGAAATCCTGATGAATTACTTTTATTTGCATTATCAACCTGGACCTCATTACTGAATTTTCCTGACAAATTCGCAAGTGTAGGTTTAAGAGAACAGAAGCAGAAAGTGGAAAATATCAGGTTTTGGCAGCCATAACTTACTCCCTCACATACCTAGTTTTTTATTGACATGCCATAAAACCATAACCGTCTTCCTCTCTGAGCTGCTTTGTACAATAATCCAGAGTAAGTACATCTTTATGAGATTCCCTAGACCTGCAGTTAAAGTACACAAACACGCACACCAATGGTGAGTCGACTCTATGAGGACGGGGCCTGATTGTGAGGGAATCCTTTGTATGGCATGAAGTCATGACTGAAGAGATTGGTGCCAGCCACAGAGAGCCCGAGAGGGGCCCTTCCATTTACAGGCCCACAAAAACAAGCAACCCAGGAAAAGAAAAGTGAGGAAACTAGATTTAGGACAACACTGCTTCGGTCTCAATTTAAAAGAGCTAAGCAAATCCCCAGGGCAACCCTCTAAAGAGGCAAATTCAGTATGCCAGATGGCTACTGAGACCCTATACCCGAAATAGTATTAAACACAATACAGTCCCATGCCCATCCACCCCACCTTTGTCCATTGGAAGACTGAGGCACAGTTGCCCCTACGCTCATGCATTATTAAGGAGGTGCACTTCTTCTCCCCACACAAAATCCCTCCATTATTTATGCTGAAGGACTGAGTAGGATCCTAATAGGCATATAGGATTTCTTCGTTTGTTGTGCAGGCTCTGTCCAATGAGGGAGGCTGGGAGTGGGTGGGAGCAAGTGAGCAGGCTATAAATAGATAGCTCTCTAGCTCTCTGACTCCGTGTGGAGGCTGACACGGGATGCGCTCAGCATGCATAACGAGTAAAGGTAGCACCGAGGAATTCTTGCGGCCGAGCATATAGCCAAACGCTGCAACTCACCGGCAGCCATTTGACAGACCTGCTGATTAAAGGTGTAAAGCGGTCTGTGAGCAGGTCTAGCTGGTGTTCAACAGAAATTTTATCCAAAAAAAAAAAAAAAAAACTGCTGCAGGAGATGCAGACTTCTTGGCTGAGCACTGAAGCCAGTATGAAGATGTTATGTAATGGCAGCTACAATGGGCGTCGGATACATCCTATGCCTCTGGGCAATGCTGAAATAACTGATTGGAGTGTGCATGAGTCAAACAATCTGCTAGCGCACATCACAGTGTCCTTAAATAATCCAAAACATATATTAGTAACTTCAATATTAAGTTACTAAGTATTACACTTGTAATTAGTTCAAATGCTAAAAAAAGAGATTCAGATGGCTGCTGACCCCAGTCTAAAAAGAATCATGCTTTTAGAAAAGTACAGACAGTAAACATAAAATATTCACTATATTGTTTAGTCAAGTAATATCATACTCAAAATTGGTCATGCACTTTCAACAGAGCTGTGATTCAGCTGCAGGCACAGGCCATGCTCACAATCATACCAACAACACATCTGCAATTGTGATACTGTTTTCATATTGAATTCCAAGTTAATTCAGAGTAAAGAATGAGTGACTAGCCTTTCTGCCAAAAACAGGTAATTAGTTTATATATTTCTTACCTGCCCATTAAAATAGTTCCAATAGAAGCCAAAACATCATCAGTATGTTACCATGCACAGACTAAATATCGATGAATCAGGCTTACATTGCAGGGAAACCTTAAATATGCTATGAAAATGAATGTATAAAAGAAATACGCATTACATATTTCTTGTAAAAATACTACTTTTTTCCTGAGAAATCTGATGTGTTACAGTACGGTCATATTAAGTGTTTTTAAGTTTTTTAAAGGTTGATAAGGTTGATATCCACATGGATTCTTTACAATGACCTAAAAGAAAGCTGTTTGAATATGACTATATATACTACTACTACTACTACTACTACAAAATACCTTGTTTGCCCATGAAATGTACATTTTGTACATTTATTCATACCCAGGGGCAAATGAAAATTCAAAACAACAACAAAATGTTTAGTTCTGTTCCACATCTATCACATTGCCCACGGACAAATGGACAGCAACACTAAACACTGATGATTACATTAAATATCAACACTTATGAACTGCCTTATGATTAATAACATTGTGTTCCACTGTGTAATATATTATGAATATATGCGTCTTCAAAACGCATTTAAATATATGGTTACATAATGAAACAATGCCTTCATCTTTCTCTAACGGAAGAGTTACAACCAACGCTAGCAAAACATTCAATGCTCACCAGCCCAAAGCGATGCATTATTGATATTTTTGCTGCTATCTCTTTAAATGGGATTGGTCTGTTTTGTGTGCGTGTGCATGTGAGAGAGAAAGAGACAGCGAGTGGGAGGCAAGCTTTGTGTGGAGAAACAGAATGAACGGGCTGTTATTTTAGGCTAGGGCATTAATTCACTTGTTTAATATTTCCTTCCATACACACGTGAAGTGTTTTTTACGGGTTTTGGTCCTGAAAAAGGTTTACATCTCTATGGCAACATCGACATATCAAATTATCATCACCTCCGCAAGGAAATAACGGGCAGGGCTCTGCTGCTGCTGCTGCTACTGGTATATTTATTTATTTTTCCTCATGCGTCCTGCAACGTTGTGGGAAACGCGATCGAGTCAGGCAGCGATATCTGATTTATGATGGATTAATGGTCGTGTGAGCTGCATATGAAAGAAAGGTAAGAGAATCGGCTATTAATACAGTCGATTATTCTTTAATGTGATGCATGTTTTGATCCAGCTTAGATGGCGTTTGACGCAAAGGATTCAAGGAAAACCAGGATATCAGCGACTGGTAATAACAATTGTCCCCTGGGAGCAAGCACTGATAGGAAGAGGATCAATAGTGCTGATCTGAAAAAAGAGGAAAGGACAAGGAAACGAGAATGCAACATTATTACCGCTCGGGTGAATGTGCATGTCTTTGGCTGTATCTCAAAACCTAGAGTACTGCCTACCTAGGCAGCATTTTTGTACATCGGGCACATGCTGCCTAAAAATGCTACACGCGACTACAATACATATTTCTTATTATTGCATCGTTTTGTAACTAAAAAAAACATTTAAAACGCATTTAAAACAAACTAATGTATTATTAAGAGTTTTTTTCGAAGAATATTGCAATTATTTTTCTTCCCGTTGGTTAGCTAACTTAAACCTCACTCAAGTTTGTTTGAATTATACTCAAAACTATAATATGTCATCCGAAAATAAACAGAATTCAAGCACCTAAATTTCATTTATATTGTTATTAATTGCTTATTATCGAAGACATTTTCTCGTGATGCCCAGGTAGGCAGCTCGCTAGGTTTTGAGACAACCTTTGTCTCACTTATGGGATGCTGAATATTCTTCATGTACATGACGTCACCCGTCCGTCTTTCTGAGGTCGAGATATACACGTTATCCTCCGCGTTTCGCGCGGTTGTCATGATGTAACAGGCAAATGTTTTGTTCGAGAAACGGCAACGGCGTTTACACAACGCCACAAGGCCCTGCAGAGTGTTTGTTAATATTTAGACATCTGCATGATTCCACACTTGGCGCCAAGGTTGCTCTCTGTGCAGTGTTATACGACGACAGGAATTTAAAGGGATAGTTCACCCCAAAATTAAAATACTGTCATCATTTAACCTGCCCAATGTTCTCCAAACCTATATGACTTAATAACTACACAAAGCAGTAAATATGCTTATCATGTGTTTTTTTTTTCTTCTTCCATACGTTATCAGCGAATAGAGCAACAAAATGGTGTTTAAATGATGGCAGATTTTTTTTTTATTTTCAGGCAAGCCGTCCTGTTAATGTGTATCTTTCAGGCATGATGCTGAGAGATAAAGCTTCACCAAAAGCACATGCCCATGGCTGCTAATGAAGACACACCTCTCACTACACAAGCTCAACTGTTAGGCCTATAGGATTTCTTAAAAAGTCTAGCCAGGGATTGATTCTCCTAAGCTGTTTAGAAGCTTAGAAGACCCTTAGTGATTACGCCTACTATTCTAATTTAAAAAACATCAGTGAGTTAATGAGAGTTAGGCTATGTTTAGAAAAGTATACGATAATAATACCCCAACCATTACTGCTCAACATAGTGTTGTGCGCTAAGTGTGTATATTTCCTGTATGCATAGCTTGGCTACTACATTTACCAGTAATGAGCAGAATATAACAGAGCTTACTGGACAGAGTACTGTATCCTACAATGTAATGTGCTTTACTTGGCTTTCCATGTTAGTGTGATTAATTGCATGATAACAGCAATCCTATATCAGAGTGATTTTTTAAAAATTTCTGCCTTGACTTGCTTATTTGTTCTGGTAATGTGAAGATATATTGTACAAAATTAAGCTATAAACGCAAAATCAATTTCATTTAATGGCCAGATGCTATGACCTGAATTAAACGTGCAATATGATTAGGTCATGTGTTCATACTACCATTACATACATTCAAAATTGCAGACTTTATACAGACTTTATTCAGGATTATGCTGCACATGATTTTTTTGGATGTAGTAAGCTGTTATTCCATTCTAAAAAATTCTCAACGACAGCTGTTGTGTTTGCGAGCAAAGGAGAAGATCCAATATGGTCACCAAAATCTGGCCTTTGCTCAGTATTCTTACATTTAAATTTTTTTAAAATGCAAGATTTATTTTTAGCATTTTTGCCTATAGGACAGTAGAGGCTTAACAGGAAACAACATGAGGGGGGCGGGATCAAAAAGTATCAGTAAGCAAAACCACGCCACGTGTTGAACCACTGTTTACCAAGCTATTGGCTATTAAAATAAAGATCTGGATGAAACATTAACAGTGACAGATCACTCTATTGGCTTGTCAGGAATAAGATCAGCGATAGCAGCTACAGCTGTAACTAATATCATGGGTGAAAGTGAGCATGTGTGAAAGCCCACTCAGTGTTGACAGCGTAGTGTACACTATCCTCACCGAGAGAGTGTAGATTACACATCTTCACTTTCATACCGAGCATCCCCCTCTCTTCAGGTCAGTTGTAAGGGCAGTTCACACCAAGGGCAATAACTATAACTATAAAGTTTTAATAATCATTCTAATTCGATGAGAAAGGAATTAGAGTAGCACAGCTATAACGATAACGACACAATATTGTTAGTCACTGTCGAATTTTCTTTTTCAGCTAATGAACAATAAAACCACTGAAAGTTTCATCAGATTCAAAGAGTATTTAAAGTGGCAGATCATATAAATGCATCGTGTGCTTGTCGTGGATGCTAATATAGTTAACGTCTTTGTTTAGCAGGTGGCTAGTTCATCAGTTTCTTTCTAACTTATACAGTTTTGTCACGTTAAATACCTCACACTGTCTGAGAAGTCTTCCACTGGCACCATGTTAATTGAATTGTGATGCTGTTTTTGTTGTGTCTCTGTTTAGAGACTGTACTTCATTCCTTATTTATTTTTGTTCGTCTGCAGTTGGGACACATGCTCTGAGAACCATTACTTTAGCTAGCGGCAGCTCTTCCAGGAACAAAACACACACAGGTGCAGGTTTCTTTTTAGATTAATATATTTGTAAAGTCTTTAATGGTAGAGTGGAACCATTCTTCAGAGAGCACAGATTTCATACTGTTGTCCCACTTACAAACTTCCAAAGACTCGGTTTAACTTCAGCTAACTTCGGAAACTTAATTTGAAATTCCACAGAGGAAGTCTCAGAAGTGCTCTTAAGCCACCTCTCGCTGAGAACACCACTAGATTGCGGGGTTGCTTTGAACATGCAAATCCCTCTCAAAGAGACCACTGCCAATCCTGTCCACTATCCCATCTCCCCTGTTCCCTCTCGTCCCATCCCCCACTCTCATTGTGTGCCAAGCACCGCACATCTGTCCGTGGCAGAAGCGCCGGGGCTCCATTCTCTGCTTGTTTGTTGTCATATGGCTTGTGTGCTTCATCAGTAAATCCAAATAACATGGGTAAGGAGGCCGGGCCTGTGGGCAAACTGAAAAAGCTTGCAAAGTGGCAAAGGGGAGAACGGATTTACTCCATGCAAACACGCTGCCAACTGTTGTTGGGGAGATGCTCAGGAAAGTTTAGAGTGGTTCGCCCCTCAAGGGATGCAGATCAGTACCCTTGTATTCAATAGCATTTGCAAATTGACTTGTTTATTAATGGCATGTTTGTAAAGGAAAAACTTTCAGGCCAAACATGAGTGTAGAACTTTATTGAATTATTTACTCACCCTCATGTTTTCCAAATTTGCATGACTTTCTTTCATCTTTCTGGTTTTGTCCACATAGTGAAAGTTGATGGGACATAATATTTTCCAAAAAGGACTTCCTAGCTTACTTTGGAAGTAAGACAGTATAAACTGGAAAAATTGGGTTGGTGAAACAATTTGCACTCAGAAATTATTTGTAAATTTCACAAACACTTAGCAGAAGGAAGCTTGTGGACCCAACCAGTCGTATAAGTTGAATAAAGTACAGTTTTGTACCATGAACAGACACTAATTATGCCTTTAGAGAAATAGGAAGTACTTAGACATTTCTCCGAATTTGGGATTGACCTAATATGAGTATTTATTTCGATGTCATTATAGATATTTTGCAAATGTATTTAAGTGCAGTTGAAATATCCAGAGCTAAAAGCACGAGAATAAACTAAACAAGTTTAATCACTTATTTAGTTGATCTATTTGTAACCAAGTAGTTAATTTATCTTCTATACACTAATTCTAGCCGTTCTAATCCTCTCAGCTTGATTCAGAAAGAACTTCTGTACGTGTGGCACTTTTATTTGGAAACGTATAAATACGCTCAGCGTGCGGACACGATTTATAGCCGTGTGCTTCTAAAACACCACCCTAATTATTTAAGAGGTGCTTTTTTTCCCTTCTTTATATCCAGATGAACTCCCTTGAACCCATCTGGACAGCAGCCATGCCCTTTCCATGTCTCGCTTTCAAATACACTGCTGCTTAACTGTGTTTCTGGAGGTTTTCCCTGGCTACTTCCCCTTTTCAAATGCTTCATGGGGGCGACAGCTCAACTGATTTGTTCTAGCACTGGATGTGAAAAGAACAACCACATAGCTTCAGCATCTGAATTTTAAATTGTTCTTAAGAATTTTAAATCAAAAGCAGCTGCATGTAGATATATAAGGTGTTAACAGCCTTTATGTAATACTGTTTCGGTGTATAAAATCCTATTGACTGAAAGATGAGAAGACCACACACACACAGCCAGAGGTTATAGTTAGACCTTCACATCGAGGGGTCACTGTGTCAGAGAAATGCTGACCAACATATATACTGGTTATTTTAACACAGATCTAATATAATATACTTCCTGTGTAAGTGAATCAGTTTTCCTATTATTGTGCAAAGTCTAAATATTGATTTTTTTGGTTAGAGAATATCACTATGGTATTGCGACGTAAACATATACTTTTTAAATATAGATCCCCACCCCCAAACTCAATGCACATTACTTCTTTATATTTAAAATTATGCATTTTGTCCTGAAATGGAGGATAAAGACAGCATATGGATGGGGCCTTGGCAAGCTGCCACCGATTCTTTCATGGCACATATCTCGGTACAGAAAGTTCCCATCAAGCCCCGTCCAAAATATGTCACTCCAATCTAATGTTTGCTGTACATGGTTCGACATCGCATCTCTGGCCCAGTGCGGAGGACCACTAGCGCTTTCTGTGCCAACTTATTGAATGGTTCCGATTTTTCTTAAGAACTCTCGACTGCATTGCCCACACAAGTGGCACATCTTGGTGGACCAAAGCGCTCCTCTGCAGTGCAGAAGTGTAGCTGAAGGCATTCTGATGTGCTTCATCAGGCTGTTCAGTTGCTCTCCTTGGTGCTGAAGTTGCACTAACAGGTCCTTTTCGCTCTCTCTTTCCGTTTCCTTCTCTACCTTTCCACTAGCTGCACTTTTCCTTATACGTGTCACATAGACATCTGCTATTCGAGATACTTACAGTTCCTCTTAATTCTAAGTGTGATTTTTTGTCTTCTTGCCAGTTTGTTCCTCTAACATGAATTTTTTTTTTGTTTTAGTACAGCGTTTGCCAAGTTTTTTTTGTTTTGTTTACCCCTATATTTCCATTAATAATGCCCTAACACTGATTCATTATTATAAAACCTTTAGCATTATTATTAAACTTAGCTAAATGGCTGTTAATACAGTTTTTGACTTTAACATGGAAACAAATGAGTGCTATGCATATTTATTATGTATATATAAAAACACACTTATACAGTATATATTTTTTGAAAATATTTGCAGGTATTTAAAGGTACTGTATGTGGCTCAAAGATGAGAAAGGGTTTAACCATAAAAACAGTAAGTATAATACTGTTTTACATTGTTGTTGTTTTTCCCAAAAAGTTTCTGTTTAAATGTAGTTTTTGCTTTTCTGAGCCAGAAATAAGTATGATACAATTTTCTCATTTTTTTCTAAATGATTAACTAAATTTACTCAATAAAATATCACATGATGTATCAATCTTTCAATTTATGACACATACTAATTACCAAATACTAATTAGTTGTAATTTAAAATGTTTTTAAATTTGCAACTATCCTAGGTTTTGCCCATTTGCCAGTACGGTTTTTTTACCCATTTAAAGCTGTTATACAACATTTATAATGCTTCCTTATTCTTTTATATACTTTAATATGTACAAGTTAGAATAAGCATTTACATAAATATTGTGACAATGTAACATTCAACAACATTTTTACCTTTTATTCTCCAAAAACTTATTTGAAACCTTAAAAGTAGACACTTTACTTATATGTAATGTACTTTCTATGGACATAAAATAGAACTAGCCCTACTGTTCTTCTCTGTTCATCAGATGTAATCTTAGAAAGCTGGAAATGTGGAAATGGGGTTTGCGGTCTGCTCTTTAGTGTTTGATTTCCTAAGGAAACAAATTAGATGTGCTTTCCCCCCACTAGTTTTCAAAAGCTGTGAAATGAGTTGTGCATTTGCATAGTTTTTACCTAGATCGAGTTTCTCCTGTGAATTTTTAGTGGTCATTCAGTCAAAACACGCTTATGCAAAATCAACATTTTTGTTTTTCTTCATGTAAATCCATCTCATTTGCTTTTAATCATTCTGCATTCAAAATCACTATAGGGTGTTTATGGTGTAAGTGTTTGAGCTCCGGAGATAGTCACGGCAGGGCTTATTGAGAAAAACGTCTGAAAGCAAGCAACATTCATTGATATTTTACACTTGAAGCATTAGTGCACAGAGCACGCACACCTGCATGGAGCTTTTAAGGTGGACCAGAGTGTTGAAAAGGTGGCTCTGTTTCAGAGTGTCAACTGTCCTGTTTAATTTTTTATCAATTTGTTATTTCACAGACTAAGTCGTTTTCTTTGTTTATTTTTTTGTGCTGCACTGTCTTTATACTGCAGTGTAGTTTACTAATTTTCACTCACTCTTAATGCATACGGTAAACTATCTGACTATATTGTGAATAATAAATGAGCCTGAGAGTGCGTGAGCGAACACCTGCATCGATGTGTGAAATACAGTAAAGTAGCTGACGCTCATGTTATGTCATGCACCTCTTGAGGTCACTATACGTCAAAGATCAGATTTCTAGGTTTTTGTCCATTCTTTACATACTGACATGTATGCCATTGTTTTTACTATGCCAATCAATGTAGTAGATATATCAGATTGAACAAACAGATCCAATTACTTGCTAAATAACCGCGAGTAGCTAGTCAGTCTTAAAGATCGGATTTGAAACACAAATCTAATTTATTCAGAGTTAACCAAGCCTCTGAATCTATGCCTAATGTTACAAATATTAGGCTTTACAAAATGTGTGGAAAATAGTAGCAGTTGTTTTGATTAAAAATGATGTAAAGGTAAAGTGCTTTTTACCAAAAGTGTAAAAAAAAGCTGAGAACTGAAACCATTATCGCTTTTGTCTTGTCTTTTGATTTTTAAAACACCTTAAGAAAATGTAGCATTCAGCACACATCAACATATTTAGCTAAAAATATTCATCTATGAAATGGTTGGCAAAGCAAGTATAAATCTGTCATTGGGGAAAAAAAGAAAACTGGTATTGTTAAGCCCTGCCATAGAAATTAACACTTTCTTAAAAACTGTGATCACATTTATGCATAGTGTGAAAAAAATATTTTAATAATATATTTTTAAATATCACTGTCAAGATGTTATTGTATCTTAAGAGCAATGATTCACTTGTTGTCTATTCACAGGCTTCCAATGCTGAATATGTCCACTCCCAGTGACCTCAAGTCTCCCTGCGTGACGCGAAACGGCATGGTCAAGCTGCCCCCCCAGCCCAACGGCCTCGGTTCGGCCAGCATCACTAAAGGCACTCCAGCTGCCAAGAATCGCCTGTGCCAGTCGTCCTCCGTCCCCACCATCTTGCCACCCCCGAGCCTGCCCTATCACCTGGAGCCCCTGCCCACAGCGGCCTCACTGCTGGGTCCAGACCTGGACACGAGCCCCGTGACTGCTATCAAACCTCCACTCCGGCAATTTCCCAAGCCCCTGCTGGAGAGACAACTGGTGCTGGACGAGAAGGTGCTCAACCGACTCTTGTGGTACTTCACCACGGCAGAAAAGTGCATTCTAGCCCAGGTGTGCAAGACGTGGCGGAAAGTGCTCTACCAGCCAAAGTTCTGGGAAGGCGTGACGCCCATTCTGCACGCCAAGGAACTCTACACTATCCTGCCCAGCGGGGAGAAGGAGTTTGTTAGCCTGCAGGCTTTTGCTCTGAGAGGCTTCCAGTCCTTCTGTCTGGTGGGGGTCTCGGATTTGGACATTTGTGAGTTCATCGACAACTATCCGCTGTCGAAGAAGGGTGTCAAGTCTGTCAGTCTAAAGAGGTCGACTATTACAGATGCGGGACTTGAGGTAATTATAGATTCCAGGATGTCATGCAGTCTTTTATTTGACTAAGGAGTAATTCAGATTATCGTATGCAAACAACTATGTGTATAATGCAGGGGTTACCAAACTTGATGCTGGCGGGCCGGTGCTCTGTGAAGAGTTTAGCTCCAACTTGCCTCAATACATCTGCCTGGAAGTTTTGAATATTCCTAGATTTGGTGGTTTAAAATCAATGCTTCCGATTTTGGTTAATGGTTAATTAGGGTTGGAGCTAAACTCTGGCCCTCCAGGAACAAGTGTGGTGACTCCTGGTATAAACTGGTAAATCAATTGGTAGAGATGTATACCAAAAGTATATATTACACATACACACACTCACACATGCACTGCAAACTGCAGCTTCCAACAAAATAATGCCAAACTTATTCATTTGTTATGAGTAATCTAACATTTAGCGTTTTTTTATTCAATAAAATGAATTACATTTACTGTACACTTTAAATCTAAATAACATTTCTGGGGTTCTCAGAAGCAGAAGTCTTCATAGCTGGGAAATGTATATAGACCAATTTAGAGTAAACGTCACAATTGCGCCACTTGTACATACAAAACACTGGTAAAAAGTGAAGGGAAATGGGTAACATTCTGAAAAAAAAATTGCCTATGGATGTCAGATTTAGAATGCAAATAATTTTTATAGAATGCTGACATCAAAGATGCCCTTTGGATCTAAACACACACATTTAAAAAGACTTATTCACATATGCAGTTCATGGGGGACATAATATATTAGCCCTACAGTTGCAGCATGAAATATTATTTAAACCTATAACATTTTTCATAACATTTACCTATTTTATCTCATAATTCTTACTTCTTTCTTTGCAAATGAATGTTTAAATATATATTTATAGTTCAGGCTTTATATCTCGATTAAACACAACAATAGCAAGTGTGTCATTTCTAAGGAAGAAAAGCCAGAAGTTCTCATGATTCTGAGTCGAGTGGAAAAGACAGAACGACAAGTTGATGTTTTTTTTATCAGTATTTTGGGATATAATCTCAGAAATATGAGAATAATATCAGAATTTTGAAATCTAAACTCAAATTTACCTTTTTTATTCTTTTATTCCATTGCTTCCATAGACTGCTACTTGAAAACTGTCATTTCCTGCCACCAGATATGCTCCGCCCACACAAAAACTTTATCACTGTTTGCAAACACTGAAAAATGCATCAAACATTTTTTTTGTTTTGTTTTCTAATTTGCTCCAATGGCAAAAAGAAAAAAAATACTGAGATTGATTATGCTGGCCATGTCAACACAGTCTGTGAAAGGGGTCCGTTTGTAAAGTATATTTACTACTAAATTATTTAGTAATTATGAAAAGTTCATGTAGTGTTTCAAACATGAGATGAACCATGATTACTTAATAAATACTTTAAATTTAAAATCTCCATCTTAAAATCTTAAAATCGCTTTACCTCCCACCCCTATTAAGTATAATTAAACAATTAGCTGGATGGGAATGTGTTTTTAACATCTTACATACATGGTTAGAAACAAATGTGTTTTGCAAGAACATGCAGCAGTGATCACACTCATCACACTTGCCTCTATGCTGTTGCTATTCTAGGACTGGGCTTTTGTTGCCATGGTGAACTCTCAAATTGTTCGTGACGGCATCCAAGCTTTTCTCCCCTCAGATATGCAAACCAGCATGTGCAATGATAGAGGCTGTGGAGCTTCTTCTGTCTGAGAGAGGACTGTGCACCTCAGGCTTGTTTGTGAATTATATAGGACAGGGCAGAGCAGAAATCACAGCATAGGGCTTGGAGCATGACCAAGCACTCAATAAGAGAGCAGAGTCCTGCCTTCAAGAGTTGTTTTTCTTGCCTGAAATAAGCTCTTTCATTTGCATTTTGTCTTATAAGAAAGAAGATGTCCCTGAAACATTTAAGTGATTAAAAACAGAAAATGTGCGCATTGTTCTCTTTTTTTCTTTGGCTCAGTAAGTGGGGTCACATAATCCATTAGTTGTGGACCATCTAAATACTGCCGTTTGGCTGTTGATCCCAATAATTAGCTTAAATATTAAGGTGTTATTTGGACCATACACTGGATATATATCTTTAATTTTTCATTGTGCATCAATTAAGCGTGCATTTCCCAAAAGCTTCAGTAGCCAACCATGGTCGCAAGTTCAGTTAAAAACTCTACTAGTAACAACAGAATCTTTTGGGCCTGTTTCATAAAACAAGTTTACTAAATAAGCCTGGCTTATTTCAGTTTGTCTGACTTATTTTGAACCAGATCAACGAACTAACTGAAATAAACCTGGTTTATTTGGTAAGCTTGTTTTATGGAACAGGCTCCAGGTTAGGAATCAGCCCAGTATTAGAATAAGTAAAATAATCCTCAGTTTCTATAAGACAAATGACTGAAAGTGCTTACGATACCAATCTGTATGACCATTCATTTTTAATATTATTTCAATTTAGTGATGTTTTATTCATTGAAGAATGTGGCACTGAAGGAATGTTTAATGCTCTATTGACAGCATTTGTAGCATGATGTTGTTTACCACAGGAAATAATTTTAACATTTAATAATTACCTCCCTCATTTAAATAAAAAGAAGCAGAAATCACAAGCTAAATATATTAACTACACATCTGGCAAAACATATATGACAGTTCGCCAAATAAGCCAGGTTTATTTCACTTAGTCTGCCTTATTGCCAGTTTATTCGGTTCAAAATAAGTCAGACTAACTGAAAAAAGCCTGGCTTATTTATGTTAAACCAAACAGGACCCTGAGTTTGCGAAAGTTTGTTTACGTGCTTTTTTGTCTGCAACTGAAACACACAGATGTTTCACTTATTTAACACCATTGAATCAACTCAGCCGATTAGTAGAATACTGCACTACATTACCTGAGCTAGGTCTGTTTAATAAGTAAGGACCTGTTTGAAAACCCCTGCTCCAGGATAAGGCTCATTAATCTTTGGACAACTTGCACTGCACTAGAAGCACATTTGTAGTCTTGTGTATGCTGGACTTAACATTGCTTCTCCGTCCTGCACTCTTCAGGTGATGCTGGAACAGATGCAGGGTCTGATGCACCTTGAACTCTCCGGCTGCAATGATTTCACAGAAGCCGGCCTGTGGTCCAGCCTGAACGCACGGCTCACCTCTCTCAGCGTCAGCGACTGCATCAACGTGGCCGACGACGCCATCGCCGCCATTTCTCAGCTCCTTCCCAACCTATCGGAGCTCAGCCTGCAGGCCTATCACGTGACCGACACAGCCATGGCCTACTTCACCGCCAAGCAAGGCTACACCACCCACACGCTGCGCCTGAACTCCTGCTGGGAGATCACCAACCATGGCGTAGTTAACATGGTGCACAGCCTGCCAAACCTCACCTCTCTCAGCCTGTCAGGCTGCTCCAAGATCACAGACGATGGCGTGGAATTGGTTGCAGAGAATCTGAGGAAGCTCCGGAGTCTGGATCTGTCCTGGTGCCCTCGTATTACTGACATGGCCCTTGAGTACATCGCCTGTGACCTACACAAGCTGGAGGAGCTGGTTCTGGACCGGTGAGTGTGCAGAGTCTGCAGTATGGAGTGTAAAGTAAATCTTGCTGATATTTCCTCTTACAGAGCCTTATTGGAAGTAGGTACGGTACTTGGAAAGAATGAATACTACAGTCATATTGTGTGCTTACGAATCTTCTTTATATGGCTGTATTCAGGTGTGTGCGGATCACAGATACAGGCCTGGGTTACTTATCTACCATGTCAACTTTGAGAAGTCTCTACCTTCGCTGGTGCTGTCAGGTAAGTGTTTGTGCAACTGTTGGAGTCAGCTTAACACTTTATAATAACTACATACCTTGAATGATTAGTTAAGCATTTATTTCATCCTTTATAAACAATTGTTACAACATTATTATGCATTAGTAAAAAGTGCATCTATAAACGCCTTGTTCTTGAGCATATATAACATGTTTAATAATTGTATTTTCATACTTTATTAATGATCAGTTTATCATTTTTTTTAAATTTACAAACCAGTTATTTAGGAGCTGTCAGTGTTTAATAAGATCATTTACAAAGTCTAAGTCTATGATTAATAAATTATTTAAATTTACATTAATAAATCTAATTATTTAGACACATGATAATATCTTCTCAGTGTGTTAATAAATGCTTTATTAACACATGTTCCTGCTGTAATTCATGATTAAGTCAGGTAGTTATAAAGCATTTAGTAGTTGCCAGACGTCTGTTTTTGTGAGCTCATCTAAAGTGAGGACTATTTATAGCTTGTAAAGCATTTATAAAGCAGACGTAAAGGCTCATTTAACATCCAAACAGAAAAGTTAAACAAACACAACACAGAGGGATATAGAGCACAGAAATATTTTTTCAAGGTGTCGAAAATGTAATCTTACACTTGATACTGTACACTTGATAAATGAAAAACAAACCTTCAATTTCACAGAAGAAAAAAAAAAAGTGTACAGTTGTACAGTTTTAGAGATTTTTGCATCTTGAAATGAATAGTTCTGTGTCCCTCTGTGTTGTGTTTGTTTATTGTTTCTGTACGGAAGATAACTCACCCTTTAAATCTCCTTTGTACATTTAGATATGCTTATAAACCAAGAACAAGGCATTTATAGCTCTATTTATAAACTGCTTTTTAATGACTATTAATGCTTTATAAAGGATGAACTGACTATTTACTAATGCTTAACTAATGATTCATAGCGTGCAGTTATTATAAAGTGTTACCTAATTTGGTTACAGTTTATATATATTAGATCATTTATAGCATGTCTCATCACCAAAATATTTCCTGTGCTTGTAGGTGCAAGACTTTGGGTTACAGCATCTATATGGCATGAGGAGTCTTCGTCTCCTCTCTCTAGCAGGTAAAAACACTATGGAAGTGCTGATACTGCAGGATGATAATGATAAAGCCCTAATAAACTTCTATAATGAAATGACACTGTATGTTTGGAAGTAGATTGCTTCTATGTATACCTGAGTTTAATTATATTATGGCTCTGTTAATCCCTCAAAAACAGATAATGCTGTCAGAGTAAAATTATATATTGCTTTGGAACAGAAAGATAGATTTTTGTTTTAGTTAATGAACACATAATCGTGGTGTGATATACAAGTCTTATTATAAATTACATTTGCAGATTAGAAATATCTGCCTGTTCTAAAAGTAGCTGTGAATACTAGCTTCATACAAAGGGCTCAAGTACCCCTTCATCCAGACCAAACTAGTTACCAGGTTGGTCTACTATTTCAGGTAGATTTTTTAAGTATGGGTAAAGACGCAATTATATGACGTGATAGTGTATCTCAAATCTTGCTATTCTTCTACACACTCAAAAGTGTATACTTTTTCTTCACCAAAAGAGTACATACTTAAAGGGCTTAGTATAAATAGGCACACTGGGATGCAGCATTGTTGTCACACAGCTTTGTAAACAGGAAGTGAGCTGTTGAGTGGAGGTGGCTGCTAGCACTTGTATTTGACCAGCTCTCATTTACTCTGTGTCAGGGTGCCCTCTGCTGACCACTACTGGCCTATCAGGCCTGATCCAACTGCAGGAGCTAGAGGAGCTGGAACTAACCAACTGCCCGGGCGCCACAGCTGAACTCTTCAAATATTACTCCCAGCATCTGCCGCGCTGCATGGTCATCGAGTAGAGCAAAGAGTTTCATGGGCACCAGCACCCACCACATCACCAAAACCTCCTCCTACAGACTGATGATAAACCCAACTTCATCCTGGACCCACAGGAAGAATCAACGAGAGAAATTGAATGGAAGGTTTTTTTTTCTGGAGGGGTGAAGAGGGATCATTGAAATCATGGAAGACAAAAAGGGAAATCTGAACGAAAAAGGTCGGAACGGGCCTGGACTGACGAGAGCGAGAGGGGAAAATGTACAAAGCGCAGTGGGTCAGAGGCTAGATCTTTCATTAAATAACCTGACACATAGGAATCAGCCCCCACACATACATGAAACATGATCCTCCACAGACCTGTGAGACTAGCTTCCACGTCTCATCCTAAACTGTTTATCTTGAAGTGACAAAGGTGTGCGCTGCCTGTTTGAGCTGTCTCTCATATCCAGGGAAAGGTAGAGAGGAAACCGAAACGTTTAAGGGAAAGAACGAGGTTAAGGAGCCACTGCAACAGGGTCTCTCCGCTTTTGTCCAGCGCCATCCGGGTCTCTCGCTCCCTTCAGTGGTGCTGCCGCTCCATCTCTGTGTCTTACCAAGGGAAAAAGAAAGAGAACTTTAGAGATGAACAGCTACGTAGATTTTCACGTCAACGCTACTTGCTTTTTGTCATGCAGTTCTCTTTTGGTCTTTTTTTTTTTTTTTAAATATTATTTTTTTAAGTATTATTTTTGATGATAAGGATTACTGTGAAACATTTATGGTATGAGTTCGAGGTTTCGGACACTTTGAATAAGATGGAAATCCAGGTATGGTGAAGGTACAGTATTAAGAGGTACTGTCCTTTGAAAGGAACCAGCATAATCAGAAGTCAGGAGGTTATTTTTTTCCCAGCAGATTGCTCTGTTAAAGACATTTCCAGATATTTCGAGTCGGGGGGAGAGCGGGGCGGATTGGAACCGCTCATAACATTTTAATATAGTTCAAAGATAGCTTGGCTTTTTCATCTGCCTGTTTTATTTTAATTCCATTTTGATGTCAATTGATATTAGTGGCTTATGTGCAGGTTTCCATATTAATCCTGATTCAAATGAAGATGAGATCTCGGAATGATCCCATAATGCACCTGGGCCACGTGACAGCCTTTCATAGACTGAAACTGCACGTCATTGCTTACTTGTCACCAGGCCAATCTATTACAGCAGCGGACAGCATGGCAGTTCTACCATAGTTTCTTACAGTGTCTCTTTCGGCCCTAGTGCTTTTAAATACATCTGATGAATACGGTTTACAGTGATTTACATCAAATGCAAAGGCAGGCCAGTGTAATTAAAGATATCACATACATCCCACACAAGCTTATTACAGTAGTCTCTCTTCATCTAGCAGTTTTGCTTTCCCATTAAGCAATACCCACATGTCTGCTTTTAGATTAGCAGCGCCTCTCTTTTATTTTCAGAGGTGCCGGGTGCTTCGCCCTCACAGTTGTGCTCATCTGTGGTGCCTACCTCATTTTATCTTGGGGTATGTAGAATACAGGTCCGCAGGGGAATTTGCAGAAACCAGCTGTTTGTCGTTTTCCAACCCACTCCATACCCCATATCGAACTCGTCATTTGTCCTCTCAGGAGATTAACGTGCTGCTCAGATCATCTCAGAAGGTTTGATGTAATGTTGATGTTGACCTTAAAGTTCACCTACTTAAACTTAAAAAAATGGCATGGTCTTAAATTGGCCAATCATTTATTTAAAAGCCACCCCTATGTTCTAACTGGTGAAGTGTGTTTACCTCTGAATATTCTAATCATCTGTGGACAGATACGGTAGTGGCGCATGCACATTTGGTACTGTTTTCTTCAGAAATGTACTAGTCAACTGCTGTTCCACTCAAACCACGGCTGGTTAGCACCCCTGCTGGTACACGCCTGAACTACACCATCTGGATGCAAAAACAGCCATCCAAAAATAGCAACATATTTTGACTTTTAAAAAGAAAGGTTCCCAGAGCGATGGCATTGAAGAACCATATTCAGTTTTCCAAAGAATCTTGCAGTGAACAGTTGATTTTAAGGAACCTGTAATTTGTGTACAGTTGAGATTAATGACAATTCTAGCTTTCTCCAGGTATTTAAAACCTCTTAGATTCAAACATTAAGCTAATCTTACTCCAAAAAATATAGAACAAAACAGGTGGAACAGTCTTTAAGTGGACACTACACTATTCCACTTTACATTCACCAGGCTTTAAAAGAACAGATTCTATCTACTAAAAGGCACATTAGCATAAACATTAGCACTCACCTCAGACAGTCGATCTCTCTTCTTGTAAATAGTGACCTGTTTAATGAGGGGTCACAGCTAATCAGGGTTAGCGGCTGCTGCTTATCCAGGCGAGATCCCCAGAGACTTTTAATCTCACTACCTTGTGTGACTTTATCTTTTGAATCATTGAAGTTGTTACGTATTTATTTGCTTTTACTTATCATTGGTAATGGGATAATTTATTGACACGATGCACATATTTATTTATTTATTTATTACCTTTGCAAGGGTTGTACAAGTTTTATTTAGAAGTAGCACATGTTTTTTTTTTTTTTGATGGGGTCTACTATGGAAATTAGAGTTGAGCTTTATTCAGATGAATTGACCCTTTTTTTTCCACATTTTTTGACGGTTTAGAATAAGCGCGGTCTCTGAGGCACTTGCTTGTTTTTTGGCGGGAAGACAGTGACAATGAACTTTTCTAACCCTACTGCTGGCCATTTTCTTGTCTTCAGTGACTAATCTAGTTCACCTCTTTTGTTTTTGGTTGTAAAATGGATGTAAGTTGAGAGACGCTGTCATAAAGTCTAGTAGCCTAATAGTGAATCGGCATTGTGTCCAGGATTGGATGTTAAATATTCTGCACCAGTTCATATGCCTGCGCTCAAATTGTAGCTCTGTTTGGTTGCTTTGAGGTTTCCTGATAACTATTAGAAGACATATTGCAGTATTTACACTCATTTGATAGTCTTACAAAGAATGCGACTGGTTTTATTCACTAGCAAAGATCTGAAGGAAATCCCATCAAAGCGCTTTTCATTTCGTATGTCTCCATAATAGAAATGACCATTTGAGATGAATGAAATAAAGAAAGATTATTAATATATCGCTAAGGCATTGCATAGTATTTGAGGACAACTGTATGAAACTGTTGGAGATATTGTATTAATCTTGTATAAATACTATCGTTTTCACTTCCAAACCGAGCCGTTTCCCTCTTTGTATAGAATGAGAGTTTATGTGTGTGGGAACTTTTTCATATAATAGAACCCTAAATATAAATATAATAACTCATGCACTAACCCCACTGTAATCTGTAAATATCTATCAATACGTTGAGGGTCATCTGTCGGCAGGTTTCAACTGTTTTTAAGGCTGCCTGGTTCTAAGCGCACGTGATCATAACGCTTTCAACGAAACGAGCCGATGGGAGAAACCTGGTCAAGAAAGAGGCAAGATATGCAAAAAGGTTAATGTCTTTTAGCGATGAGTAACATCAGCAATGGATAGAGTAAAAGACTTAAGCTTGTTTCACTTTGTACGTTGAGCTAATATCAAAGACATGTTAATACGGGCTAAATGCAAGAACATTAACAGATGTTTATTGTGTCTACATTGATTTACGCCTGCTGCCTTCCTCATGCGACCGAGACAGGCTTACTTTTCAATGAAAGTCAATGAAATACTGGTACTACTGTGTGAATTTCGCTTTCTTACCAGACAAATGTGGCTGGCAGATACGGAGTGGTTCTGTCTGCTTTACACTGTAAATTTAAACCATTTTCAAGGCCAGTTTCCATGAATAGTGCTCCTCTGTTCTTGCTCTCTGAAGGGGTTTTACTAGCTTACCACATCCAGTGTGTGTTGGCAGTTTCTGTTCACCCTCCAGCTTGCTTTTAACTCTAAATGTCTGGCGCTTCTAATTGTTAAGCGAATAGAATAAATCATCTGTTCCTCTAACTCTTCCCAACTAACACATGTCAGGATTGTTTCTTTTTTAAGATTTGAGAACAACATGATTCAACAACAGAAAACAGCTCTTTTGTTGGCTCTTTGTATGTACTTGTACATGTAATACTAAACCAATATTAGTAATGCTTTTGACATTCATACAGGGTCCGTAATGACGACTTTTATTCTGGTGCAAACACTTGGTTTGGGCGACTGTGGTTCAACAGCCTAATGAGCAATGTTAAATATCTGCCTCACACTGATTATCTAAAAATGTTTATCTCATTTATTTGGTATTTTATTTCTCTGGTGTGACATGGACATGTCACGGCTCTCAGTTCTTTAGGGTACATTTCCTTCTGTAAATACTGTTGTAGTGGTTCATTTAAAATTGAAAGAGAAAAAAAAAAGACAAAGTTTTATGAACTCCATCTCATGGCTGCAGTGCCTTGTCAGACAAGCGTTGTTGTTTTCAGTTGGTTGGTTCCAGTCTGCACCGTTTTAGTAAAAGTTGTACAAAATAAGCACCATATTTGCGTCATTCATTTTCTCTTACATTTCATTGTTAAAGGCGTAGTTCACCCCAAAATATATTCAATGATCAAACCGACAGTCTCACAATCAATTCATACGTGGTGGCAAATTCATGATAATTTGTCACTCATACGATTTTGTACGATTTGTCTAAACCCCAGTGACGGGGTAGGTTTAGGGGCGGTGTTAGGTGTAGGTCATTTCTACAAATTCTATCAAAATTCGTATGAATTTGTAAAAGTGATGTAGTATGGATTAGCCACCTCGTAAAGTATGAATTGCCACGAGACTGGGCTGGATCAAACTATGGCTTGCTTCTTTGGAACAACATGTAAAGGTCATAAGGAGAATAAATGATTGATTTCCCGTTTTTGGGTGAACTATTCCTTTAATGTTGTTGTTAGCTGATACTGTATGTTTGAATGTTGCTTCCTGAAAGTGCATGCACACACAAACACAAACACATTTACCTTGCTTGAGACAACGGTTATATTAAAAAAGTTTGACCCCAGAGACCATTCTTTTTTACATGAAAAAGGATCTAAAAAGGAAGAAAAGCTTAGTTTTGCTTTGCAGGTCAACAAAAACCTATCCCGCAGAGCTTGATAAAAGATGTTTTAATCAGGCAATTTGAGGCTCTGCTTTATAAGCATGGGTTATGTAAGAGTCTTAAGTAAGCTATTTTGGAAAATTTAGCCTGATGTTAACACTCCTGAAGCAAGCCACGAAGAAAACGTCTTCACTTGGCCCTTAGTAGCTTTCACAGATAATAAAAAAACACAAATAAGGACACCAGAAGAAGAAAACGGATCAAAGGTGAAGTGACTGTTGAGGTATGATTAAGGATTTAAACACTGAAAAACTGTCAGTCTTCAGTAAAGAGTTTAGGCTATAACGTTACTAAAACAATAAGATTCCATTTTCAAGTCATTGTACATACAACTATCCCATAAACATATTAACATACACTAATATTTAAACATTTGGAGTTAGTAAGTTTTTTTTTTAAGTAATTACTTTGATTAAGTACACTTTTAAAAATAATGGTGCTTAAAAGGTTCTTCCCAAAAATGCCACTGAAGAACTATTTTTAGTTCCACAAAGAACCCTCTCTTTCTTAAGGCCCATTCACACCAAGCATAACTATAACGATTATAAGATTTAGTTCTAAAAATCGTTCTCAGTGTTAAAGAATAGCAGCATCCACACCACAACTAAAGCGATAAATGACAGAGAAATGATATCGTTGGGAATCTTTTTCAGAATGATAGAAAAGTTGACAACCAATCAGAATCAACCCTTCTATCACGCGCTTGACAATTTAAAGAGGCAGACGCGCTTATAATAAGCATATAGTTCGCTGGCGTGGATGCAAATAGAGTTATCGTTATCTTGCTTGGTGTAAACGGACCTTTACTTTTTATAATCTGAAAGAGGGTTCTTCAGATGTTAAAGGTTCTTTATGGAACCATTTAAAAAAAAAAGGTTCTTCTATGGCATCGTGAATCACTTTTACTTTTAAGAGAAGTAAATGAACAAATCACTTCTGGACGTCATCAAGCAACACAATCATATCCAACTTATAATAAAACTAATAAAACAGTAATAATAGTAATATAAAACAAAATGTTTCAAATTACCATATTGGAAATATTTCTAAAGCATAGTGAGACACTAAAGACTGGTCTAATAGCTTCTGAAAATATTCATCTCCAATGAAACTAGTAGCATTGATCAGTGGCTCCACATAAATATTGAACGGTGGCAATTTTTTTAATCATAAATCAATGGTGTTTACATGTATAGTAATATTAGTAACAAGGAAATGATGATGATGCCGCTAATACATGTCGAGTAAAAAATGTGATGCTGTAATAGAAAATAAGAACACATTATGGATATGTACAATAGCTTTGATAAGCAGTGGAGAGAAGTAAACAGCACAATGTGTACCTTTAAACTAGGTTAGTGAAAGAAAAACATCCCTACATAAATCCGTGTTACTGTACGGCAAACATCTGTAAGAATCGACTTTCTCTTGTTCCATCTCTGCGCTAGAAATGATCAATAGTATTAAATTTCACACCAGACCTTTAAGGTCAAAGGTTATGTTTGAAATATTTCCCGTTATATCAACACACTGGCTATCATCACAGCAGTCATTTATGGAGTATGGAGTAGCAGTAAGACACTCTTTAAGGATTTGTTAAGAAAATACCTTCAGCTTCAAAGCAGCTATGGTAACAAAAATATTTTTCTAAAGTTTTTTTTTAACCTCTTCTTTTACAAAAGTACAGGGAAAGATCATATTTTGCAGTAAAAAAAAAACTATTACTTAGGAAAATAAAAGATCAAAAGGAGCATGTCACATTGCTGGTTCAGTGTAAATGTATAGGTGCAGTAACACAGATAGGGATTATGGGATTTTCTCATCCAGTGAGGTGTCAGGCGAGCAGGAACACACACATTTTCCAACATGCCAACCCTCTGTGCCATTCATTCAGCAAAAAAAAATAAAATAAAATAAACGGATCAAAGACATCAAGAGAGAACCAAAATAGAGGGAAACTTTCTCTTAGCCAAAACCTGGTTCAATTCTACCCATAATTCATCCCGGATCCCTACCCACAATATAGATTCATTTCAAAAATAGACTCATATATGAAGTTTACATGCCTAAGCAGAAATGTCTTTAGTCAAACGTGTGGATTTTCCATCAATGGCAATCTAGAAGTGAAATGTTCATCTCTCCCGTTCTGACTGACGCTCCATCCCTTTCAAAGGTGACTCTCTGCATCGCTCTTCTCTAGGGTACCGTTCTCCAGGGTCAAAGGTGAAAGCGCCAGTCCATTGGCATTGCTCTCGTTAAGTCTTTTCACCCTGTAGGTCTCATAGTGGATGTTGTGAGTGACGTCCTTCAAATCTTGCAGGTGGGACCTTGAAAAGCAGAGAGCAGTAGAGCATAATATCAATTTTGATCCCACAATAACATCCCCTGAGGGAAATATGCACAGTGTAAAATAAAAGTCATTCTCTTATGTGGAATTAAATTGTTTTCTGACTACATCAACTTTTTATGATCCCTTTGTGTGATTTGGTTGGTGTTTTTCTGGTGTAATTTGATCTCGGCTTCAGCAGGAGGCCAATCAAAAAGTGTGAAAGGCGATTCAAAAGTGGAGAGTTATAACGGTCATCCTTTGTTTCCCATTTCAGCAGGGAATCACTCTCATACCATCTGTCAATGGGCCGCCATCCAAGAGTTACGGTGAGAGGGCTTTGTGACCTGGCCTCACCCGATCGGACTCTGTAATTAACCTGTCCTTTACTGAGCTCACAGGAAAGGATGTACTCTTGCCTTTCTCAGCCGTCCCTTTCCTGAGCTGTTTGGTCCCACTGCTCTTATATCTACTTTAGAAAGCTGATAACCATTTCAGCTGGTTAGATCTAAAAAAAGGTTAGTAAAAGTGAAATAGTTTGGGCCCAAATTAATTTTAATTAATCATTTGATACAATGCACTTACTGTGTACATAAAAGTTATTACATTGTACTTATATTTAAAAAAAAAAAATCTGTAATTAATTTCTGTAATTAAATACATAACGTATCACTTACACCTTAAACCTACCCATACCACCAAACCTGTCCCTAACCTTAACCCGTGTCTCACCTAAATAGCAGCAGAAGTCTTCTACAATGCAATATGGAGACAATATTATTTTTATGCAAGTACAAAATAGTTAAGTTTTAACAATCAATCCATTGTTTAAAAATTTCTTCCACAACTTGGAACCGACCATAAAAATAATCAAATTAAAACTATGTAAAAATTGTATAGGATACAAAAAAACATTTATAAAAATTATATTTTACAATGCAATGAAAAAACAAAAAAACATAAAAGAAAAGAAAAGAAAAAACAAAAAAATTTTAACAAATTTTGAATCAAAACTCATTTTGATTTTGATGATAATATATGATTATGATATGAATAGTTTATATTCATGGGATGAAACAAAAAGTCTAATAACTTTAGTTTACATGTTGGGCTATTGGGTAATATCAGTTATTAGTTTTGTACACTTGAGGAAGTCAGCCTTCTTTACCTCTGGCTGTCCACCTATAGCTGAATATTTGATTCTAAACTAGTACGAGATATTATTGATCTTCTAAAGCAGAAAGGTAGAGAGAAGTAAGTTCTACATGATCTAATCCTGTCAACCATAATGTAAGGGTTACAATGGGCTGCTCCAAATGGACCTAAATAGCATATGGCATATATACTATTATTTTGTTATGATATTGCAAGTAAAAAAAAAAAAAAAGACTCACCTGATAAGAAGATCTCTCAAGTGTGCAAACTCGCAATGCGCAACATTTTCAACTGAAATAAACAAAACACAAAGGCATGTTCAAGACTTCATCCAGGGTTTTTGCTTCACTGTACTTTCAAAACATACCACTTGATGGCAGTGTTGAATAACCTAAATCACAGACTATCTTGCCTGGCGAAGCCTGTCAGGCATCATCACACATTTAAATTTGACAATTGTTACAGTTACTCTGCTGAAAAGACCAGCATGGGCTTCCATGTAGGTCAACCAACAATCTTTCTGACGGAACTAGTTAAACCAGAAACCAGCATTCAAAATACAAAACATTACTGGTGTCCAGCAATTCATAGTCTTCAGACTCTTACCTTCGATGATCCCCCACTTTGTTTTTCTTCCCAAGACTTTGTTTCCATTCACCTGGTGTTCCTTATCTGTTCCCACCACAGCAAAGGGGATGTTTTCCTGAAAGACACATTCACCAACATTTCATTAAGTACAAAATATAAACCCACTTAAAGCAACTAAAGAAATTGTACAAATAAAAATAAATATTTGCTATTAATCCAAGATGAGAATTAGTTTGTTTCTTCATCAAAACATATTTTGAGACATTGAGCATTACAATATTTGCTCACCAATGGATGCTCTGCATGAATGAACTTTTCCCTTCACAAGATATTAATTGATGGAAAGGAGTCATATGCATTACTTGTAAATTATCATAATGTTATTATCCACTGTTTGGACTCTCATTCTGATGGCACCCATTCAGTGCAGAGGATTCATTAGTGAGCAACTGATGTAAAGCTAAATTCAGTTCTGATGAAGAAACAAACTCACCCACATCTGGCTTGAAGATGAGTCAATTCTCAGCAAATTTTCCACCCCACAAAAGATACCTGTGTTATGATTTTGCTTCTAAACCCTTCGACAGGATTGATTCTTTTAGGGTGAACTAAATAAATTCATAGCCATAAATTCTTAAAGTAGTGTCATCATACCCTAATCTTATCGTTGAGTATCCGGTCTTCAGCGTCCTCATCATATTCTTTCTGTGGATACACTCTGATCCCGTTGGCCTGGAGGTCCTTTCTTATCTGCAGAGAGAAGCTTCCAGTTTAGATGGATTTACACTGATTTTTACAACCTACCACACACACACAAATACACAAATCCCGCACACTCGCCCCGGGGGTGAAATATGACAGTAGCTTCTCTCCCTGCAGCTCTTCTACTAGTCTCAATCTCAACCCTCATGCATTCTTACACTCAGAGGCCACAGTAAAGTTCACCGGGAAATTCAGTTTTTTTCCCCCCTCGCAGCCAGAATTTTGGGCCCGAGGTGCAAAGCATTAGACATTAATGCCTTTCCTGCCATGTGTTCATGTGGGGGAGGATTTTGGAGTGCGGCTGTTGTACATGGATATGATATCAGCGATTGATATCTTGAGCACAGTGTGACGTCCGCCCCCGCACGGCGCTCTGCTCGGGCTATTGAGCAGTGAGAGACAGCTCTGGATAATGGGCTGAAATGACAGAGTACATCATTAGGAGTGTTGTTTGGTGTATATTGATAGGAGACACACTGCGTGCGGGGGCCGTTCTGGCCCTGCGGTCCATGCCGTCGGAGCTGTCCAAAAGTGCTCCGTAGGGAGAACTGATGGCAAGTGGCCCGGGCCCAAGTAGTAGCTATACATCAGTCAGACGAGAGGCCGTCTCCCGACGGAGACGTCGCAGACACTGCTCATAACCTTACTGTGGCCTATTCATTTTTCCAACCCAGAGTGAGCGGCCGCATGCCAAGAGACCTTTGGATATTCGAATGCAATGATTCTCTCTCTCGCTCTATTCAGCCCAGGTTTTTCAATCCATCTCACTTTTTTTTTTTTTTTTTCCACTCGACACAGCTGAACTGTGAATTTTGAGAATTCCAGCATTTACAGCAGCAGGTCATCCATATTCATGACCTCAATTATGCGGTGGGCTGAATATTTACATGTGGGTGAGAAATATAGGGGGGGTGAATACGATTGTGCCTGAATATCATAAAAAGTTCTGTGCGCAGGTGTTGATGACGGACAGCTCACCCTCTGTTTGAACTCTAGCCGCTCCTCCAGTGTGAGCGTGTCTGCTTTGGCGATCACAGGGACGATGCTCACGATCTTCCCCAGTCTGCTCATGAACTCCAAATCTATAGGGCGTAACCTGCAGGAGACCAGGATGGATCATTACTAAAGTCCATTTTAGACCGTATAAACATTTAACACCTTTTTATGTATTCTCTAAATACAAACCACATAGCTATTTAGCTTTTAAAAGCATCATTTAAATAAATAAATGAAAATAAAAACAGTAACAAATAATGGTACATGCTTTAATAATACATTAATAATAAATTATTATTTATTTATTTTGTTAATTATTTAATAAAGATTTAATAATTAACAAAATAAATAAATTATTATGTTAATAAAGATTTCTTTTGAACTTTAAAAATAATTTTAGGGTGGTTTGTTATCTCCAAACTAAGACCCCTGAGATAAAATAAAACTTTGCCATAATAAATTTGACAGCCACACAGCAGTATTTTAAAACGTATGTCTAGGTGTGAACCACATGATGGGTGCAGGAAGTTGACACGCACCAGTGTCCAGTGGCTGGCAGGAAGTAGACACAGCAATGAACACGGGTGTCAGGGATTCTTCTCTTCCTGTTGACATTCAGTTCCTCCTTCAGGTATTTTTCATACTGTTCATTGACATACTTTACAATGGGCTCCCAGCTGAGAAAAAAGACACAGGGAAGGATTATCATCACAATTAACAACATATGCTTATACTTAAAGTTAATGTGTCAGTCAGGCAAAGTCAAAGCATGATTTTAGTGTAAAGCTCTAATTACTAAGGAATTTATCTCACACAGTTGTAGCGCTATCTGAACAGCTACAGTGGACATAAATCAACATAAATTAAATAAACAGTTGAATCAACATGAATATCAGGATGTCTTTTGGATTTGGGTCTGTGTAAAACCTGATAATCATGTTCTCCAGCTTGATTTTATAAAGACTCAAAGAGCATCTTGTGCTTTAGCTGAACATCTGTCCTTCTGTAACAAAGGTCACAAACGTCAGCCACAAATATACTTTTAGGTTTTGAATAGTGACCTAGAAATAGTAGTGTATCTTAATTTTTACATTTTATTTTTAAATGAATCATAATTCTAAAGCGTTGCTTGTTTTCAAGATTAAATTAGAGTTTGAATGCCATATTTAAAAAGTGCTTTTAAATTTTTAGACTCTCCTACATTTTTAAATGGCATGAATTAATCTGTTAATAATGCTCTCACCAGTTGTCATTGTTGATTTGGTCTCCAAATCCAGGGGTGTCAATTACCGTAAGCTTCATCTTCACTCCTTTCTCCTCGATAACTAGAAAATAAAAACACAAAAGAGACTAAAATAATAATAATAATAAAAACAGATGGCTCCACAGCAGACGAAATGATGAATAAGATGACAAGGATTTAACTTTCATTTTCAAGAAACATTAATTCCTAAGAACTATCAGTTAAAAATCGTACACTGAAGACCCTAAGCTTTTGATTTATTCTCCATATTTGATATAATGCAGCAGGAATGCATTGCACAATATGAAAATCAAAGGGTCTAATAAGCTGTCTGTGCATGCAGAGATCCCTACTGTATCCCTAGCATTGGTTGATTGACATTTGCTGTTAACTCATCACGTTAATCCGTCTGGATGAGGCAATCAAGGAAAATATGACGAGACTGTAACAAGGAAAAATTATACTGTCAGTCAACACTCCAGTTTATGAGTTTCAAAGTGCTATAACCCTATCTGACGATGATCAATTTTTTTTGTTCACAGTGGGCCATTAGCAAAAGAGACCAGTTTTTGGATTGGTGGGCCAATGATTGAAAACCCCCTCATGATCAGCTAATGGAAACACATATGCTTCTCTTGGCATGACTCAGCGACAAAGCAGGGCTTAGTTCTTGCCGTATTCACCCACATGGAGGGAGCAGAGCTGAATGGTGGCATTGAGCGGCCCGCCACTTCATTTTCTGCACTGTGCAGTCTTTGAGAGAAGGCGGGGGATTGTGTAACACTCATCTCCCCTGGCGGTCAGTCTACAGGCCAGCTTTTTTTTTTGCACGGGCTGTGAGGGCCAGTGGGCAGCTTTGTATTGTGTGGAGGTGTCAGGAACCCTGAGACTTTGGTCTCTTTGTTTTCCACAGGCCTGCACTTTGAAAAAAACAAAACTGCTGGGGAAGCAAGGGACGGCAAGACATCTGCTAGACTGAATGTCTCAAAACGGAGGCTGCAGAGGCAGTTTAGTAGTTTAGCAGTAACACAAGGAGCTGTTTTGTCATTTGGATAGAGATTGGATATATACTTTTAAAAGAAATTAATATTTGGTCAAAAAGGATGCATTAAATTGATTAAAAAAAATGACTAAAAATAGTTTCAGACAAATGCTGATGATCACCCATAGCAGATCAATACAGGTGGAGCTGGGGATGGTGGAGGGTTTCTTAGTGTTTGCTACAGCAAGCGCTAGCCAAGTGTTGAGCAACAGCTCATTAGTTACTGATACAAAAAGGACCAAAAAAAAGAACCAGCTGTGCCATGTGACGATGTCATTACGTAAGAATGTGTTTCTAGAGTTTCATAACAGAACTTTGGATTTTACAATATTATTGTTTTTACTGTATTTGTGATAGATGTCCTCCAAAAACATAACAAGAAAAGCTTACCAACCCCAAACATTTATCTAAATTAAAATATTTTAATGTAAGGTGTTCAATGCTATAGAACATTTTTCCTATCAGTAATTGTATAGATAGTAATAAATTCTCACATGAGGACTAATGCAATCGAAACAGTAAAACAAAGTAAATATTTACATCATGTGCCAAGCTCTACAGACTCGCTTTTCTGAAGGCTAACATAAAACTCCCCGAAAAGGAACAGGACACTCTCATTCACTGTAATGTTTATGTTGTGCTACGCTGAGAAGTCAGTGAGGGGTGTCTCCTGAACCACAGGGATATCTCAGGAAGTCACAAGCTGAACCGACTTATCGTCAATCTTCTTTTGTTAAGAAACAGCACACCCAGCTTCTCCCATTCTTTTCTTCTCATCCACCCTCTCTCCCATTCTGCATGTCAAACATTTATAAACTATTGGGCCATAAGTTTTGAGAGCTCTGTGAGAAATGAGGTTCGGCTATGGCAGGACAGAGATACAACAGATGCTGCTACAACTGGATAGAAACCTCTTTTGAGTTGAAATGACTCAGATATGCTAAAAACACTTGTTCTTGATCTTGTGCAGAAAGCTACTAAGATTTTCCACAAAAATAAATACACTGCAACAGCAACTTTGAAGATTTTAATGCACAGAATTTTCCAATCTAAAGACAGATTTCTACAATTTGACCTTTGCCTAACTGATGTGAAAGCTGCAAAGAAGCAAAGCTGTTGCGAGAGTGTGACACAGGCTAACATTTACATATCTAAAACCTGTCAAGGGGAAGTCAGAAACGGAAGAGAGATCAACAAGCAGATGTAGGTCTAAAACTTTACCTGAAAGCAAAATCAGATGACTCATTTTAAAACCAGTAAGCAGCAAACTAAAGGTATGAACAGAGACGTTTAGCATAGCGGCTACGAAACCTGCACATAGCTGTAGTAACAATTAATGCTAATTCTCTGTAGAGTTTTTGTAATTGGATATTTCAGCGCCCATATCCAGTCTAGGGTTAAAGTTCAGCAGTCTTCATGCATTTGTGCTGTCAAGTAGGAAACATGGCAATTAACATAGCACGCTACGCTAATGACCCAGCCCAGCAAAGGCCTTTGCACAGCAATTGACAGACACTAAAACTACAAGCGGAGGCATGCTTATCCAGCGTCTCACAACATCCTGTGACAGAATCATTATATTATTTTCTCTCTATCTGAAATGCTCACTTGTAGGTCAGTCTATTTAAGGACAGATTTGTGGTTAAACCAGACATCATGAGTAACTTCAGAAACTTCTGACCCAGATGAAAATAGCAAGGGTAATTAGTTAACAGTGCAATAGCATATATTTTATTATTAGTTAGGCTACAGTTTGCAATCCTACTGCCCTTTGCAACCCAGAGAAAGGGAGCACAGTTTCTTAACTTGTCCTACCAAGCTATTTGTGAATACAAGAGACAGAGAACCACTATCAAATTTTGTTTGTTAGACCCTTGTCAGACAGTCTAAAATGAGAAATGAAGATGGATGGCTGTGTGCGACTACACTAACTACTGAGGGCAAGCAAACACACACACACACACACACACACACACACAACAATACATTCATTTAAAGAACTAGTGAAGTTGGACACGGCATCTGCCTTTCACGCCTCTTTCCAACAAAGCATGGGGGTACAGCCAAACACAAAATGGAGATTTATTGCTTTCTCATTGGCATATGCGGGGTGTTTAAAAGTATGTGCATCTCTCTGCGTGATACACATTTCAGCTTCTTCTGCTCAGTAAAAAAAAATGGAGCAGCAGGACCAGTGTATATTTATATTGTTTGCACATAAAATCAAATGGAGTATGCTGTATGCTCATCACACCAAGGTATACTTTGGACTTAATGCCGACTCATAGTTCATCTTTAAAAACACACAAAAAATTATGAGAGTTGAGATGAAACTGACGGAACTTCTGATCTTTTCTTCTGTATTGTGACTGTGTTAAATGTAGCTAAATCTTTCATCCAAATGCATTTTATACTGTACATTATAATTAGTGCTGGGCAATGATTAATCGCGATTAATCGCAACCAAAATAAAAGTTTTTCTTTACATAATATATGCGTTT
>JAUCMS010000062.1:6103040-6121688 GCA_032357445.1 Enteromius radiatus | reverse complement strand
TAAATATACACAGTATATACAAATATATTATGTAAAGAAAAACTTTTATTTTGGAATGCGATTAATCGCGATTAATCATTGCCCAGCACTAATTATAATTTTATGATGCCTAAAGTTGCTGTATTTAAATTTAAAATTTAAGAGTATAATTTTTTTATGTTTATCAGATAGTATTGAGATGAAACCATAAGATGAAAACTACTAGCAGGATATCAATACCACTGACAAAATGTACTGAATAACGTACTGAGTAAAGTCAAGAAAATCAGTAAAACAATTAAAAGTGGCAGATGTAATGCCTCAGAAACCTTCGAAACAAGCTTTGTTTCATTACCAAAACAAGCCTAAATTAAACTTAATTCTACACATCTCCACAAAAACACCTTCCTGCTTGGAAAGAAGAACCCAAACCTCTATTGACTGTTACTCTGGAGGAAGTTAACGAGACAGAGACAGCACATTGCTCAATCAACCAATTCATTCACTCAGCTGAGCCAGACACTGTGTATAAGTGGTGGCCTCCATTAAAGCAGCAGTCATCTCCTGACCAGTGGGATAAAATGCATCCACCTGTGCATTCTTCCTCTGTCATTCTCTCTGAAAGAGAGCTCATAATGACAGCTGTGGCCCGATCTCAACAGTTTAAGTTGTGTGATTGATCTCTCCTAATCCGTCCCCTTTGCAGGCTTTTTAATTTCTTTTTTCTTTCAGAGCACATGCTCCGATCACTCTGGCCCTTTTCCAAGTCAAACCCTACAAAACACTGAGCTGCCTCCAGTTTGTCCTGTCTAAATGTCATTCTTCTTTAATCCCTTCATCCTTTCAGAAATCGCACTCTGTAACACGTCATCTTACTGATGTGAAACACTATGTGTCTTGTATACCATATATAGTGAGAGTAAAAAAAACAAGAAATGTAGTGAGGAATAGTGCACTAAGAGTACACTTCCTCAACTACAAGCATAGGCTTTTTATGCACTCCTCAGTTCCTATGTAGCAGAAGAGGAGGAGGTGCTAAACGGTAACACATCAAATTGTTTCAAAGCATCATATCCTGTAAATTGATTTAAAAGCAAATTCTAAAAAGTATTCTACTTTTGTTCACATAGTGCATATATTTATATATTATATATATTATATTTACAGTAGAATTAACTTAGTAGCATTTCAACATGATTTTATCATACAATTACAATAAAATGTATACCAACAGGTTACAGCAACTTCATAAACTAAACAAAAACATAGGGTAACAGTTTATTAAAGGGACCAATTCTCACTATTAACTAGTTGATTATTAGCATGCATATTACTAACATATTGGCTACTTAAATGAGTTCATGTATTTCTACCCAATACGTAAATTAAAAAAATTAATGAGTAGTAATTAACTATTAATAAGCAGTAATTAAATGTTTATAGTGGTAAAAGTTAACAACACAGTTAATAATCTGTTAGTACTGATAATTGGACTTAAAATAACTGAACTTTACAGGAGGTCTTGAACGTACCATAATATGAATACACTAGATAGCACTGTGTATAGTGGACGTACAGTACATAATGGGACACATCTACTGACAAAATGCATATTTGTGGCTGTCCAGGGCAAAAACTTCAGAACATCAGTGTTTAAAAAAAGTTTACTGGCTCCAAATGGTGCAGTTTGGATATTAACAGCAGGGACAAACAGGGCTGTGCAAACGAGCAAAACCTTGACCTCTTGGGTGTGACGGGTGTGTCAAGAAAGAAGCGTTCAATACTCACTGTGGCTGACTGATTGCAGGTGGACAGTTTTTGAAATCTTCTCCTCATAATTAGGAGTGCAGGACTTCCGGCTGACCTTGGACTTGAAGAGTGTGTTTACGAGTGTCGACTTCCCCAGACCGCTCTGACCTGTCAATAAGAATGAGAGCAGACTTAATGACTTTTGTTTGTAAACTGCAGTAAAGCACAATTAACTGCATATGTAGCAGACCCCTGGCACATTTATTTGCACGACGACCTTTGCTTAGCATTAGCAGGGGGGATAAAACTTTATTACTGCACACAGATAAGATGGCACACATAAAATTGAGGTCATAAAGTATCACATGAACAGGCAGCGCAGGCCTCCAGGGTTTACATAAGCCCTTGATACTGCAAATCATCGGTGATGTAATAGGACCAGGTCAAGCCAAAGCAAAGTGCTTTAGCGTCTTATCTGGTGGGTGTCCAAACACACTGACAACACCACGCCGCCGGGAGCTTCGGGGAGCTTTTCCACTTAATGACTCTTTCACACTAGTCCTCACGGAGATCAGATCAGAGGGAGGAAGCTATTACCAGAGAGGGAGCCTTATCAAGGCCATCTCAATTCACACAAATAAGGGTAAATCTAAGGGGCCACCTTCATTGCCTCAAAGGACATGTGCTCTGTTAATGTGAGCCGCTTAGTATTGAGTGCTGATGATGGGCAGTGTGTGTTCGCTCTCGCTCAGAGGGCCCCTCGGGTGAACCGGTCAGCCTCCCATTCGCAGGGCAGGGGTGGGGAATGTGCTAAATGCTCTCGCCGCTCCGTTTCTACCTGTTGAGAGGCCTGGCTGCCTCAGGAAGCTGTCAATGGATGAAACGATTTGACAGAGATAGACGACGGAGCCGGGGAGATTTGGCCCCTTCATCATTGCCCACCTCAACAGAGGCTTTGATGGATTTACGCCATGGCCTCTTACCATGGGAGGCAGTTGACATCAAATTTATGAGGAACTGACAAGCCACGTTGTGTGTCCTCCTGGGCCTATTTGATTTACCAGTTCAGACAATGCCTGAGCAAAGCAGGGCTTCCTGAAGATTTCTGCACCTGTTCTATGGGGAAGGGAACAAGAGGTTTTGATTCCCCTAAATGGTTCTTTTTCTACACATACACATATTTCTAGAAATAATTGGAAAAAAGAAATGCAAATCCATTGTCAATTTATGATTACATTTGTTTCTTAAACAACTAATCAGCAGCTACTCTGTTGAAAGCATATGCTGGTTAAAAGCTGGAATACTGGTTTAAGCTGGTTCTTTACTGGTTTATGCTGGTCCTTTGCTGGTTTGACCAGCAGTATCCAGTAAAGAAAGAGCATTCCAGCTTCAAAGCATATGCTGATCATTAATTGGGGATTTAGACTTCACCTGTCATGCTTTACATTTTTAGTCCCTAAATATAAGACTATATATTTTTTGCAAAAGCACAGCTTTGGTCATGCTTTATTGCAAGCTGTATATTCAGTACAGTCACTACTTTGAGTATTTTACTACAGAGTCACACCTGCATCAGTGGAAGAATAATGTATGGGCGAGTGCCATTAACGCTACCAAATGTCAACTGATGATCTCATAAAAGACCCCGTGGTGAGATAACGTGAAAAGAATAAAGGCTAGACCCATTCAGTGCTCGTCTGAGTCATGCATTGACACACTCGTCCAGAAACGTTGTGCTGTAACAGCTTGTCATTCACCACAACCACATGAAACTCCAACAAATGCAGGTTGTAATTTCACCAGTGTCATATGTGTTTAACTCCAGTTGATTTCTCAAAAGCATTTCAAATGGTGAAAACACATCTCCTCTGAGACACTTTGAAGCACAGTTTGCAAAGCTTTTCTTTGAACACGGTATCTACAAAGCCCCCTTGACTTAAGGGCAACAACAAAGCCGAATGTATTGACTACATTAAAAATGTCACAATATGCTAAACTCATATTTGGGAGCAGACTGCAACTTGACTTATGGGAAACTGGGAGACTCGCAGTAGTTTAAGTCCTCAGGCTACAAAAAGGTCCTGACCTTTACAACCGAGGACAAACTACACAGACCAACAGACTCCAAGTGCTACCATATGTGTGTGCAACTCTGGGATAGGAGCACCCCCAGGGCAGGAAAATGTGGACCGGGCGAGCATAGCGCACCAAACTCATCCTGTAGAGTTTCCTCCGTTCCTGCAATTTCATCCTGTTGTGTATATCTCGCTTTCGCACAATTCCTCCTCTTCCTGTATCTTGTCAAGTTTGTATTCAATGTCATGTCGTGCTAGCTAATACATGCACAAACACACCCTTGTCAGAACCCCTGCCCTTGTGCTCTACAATGCATTGCCAAGGCAACAGCAAAATGCATAAACAAAAGATACACAAGAATTGATTTAAATTAAAAAAAAATAAAAAATCTTTGAAAGGGAGAAAACCAACAATCTGTCAATAGCTCTACAGTGCATCAAGTGTAAGTCAAACAAATCTTTCTTGCTCCTTTTTTTTTACTACCAGCACTTCCACACCAGGGAAAGGGAGAGAGCGGTTCACCTTTGATGCATGTCCAGAGTAGCAGGCATGGAGAGAACCACCATGCCTACTACAATACCAACTCTGTAACCTCCACAGTTCACTGAGGCAAAGAAGAAACTCGCACAGGCCAAATGTTAAAGAGCCAGCTTTTGGAGGAGTGAGCACTGGACCAGAGCCGTTTTCCCTCTGCAGAATTCATCACAATACTGATCTGCTTTAATATGCCTTTGATCTGCTCCCTATCAAACAGGTTTCAAGCTGCTCTGGATATAGAGAGAAAGAATCCAAATGGCCAAAATGAGAACAGGTGAAGACTGGTATTGTCATATCTGCTCTTAATATCATTCCCACACACTTTGAGTGGATCAGTATTTATTGAGTGTTTCAGTCAGTGTTTTTTTTTTTATCTTCGGTTCCTTATATTTGATCTTTTTCTTTGTTAAACATCACATTAGAACTGTGTTGATTTTTTACTTAGCCTAAAGCTAGACATTTAGCCTTTAAATATTAAAATTCATTGAATGTTCATGTTTAAGTCAGAATTCATAAAGCTGTTTGCACAGTGTTTTTTTGTCACTTTATTTATTTATTTATTTTGTGCGTCAATCTATTACTTAGTATATCACAAAAAACATTACATTTATTTTTTAAGAAAAAGGCTATGAGCTGAAATGTTTTGCCATATTGGTGATATATGTAAAATAAAATGCTAAAAGAAGTCTGCGTAGTGAATGTGGATCATCATGGTTCATATACAAGTCATGAAAAAGCCTGTTGAAAAATCCTGCATATGCTGGTTAGCATATGAAGTTTGAACTGGTTTAAACTGGTACTTTGTTGGTTATGAGTTAGTCCTGAGCACGAGCTTGTGTTTTAAGGCCAGCTACTTGTAATTTGGGCAAATGTGTCAAAACAGTTTAATGATGTAGGAAATCCTTAGAAAAGAACCAGTCATTTTATTAAAAAGTTAAAAATGTCTTCAATCAAATACAATAAATCTCAGCTGTTTATGCAGATGGAAGGGAAAAAAAGTGCTTCATTAATACAAAAAAGGGATGTGGTGTTCTCTTTTGCCAAAAAGACTTCATCCAACTGTCTATGTGTGGGAATACAGAAATGCAGAAGTATGATCGATGGTTTTAACAGCTGAGCTGTCAAAAGTTCATCAGATACTGTGTTTTGCTGACATAACAGGTATATTGAAAGAGTACACATATTTACATGTACTTCTGACTTTTTAACAATACAAAGCTGCTTTAAAATCACCAAACATGTCCTTTCAGATGGAAATGAGACTGTTGTGGGAATTTTCATTACTTAAAGGCCAAATGCTCCTGGGCAGGGTCTACCTAGTGTCCAAGCAATGACAGATGGGAACGGGGCTGCAGGACTGTTTTGGAAGAACAGTTTGGAAAGCTAGTGGTGAAGTCAGTGGTGCAGAAACTACACACTTCAGCTTTAATTTGTTTTGCTGACATCGCTGCGGAACAGCGGCTGATACTGTGTTTCTCTGTGAGACTCACAGCCTTTGAAGGATTTGGCAAAATGTCCTTTCTATTACCACTATGGAGGAGCCACCAAGGGGAAAGAAATCACAAGCAAGGGAGTGAGGAAAACCTGGCAGCTCTGTTTAAAAATCAGAGGAATGAAAAAAGGGGGAAAAGAAGAATGGCTCTCACTGGAGAGCTGGATGGCCTTGAATTTGTGATGCTGCGGCCATCATAAATCCCCTTGGCTGGCCCAGTTGGAGAACACTCTGAGCTACATTCAGCTCCAGCCTGGCCTTGCCTCCCAGCCCACAGACAACACAACAATAGCCCTTGCCATTTAATTAGGTAAGGCCCACACTCAGCCAACACCCCCTCCTGTTCCTCCTCCTCCTCCCTTCATGCTTACCCTCTCTCTCTTGCTAGAGGCACAAGGGAGTTTGGGAGGTTCCAGCGCTCTGATTGGTCAGGCTTGAATAAGGTGGCCAGTTTGAATCAGGCAGCTGTCCAGTAACTGGCCAGGTCAGTTAATACCAACAAGCTCTACTGAGCCGGCAGAGTACAGCTCTGGCATAAAATTCTGTGACTTTCGAGGTTTATAATAAGATAGTCTTCTCTTGAAAAAAAAAAAAAAAAATGTAATTTAAAAAATGCTGATATATGAAACAATACATATATCATTATCTTATGCAACATTTCTGCATACATATGTATTTTATGTTGACATAAATATTATATTGGGCTATATACTGAACATTGTGAAAGGGTTGAAAAATATTGCAATATAATCTATGGACTGGCTATATCACCCATCCTACTTGCTGCTAGTTTCTTAACAGAAAGACGCCACCTTTAACAAATACACTATTTTACCAAGTGAGTAACAGTCTTATTGAAACCACTTTTAAATTGAGTTTTGAACATTTAAACATTTCCCTTAACAGGCAATGGCACCATTTCCTCTTCACCTGTCGCTGTTTCCTGTTAGAGGCTGAACAGTTATCCTGCCCCCTTCACAGACAACCATACTACTGATGTTTGTGACTTTTCACCTGATTTGACACCTCATGTGTGCTCTATTTTCATCTCTGAAGTTTTGACTAAATGTCCCCTTCTCAACTGTGCTCATGAGACAAAACAAGTTAAAGTTCACACTCTGACCATAGAGAAACGCAAGAGGTGTGAAGTCATTTACACTGAGCCGTTATGCATGTCGTTTGAAATTCAAAGTTTCAATGAACTAGCTTAGAGGGCTTTGCATTTTTCTTTTTCTGTACAAGTATAAACTGGACATATGCTGCTTTAAATAATAATAAAAAAAATGGAATGTTTCCCTTACCGACCACCATGATGTTAAATTCAAAGCCAGCCTTCATGGTCTTGCGTCTCATCTGGTCCAACACTGCCTCAATGCCGACATATCCGAATAGATCTCTACCCTTGATAATGCCTTGTGTGTCAGATTCACTGAGGCATGGCAGAGGATGTTCTATCTCCGCCACTCTCTCCTCCACCTCCCTCTCCTCCATCACCTCCATCTCCTCCTCCATCCGGACAGGTGGCTCCAGATCCAGGGCCTGCTCCTGTGCTGTGTCTGCCGAGAGAGAGAGAGACACCCATTAAGTTAACATACAGGATCCTCTCAGGATGCCCTTAAACAAATATACTACACATGGAGGCTTTTCTTAGAAAACATTTGCAGTCTGAAAGGCTTTGGGAAATATCAAGGGGACCCTTTTAAAACCTAAAATTACAAACAAAACACTATGGAATTATACAAGTGAAATGTGTGTAAAAATATAATAATAATAAATTTGTATTCATATTCTAAAATAATAATTTAATCTATATAGTATTATTTGCAATAATTAATTTTAGTTAAAATTACTAAAAATACTTTTGTTATTGCCTCTTTTTTTCTATTTAGCTTTATCTTTAATAAAATTGTTCATCTAATAGACCTACTGTATTTACATTTTCTTTTAACAAAATGTATTTAATAGTTTTAATGATAACCAACTGTTAATTAAATTATTAGTATTGTTGTTGTTATTATTATTGGATGGGGACCTGGTAAGGTTAGTTTCCTTCAAGTATGTTTTCATTGAGATTCTATTTTGCAGACGTTTATCTAACGCCCACGTTTCCTGACGTGTTATGTGCTAGCATAACGCACAATTCACTGCTGCAATTAATTTGAGAAAAAAAAGAGGTTCATTTTTTTGCCAGGCTTGTTTATGAGCCAGAGAGCTGCGAGCATGCTCATGCAGGTGGAGATTAATACACATTATGATGACTGACAGGAGGCAAATGTAGGTGAGGCACAGATCGATTCAGATGGGGAATTGAAATAATGAGGACGAAGAATTGAGAATTGTCCATAATTGTGCTTCCATGCCAGGCTGAAATGAGGCATTAGATTCATTTGTTAGCGCTTGATATGGGGGTCAGGAAGAGGTTGATTTTGTCTTAAGTTTTACTCTGCATTCACAAAATGGAAATGGATATGTAAAGTACCCCCGATGTGCATTGAACTTCATGCAGCATAGTGTCAGCAGCGAAAAACAGAATTGGGTTTGCTGCCGGAGCGTCAGTTTGTTCAGCTCAATTGAGTTCACTCGCGAGAGCGGCCAACACAGAGACAGCAGTTCACACGGCACTGGTTAACTACTGAGGCTCGGACACCTGTCAGCTGGCTCGACGCAGCAGCAGCAGGGGGTGGATAGTGCCATTGGGCTAATGGTTTTTTCTTATCCCTGTACTGTAGTTTGTACCATTACCATCTTGAGACAGCTCTGTTTTATAAGAGGATTGGTAACAACGTCCTGGTGGAGACAATACTCAAGTCAAGTTGTTCAAAACAAAGTCAAAATCACATTATGTCCACAAGCAAGCTGCTTAGTGCAAAATTCAGAATTTAGGAACTGACTTGCTCTTCAATTATTAACATGAATACAAATAGAAGTAGACATACCTAAAGGATGTTGAATTACTTTACACACACATTTGTTTTAGATAAATATTTCAAATGTCAAAAAATTCAGGCTTTAATATCCCTGTGGGGACATTTGTGGGTCCCCATAATGTAGCATAAACAAGTACACACACACACACACACAAACACAATTTTACTGTATCTGTCTGTATGCTTTGTAACATTTTTTTTCGTACGGAAAATTTGAGTTCTTAAAATCTGGAAAGATATGTAAAATAGCAAAACTTACACATGGAAAACAGCACAGCAATATTTAGCAGTTGTGCTAAAGCTTGTGAGAAAGAAGAGTATTACATATTATCACATTAAAGAGGGCCGCACAATTGATCACATTTCTAATCTACTGGTTATCTTAAGAGTTTTCCCCAATTTACTCTGGATACAAATTTATGCTTCTTTTTTTATTGCTTAACTTTCCTCTTCTACGTGTTACTGTACAGACAGTGCATTTACTTTTCTTTCAGCCTGAGGCTTATTCCTTTCACTTTAGTTGTTAAAAGGCTTCTGCGCCTGCCAAAAATAGACCTTTTTCATATTAAAAACAAACAAGCAAGCCCTACCAATATTGAAAGTAACATAACACTTTACTTCCCATAACAAGTAGCTAAGTAACATAATCAGTTACTATTTTAGGAAGCAATTTTGCTATACATAAAATGTATAAAATACATTACTTTTAAAAATAACATAAAATAATAATCGCAATTAATCATTTTAAGGGAATAATCAACAATTATGACCGACAGTTATATTATCAATTAACTGTGCAGCCACATTACAAGAAGATCTAGAATATAGCATGTGCTGTATACCGTAACTCTTAACACCACAGTTGCTTTCACACCCACATAACAAAGTATATATCTGTGTGTTAAAATCAGCTCATTTGTGTATGAAAACATGGGACTGTAAAATAATCCCCAGGAAATGCCAAGTCTGCTAGCCTTTATTATGCATTGTTAATGGCAGTGATTGTGAGTTGCTCCCAACATGACACCCTGATTGCTTCATATACATGAGTGTGTCCCATTAACAGGTCAACTAAATGTCATTAACACAAGTATGCAAAGTACACCGTAACAATAGAATTTATCTTCAAGGGATGGTTCACCCCCAAATGATGTCAAATCACCTTCACGTTGCTCTAAAATTTGTATAACTTTCTTTCCCCCCCCCCTTTGTATAACAGGTCATTTCAAGAACATCTGAACCATTTTTGCCAGAGTTTCACACTGTATAGACAAAAACCACAATGCTGGTAGAATTTTTGGGTTGTACTATGCTTTCAAGACAAGCTACACCATGAGTTGTTTACATGTAATATGATTATATAATTGTCCACCTCCGGCACAAACTGATGCCTTCTTAAGTTTCTTGGTATTAGTATTTCTTGTAAAAGTGTCGATGTGTTTTTACTGGAGGCTGCAAAGATACAATTCACTTTAATATGCTTCTCTCACGACTACTAAAGTCTTTCTAATGCTGTGACTTCGGCCTGGCCACAACTTGCTGAGTCTGACTCTTGCGGAGTCACGCTGTCCAATTATATCGGATCTGATTTGAAACATTGCATGAAGCTGATTAATGTTCATTTTAGTGAGTCAAAAACTATGTGTAGGAAATCAGCATGCAGCCTGTGGTGCGTTTGATCAGCTGAGACAACCTTCGTGAACCGAGGATCCCGTCTGTTGGTCCAGATGACTTAATCAGCTATAAATATACCCTACGTCCTCCATCCACCAAAATGGAACTAATCCTGGCCTTCTTATTCCCTAACATTCAAGCGATCCCTCCAGCACATGAGGATGTACACAACACTGCATTGACTTGAAGTGAAGCAAGTGAATTTCTAACTTTGAACTTTGTGTGATTCGAAAAGCATGTGCTGTCACTGTTGAACGCACAAAGTCTTAGGCAAGACAGCAAAACTTATGCAAAAGGGAGAAGAGACAGCCAGACTGTGGATTGGCAGATTTATCTATTTGATGCTGTCTGAAAACTGCCTGCGCTCTAATAGAAGCTGACAAATAAAGCCATGCTTGGAGATAGAGAGGGGCAGACACAATGTCGTCGAAAGGCTTGAGAAAAGCAAACAGAGTGAGAGAAAAGGGCTCGAATGTAGCAAAGAAGTTGGAACTTTTTAATAAAAACATTGCGTATTGTTTAAATGAAAGCGTATCTGTCCCCAGGTTTGCAGAGTGCCTGTTCTTGCTCTTTAATAAAACTGTTCCCAGATGTAGGCCATTTTCATTTGACACAAGCAACACTGCAGCAGACAGCAAGAAAACACAAATCACTCTTACTTCGTACAAAGCACCTCAGATATCAAAAACATTTTTCTCAAAACTTTTATAAGCTACTCTTTCCTCATAACCCCATCAGTAAGGCTCAAGTATTCAGTTATTGGCACCAAACCATACATGTGTTTATTTGAACTCACTTTGATACTTCACTGAAATCTGTTCAATATTGGTTGACTGGGCAACTAGCTGAACTTTTTACAAACTGAACTAAAATCAATTTAGATAGATTGTTTAAGGCCTATATACAGTATAAATCAAGGAAAAAATAATGATAAATGTCAAGATGATCTACATCTATATGTGTGGTGTAAACACACCAATGCGCAGTGTGGCCATAAACAGACCTATGACAGGAAACTGGCAAACAGACACACAAAAACAAATCTACTTTTATAATGTCACATACATTTTCCCTGGAGAATCACAAAGACCTACAGAGCCATAAACGTAAGAATGTAGAGCTAAACAATCACCATTTTACACTTGATGTTCAGACCTGTTGTGCTAACTGCTAAATGCTAACATCTGATCTACAGTACAACTCAAAATAACGAATGGTACATGCCATTGTTTTGTCTCATAACCTCTTCCCATATGGGAAATATCATCATAATATAAATTTAAATGGCTTTAAACCACAGCAATATCTCTGAAAATACACTGTTTGGCAGATAATGAAAGAGAGAAAAAGAGAACTATCAATAGTGCGTTTTAAAATGAAGCATTGATAATTGCTGTAAAAGTTTCCAAGGCCTGTGTTGTGTTTTATGTGGCTCTGTACAACAACTTTCTGTAGCTAGCAATAAAGAACACCATTTACTGCCATACACTAGCTGATAGCTAATTTCATGCCAATTACAAAGTTACTCAGCAGTAATCTAGATAAAATGCTGAAAAGCCTAAACACAACATGCTAAAAGACTAAACTAAAACTAATCAGTCCCAGGACCATGTAAAACACATTTCATCCATGCTAGTCAACCACACCACAAAAAAATACCTTACATCTGAACCTCATCATGCCACCACTGTGTACTCTTAGGCTCTCTGTTTCAACTTCCTGTTTATTTTCATCACAAATTAGTAAAACTTCAAAAGTATACTTCTAAAATGTTGCAGCACACAAGAGGAAATGACTAAAATGCTTTCATATGAGAGAGTGAGCATTTCATTATACTCGCTGCAATAGCAAACTGTTGCATCTTGAAAAGGGGTAACCAATAACCATAACCGAGCTTCAGACATCAGAGCGTGTCAACCCACAATTCCATCCTGCCTGAATATGTCTCATATTACAAAAATAGAGCAAAACAAGCCAACTTTGAAGACATCATTTTTGAAAAAAGTGTCCTCTCGGGCAGCCATGAGAGTCTCCCTTCCCCCTTTTGGCACTGTTGAAGTGCTCCATTGCTCTTGGTTCTATTGTTATCAGAGGGGCAGTGAAGCTGAGACACACAAAACACATGGGATAAAAAAAAAAAGAGAGAGATTCTTACCTTCTCTCATTCAAAAAGCTCTGTCCACACCGCTCTCCCCACTGAAGACCAGGCGGCCCACACCAGACAGTCCGCAACTGTGATGTACCTCAAGACTCGTCCCTAAACTTCTGCTTTGTGTTCTGTGTAACTGCCCATGCACTTCTCCCCCTCTCTCAGTGTCTCTCTCCCTCACTATGGAGAAAGAGCGCAGGGGTAACGGCTAAAGCTGCTCACGCTCATTCACATGCAGATCGCCAAGAAGCTTCCACTAATCCAAAAGAGGACTTCTCCCATCCACCCCTCCTCCTCGTCCCCTGCATCTCTCTACTGCCTCTCTCAAACTCATTTGCACACGAGTGGGGCTGCTGTCAGTCGGGCCGGCCCAGGCTCCCCTGCTGACCACACAATGAGGAAAATACGTAATTGACCCATAAAATCAATTAGGAGAAATTTTAGTGCTTCTTTGAATAGTCTGCATCCACAGACTCGCTCGACTGAGAAAAAAAGAAAAGCAAATCGCAGTCACCCGTTTTGTGCGCATTTCTGTGCCGGTAATAATAAGTGTCGCCTGTGCTGTCACGCTGGGCTGTTTGGGCTGTGGATTGCTGTTAAAAGACATGGTAATGGTCAATCAGACGCAACTGGTTTTTATACTGACAAAGAGTTTGTAGTTCACCATTTACAGAAAAGCAGCCCTGGAGTTTAAGTGCATGGATACATATTATTAATGCACAGCAAGCCTGATATCGCCGGATAAAAACATTGAATTGTATTCATTTGAACAGTTATAATTTCAGCTGTTCCTCAACACCGTACACCTTCAAAACTGCTCATTGAAACCAGACAGGTTTCAATAAAATGGATTTAATGGAAAAAATTTGAGAAATTCTGTCAACATCATTTACCCGTCAATCATAAAAGTAGTTTATATGATTCTTGCTGTATATTCAAGTCCAAAGCAACATTTTATAATGACCAGACATAAATTTGAGCTGTCGTTTTGTTCTATTCCAATTGGCTGTTAAACACTGTGACCTGATCGTTGAGTCAATGGGATGGATTTGAGAAGAAAATGACGCAATTAATGAATCATTTAGGGCAAATGGGAACTGAAGCAAATGATTCACTGAAAAAATGACTCAAAAGAATGATTTGTTTATCCCAATACTTCTTAAATCTAGGGCATGTGGCAAGATTTTCAGTGAATGACTAAAATTCTGCTCTTTCCTTCTTGGAATGCTGCTTAGAGAACACTTTTTGTGCTTTTTGTCTTTTTTAGGGGCTTTGTAGCCTTAGTCTTCATTCAGTATTAAGAGCAGCAATAATATTCTTAAAAAAATGATGAAAGATTCACACAGGTTCGAAACGACACGAGGAAACAATCACAGAACTGACATTTTTGGTTGAACTATCTCTTTAAGGACTCCGCTCCAGATCTGTTTAAACACAAGGTGAAGCATCTCTGCACAGTTTCACTGAGGAAGTGTGTTTTTCTCACTCTCAAACTGTCATTCTGACTTATCACACGATCTGAGTGTTTAGTCTTTACGCTCTGCATAAAATGAAGTCCACCTCATATAAATTAAAGTCAAGGAGACCGTTGAATACATCCATGTAAGGATGGGCCTTTTTCAAAACAGCCAGTCATGAGAGAGTGTGAAAATGCCTGTGAGTGAAAGAAAGTATGTGTGTGTGCAGGTCAAGCCCATGCTGAGACGCTGTAAGGATGGTTTTATGTTTGAATCACAATAATGTTCCTTTGTTTGACATTCAATAGATGGCTGATGTATCATAGTGAGGCCCCAAAACAACACACTCACACCTCTACTCCAAACACACCAGCCAACAGCTAAACCGCAACATGTTTCTACAGCTCAATACAACAGATACATATTGCAAACCACAACGTACTGGGTTAAAATGACAGCTAGTTAGCAGATTACACAAACCAGAAACATTCCAGCAGAGACATTGGTATAGTAAAATATTAACAGAAATCAGTCTTTTACCTTAGATAAGTGGGATCCTAGAGCAGTTGCCAGGCCCCATGTGCTGTCAGAGAGTGAATTGTGAACTGTTCAGGATGTCAGTTACGAAAATGTGTGAGTCTAACGTGCGTGTGTGTGTGTGTGTGTGAGAGGGTGTGTCGTAGCCTCACCACAGACAGCACTCTGAGGGTGATGCATTTCCTTGCCTTTGGGCCTCTCTTTTCCTGGTTGTATTTTAACTAGTTTTATGCCACACAAAAGAAAAGCAGTTCCTCTAGCTCTGTTATCGCCATGGTTACCTAAATAAGAGTGTTTCTCAAGAGTGGGATGGATGTTTATCCATTTTCCTTATGTCATCAGCGCAAGTCTCTGTTAAAATCCCACCCTTGAGATACGAGGAAATGTCTTTCACAATCCCAGACAGGTAAAGTAGAAAAATGGAAATGCAATCTTTTTGAATAGAATACAATCTGCTGGGATGCATGAATGGAAATCCGGTACGAAATGAACTAAGAGGATGAACATGGACGCTTCCAGAAAGAGCAAATTCCCATCCTACAGTGTCAAACCTCACACACACACACACACACACACACACATATATACACTTGTGCCTGCAGCATATCACCACACAGCGCATCTCTGCTGTTTTGGGAATTCTCTCTTCACTGCTGACAGGAAAAAGCATTTTGATTAATGTGGCAATCGGAAAATGACCTTTGCATGCGGCGAGAGCTGTCTATTTTACATTCAATATTTAATCATTTGATAAAGTATAGAACAAGCCCAATGACAGCAATTCATCACTTTCATCTAAAAGCCTTTTGCAAAGCTCCGAGCCACATGCAGGGTCTGTATGCTCCGCTGCGTCTACAGCTAATTAACTGACTGAGGTCTGTTAATGGAGTTTCCTACAAAGTGCTCTCCACTGCCACATCGTTTTGGTCATTCCAGGTCATTATCTGATGACAAATGCATCTTCTACACTTACAATAATTCTGGGCCATTGCATGAAAAGGACAAGTATGAACATACATTTTGAGCAAATGTCCTGCTTGCCGGGATAATAATTTTCAAAGCCTTTTCGTGGTACAAACATTAAGGTTATCAAAACAGAGGCGTTGATTTCTACGGATGTTGATATGGTTGAGTGAAAAGGCGAGAGAGGAAAAGGAAGAGAGGGGGAGGAAGTATGTGTTTGCTGTGCCACAAGGGACAGTGAATTGCCACTAATGTCTCTATTACCGCTCCTCTTTAATTAAAAGCACATGTACGCACAGACGCTGTCAGTTCATTCATACTGTTGCCAGGGTAACCTCCCCAAAGAGACCTGAAGTATCGGGTTACTACGAAGATTTGCCGCCACACACCGTGAGAAAGCTGCTGTTTTTTTTTTACTCCAGCTTTGCTTGTGTGGGATTCGAGGGGTTAATTCAATTAAAGCATCTTAACCTCATCCTAATCCAAGCATGCTTAAAAGGACATGGCAGACGGAAGAGAAGGATTCCTGAAGTCTGACCCGTCTTCTGCTGCGCTCTCAGTGTCTTCCACACATGGTGGGAGGGACAGGTGAGGACAGAGCGTGAGGACAGTAGCAAACTGCCGGACATCTGTTAGAGTGTCTTCTAAACTAAGCTGATGCACAGCTGGAGTTTCTGCTGAGAATTACTAGAAGAGAGGAATATTACAGAACAACAACTTTCTACCGAATGTGAACTAGGCCCTTAAAAGTTCCTATAGCTTACATCTATATATTGCAATTCAAATTAATTTCTGGATTAGAAGCTTTCCTTGATGCTACAAATATATAGTGTATATTCACTGTAACATTACATATTATACATAGATATATGTTCGCTGAGTCATGTTAACTACTATTCCAAATCAAAATGACAAATTAACCTCCAACGCAGTTTTGGAATAATGGACTGGCCAGAACCCTTAATAATCTGGCATGTATTACTTATTAATATCAAATCAACTGCCTAAATATTAAACTATATTTAAACTATACAGCCTAATCATTAAATTAAACTAAGCTAAGTTGTCTCAATAATGAACCAACTAAATTCAAACCAACTGAATAAACATCACACTGACTAACCAACAAACTAAACAACTAAACTTACCAGCTAACTACAAGAACCAACTAAGTTCAAACCAACTGACAAATTATAAATCAAACTCACTAACAAACAACAAACTAAACTAACTAGCTAACTACCAAAACAAATCAAGTACAAACCAACTGACCAAAAACCAACAAACTAAACTAACTAACCTAAGCCTATAACCCTAACCAACAAACTAAACAGCTAAACTAACTAGCTAACTATACAAAGTAAAAAAATAAATCAAACTGGCTAACCAACAAATAAACTAAAAATAACCAATAAACCAAGTAAGTACAAACCAACTGACCAGCTGAACATCAAACTGATTAACTAAAAAACTAAACTAAACCAACGAACTTACTAACAAATCAACAAAATATAAACCAACTAACTAAACACCAAACTGGCTAACCAACAAACTAAACTAACTAGCCAACTAACAAATCAAGTATAAAACAAATGACTAACTAAACATCAAACTGATTAACAAAGTAAACCAAGCTACACTAAGCATCAAAACAACCAACTAAGTAAAGGTTTAAATTCAATAATCAATAAAAGGACTGGACCCCTAGTGATCTGTTTTGGACCAGTACCTAATTAGAACTAAACTAAACTTCGCTTGAATCATGGTTTGGTCAGGCATTTTAATAATTTTACTTCGATTACTAACCACCTAAATACCAAGAAACCAACTCACTAACTAAACATCAGACTAACTAACTAACCAACTAAATATAAACTAAACAATAAATGAAGCAGCTGACTAATTAAATACTACCTACCAGTCTACCTGCACACCAATCATCTATCAGTCTACATTAATAACTTTCTAAATAAAGTAAGTAAAATAGTTCAGCATTAGAGTTGTTAGAGTGGTCAGTGGTTGTCATGGTTTGACAGTCACCTGTTAATCTGAGGCGGTCCACATCATACAGCTTTGAAGTAAACAGATGCTTCCAAGTAACAGCCGGTGATTAAGCTTAATAAGGATGACAAAATCAACTTACCATCAACAGTGCCCAAAGAGCTGAGTCGTGTCCTGCCCTGACAGCTGCTGCTCCAGATACGACACAATTTCCAAAACTAGCAAAAACGATTGCATACAGTACAAGCACATCGACGCACACAACCTCCCTCACCCACACTTCTCTTTTTTACTTTCTTTTTTGCCTTCTTGCATTATCTGTTCACTCATGGATTCTTGCCAAGAGGATGTATTTAAGGGAAAAACACAGGCAATCACTTTCATATTCTCTCCCTCTGTATTTGTGTTTGTCATGGCCTATAATACTTTGAGTTGGGCTATCATCCTTCAGTCATTATAACATGCCCAATGACATTCAGAAAACCATTTATATAGGTGTCTATATAAATATTGCTGCCTGTTCCCTTGAGCAACTATGAAAATAGCTGCCTCTTTAGCAATGGTTTAAGATGGCACACCATGCTGGTATCACAAGGGCTGAGCGTGTTTTCACAACATATGTGCCTCGTTTCATTTTCAGGGCAGGATGCAGTTGTTCTTAGGGAGGGATGACTCTTCCAGGAAGCCCTGTCATGCTGTCGAAGAGGAAATCACCTTTCCCCTCTCCCCCTCATCCGGGCTGGGGAAAATGTGGGTCCAGAAGGCATAGAACTCTGACCTTCTACACTAGATCTACAACAAAATGTTTTAGACTTCACAGATGACACATTTTTAGTGTGAAATTGGGAATTTGACTTATTTAAGGTGATTTTGTGTAACAACTCAGTAGGAAAAATATGAGCCAATCAGTTGCCTAATAAAGGCAATTTTATTTTAGATTGAGCAGGTTGTATCGTGAGGGGTGGCCATGTTGAAATCCCATAACCAAACCCCCCTTGCGTCAGATTATTCACAGAGTTATTGGACATTTAGGGCCGGTTTCCCGTACAGGAATTAGATTAAGCCAGGACTAGATCTTTGCTAATTTAGGACATTTAAGAATTTTTA
>JAUCMS010000062.1:6084530-6102940 GCA_032357445.1 Enteromius radiatus | reverse complement strand
GCAATGATGTATTTTAAGATATCTCAGTGCAAGCCTTTGCAGTTTATACAGCTCTTAACATTTATTTTAATCTAGGAGTAGTCTTAATCCCTGTACGGGAAACTGGCCCTTAATGTTTTTTTTATTATTTATTTAATTAGTGTTGAAAGATAAAACACATGTAATCATTTCACTTTCAAATAGGAGTTATTTTACAGAAATATCTAGAAAAGCTAAAAATGTGGAAGTGGTTTGAAAAGGGGAAGTGTCACAGTCATCCTATTTTTACTGAAGTCTTCACAAGTCTGAAACAAAGGCTATAGCAGTGCTGTTATTATTATCTTAAACTACTGAAAACAAATTCAGCAATTAAAATAAATCTGATACAATTATGTAAAATCATGTAAAAGCAAGGTTTTATATAATATACTGTATAAGGGTAAAATTTAAACAAAAAATAAATTAAACATTTGAGTCACTTGCCAATTCGAACTATTTAAGTAATACAATAAAAAATCTAATAAATTCACAAATGCACACACATCCTGCAATGTGAAATCTTTTCAAAACCCTTTTTTTTTTTTTTTTTTGGAAGAACAGCTAAAACTCTCCACTGGAATCTATGCCAATATAGACCTCAGAGTATTCCAGTTGTGTTTTGAATTGTCTCACAAGCTAACTTGGTGTCAAATAGTGTTTTCCTAACATGCCAACTCCAAGAAGGTCTCTGCCAGGAATGTAGAGTCCCATCGCAGCGAGTGTCAACACGTAAACACCCAACAGGTCGGGGCGAGAGACTCAGCACGTCACTTAGAGCTGAAGGAAAACAGGGTGGTTATATAGAAATCACAGTAGCAACTAGTAATGCTTTTCCCAATTGGGCTGTACTACCAGTTGGTTCTGGAAGATGTAACCTGCTGGAATATACTTACATAACAATTGTGAGATGTCTAACTGCAACTTGAACATAAGCTGGAATCCTCACTGGAAAAAACATCTTATGAATTACATGCAATTTATATATATATATATATATATATATCTGTTCCATGTGTCACACTGTTTGACTATTTACCCAACAGTAAAAATAAAACAAATACTTAAAAAAATTAATAAAAGGAAATAATAATAATAATTGAAATATATTATACCTAAATACATGATTGAAATATTTATAAATATATATATATACACAATAAATATAAAATAAAAGGAGTGTCTATTTACAGTAACTGCAAATAACCTGCCTTGTTGGCAGTGGCTATTTACATTAACTCCGCCCACCAATGTGTGATTAGGATAGTCAACAGTACAAAATATGGTCTTTGCTGTCAGCTCCAATGATGCAGATGGTAAATTGTGTATTGTACTCTTTTTTTCGGTTTCAAATTACATCAGAAAAGCATTTATTTTCAATAAAAATGAAGGGCATAATTAACTAATCAATAAAGTATGGGGCAGTATGGTGAGGGTAGGTGTAGGGCTTTATTGACTTAACAAGGTGGCAACCGTGGTATCCATTTAATTATTTGAATTAAAATAAAAATTTACACTCAATAAGATATTGCATACTGTACTACAATACTGAGGTGCAGATAACGGACACTATTTGCAGTATTAGAAGTATAAAGAGCAGAAAAAACTGTTTTTTTTAACATAGTGTAAATGAGAATCTATAGCTATTTGCACTTTGTGTAAATAATATATCATTAAAAATTGCTGCTATTTTCACTATGTGTTAATACAAACCATTGTTATTTGCACAGTGTAAATAGCCACTGCCTGCAATATAATAACATAGCATAATATAAATTCAGCGTAGTAAAATTACACAAACACATCCCATCAGAGACAGTCAAATAAGCAACCAGTGCAAGAAGCAAAATACAGCTCCCTAGTACCCTATGGTGTTCGGCCTTTCCTTTCCACCCTTATCCCCTCTTTTGACCCCCATTAGTGACACAAGGTCTCATTTGTACCCTTAATCTGTGCTAATGTGTAAGTTAACCTACTCATTTGTAGAGGAACATAGATGAAGGGAACAGCATTCCAGACAAACTGCCCTGCCAGATCAGCATTTCACAATCCCACCCTTATCCCATGATGTGGAGTGGGGTTTGCTTAGGGGTCACTAGAGATCGGGCATCTATAAGGGATCAAAGGAGATTTGACCAACATGGTGCTTCACACCAATGAGAATGAGAACTCCTGTTTGTTTCAACCCAGTCTGGAGTTAGTATGTTAGAGAATACGCGCATAGCCTGATACAAATCACGCTCTCCCTCTCTTTTTTTGCTCCAGGCACTCTGGAATAATTGACTCTTAATTATTGTTTTTATGTGATAAGAGGCTTGTTTAAAGTGAAATAAGAACAAATCAGCATCTTTCAGTATGCTGTATAAATTCTGGCAAAAAAAAAAAAAAAGAGCGCGCTCTCAAAGCAGCGTGCGTGAAGAGCTGATTACAGCTTTTTGAAAACGTATTAGCATCACTCTAAAAGAATGTGAGAAAGCATGTTTTCACTCCAGTGAGTAAATGAATCTTTTAGAATACAGGATTTCAATCAGTTGGGCTAATCTGACATGAGAACATTGCTACCCCCTAGTGGTTGATCTGATAACTGCTAGATCAAACAAAGGCAGGCTCTGAAGTTTCATGGAGGGAAGACCCGTATGCCAGAATGAAAAAAAGAGAGTGGATGAAAAGGAAAAATTAGAACCCATCCATCAAACTACCAATCTTCTCTTTAAAGCTGCAGTTATTATCCAAAGTGATGTCGGTCAATCTCAATGAGTCCATCAAGAGAATGTGATTGTCACTGTTGTAAAAGGACATAGCATGACTAGAATGAGAAAGAGAGAGCTATGTCATACTCATACATGAAGCTTTTTTTCTAGAATATCTCTTTCCTGTGGCACTCCTTCACATTAAAACAAATACTTGCAAGCTGTCAGTTTTGCTCATTTAAAGAGATATTTAAAAACTACTGCTAAAATGCAACTCTTATAGAAAATAACTTCTGACATTTTTTGTCAAAATAGCCAAAGCAACATCAGACGATATAAAAAATAAACAGTTTCCAAGAAAAACAAATATATTGGAATATTCCAATGATTTTTGAAGCATTATGTGACACTGGAGACTGGAGTAAAGGCTGCTGAAAAAGTGTATATTAGAGACTATTATTTCACATGCTGTGCATGTCTGAAATTTTGTTGTTTGTTTGTTTGTTTGTTTTTTACTTTGAAATCCATTTTTGACAGTAATAATAATGTTCCAAGAACCAAAGAAAAGATTTAACTAATATTTACAAGACGAGTGCTCAACTTGACCCTTCTAGCATTGCATAAATTAACATAAAGATGACGTTTAAAAAAAAAATGATTTCTTCTTTTCATCCTCCCAAAGCCAAACATCCTTATTAGTCACTGATGCTATATATACACAAATCCCCAAAACATATACACGCAAGCTCACTCACATACATTTCTACAAACACGTACACGCCGGACCCCACAAATACACCACAACGAAGCACAGCGGTATCCGTTTCCCACTTTTCCTCTCGTCTAGAAAGGTTAGAGACGTTTAGAAAGCAGAATTTTGGCACCCCTGGCTACACTGTTTGATCCTGACACGTTGAAAGGAGGGTGTGATTTGTCCTGTAGTCAAGAGCACATCTGCTGTCTGACCTATATTTCCTGTGCTTTACGCAACTGATTGGAAAGACCACAGGGAAACGTGATGAGCAGGCAGCATCATGTTCTCACAGCTAACATATCAGCGAGTCTGTGTGTGTGTGTGTGTGGCGGAACAGGGGAGTTCATGTATGTTAACGCGTGTTTGAGCACAAACGCCTGCCTTTCCTTCCAGGTCAGCCAGAAAAGTCATTACATAAAGCCGCTGTCTTTCCACAAGCCATAACTCTAGGTCTTTTGTATCAGCCTTGCCACTATTACAAGTCCAGCCTTGCACTGTTTCCCCTGGGTTTGTTTGTTGGTGGAGCTGAGACAAATTGTCATGCCTACAGGCGCTAAACCATACTGTGGGAATACTGATGGTCCTGGCCTTTACACAGAGTACTGCTTCCAGATCAGACACCGTATCAGGTATCCTGCAGGAAAATCTTATCCAAACTCTGCTTCTAATAACCTGTCTGCTGCACACGGTTAATTACTCCATCACAGTTGAACACTACAGCAACTGAGTCAACAAGACAGGCAGAAAAATGGCTGAAAGTCTCACAGTTTCAGAGTCCAGCTATTGAAGCTAGGCGCTAGGTGTGGCAAGGACCTGGATAAAGGGGATCTGGGAGTTCTGTCTAGCTTTTCCAGGTGGTCTGGGTTTGAACGGATGTCTTCCGAAAATTATTGTGCCCCAGAAACTGGGAAATTGTTTTCCACACTGATGTACAAACATAAACCTGCAATGGAATGGTGGAATTTTATTAGCATGTAATCAGTTATATGTCTCACATGGCCACCGTGTTTGTCTAAGGCGGTGATATGGGGCCGGTTGCATAAAAGGTTAAGTCTAGTCTTAAAAGTTAGTCAGCTAAAGACTGGTGATAGTTTTTTTTTTTTTTAGTTCAGTCGATTAAGTTGAATCCAAAAAATCTAACAGATTAGTCTTGGCTGCTAGTTGGTCAGACTAGCTCTTAAAACACTGTCTTAACATGAAGGCTAAGTTTATGAAACTGGCCCCTGTTGTATGAGGTCAGACTGGTGAAATCAGTGGTGTGTAGATATGAAAAAAGACCAAAATATAATTTAAAAATTTCGCCAAAAAAACAAAAAAAAAAAAAATTTAATTGCTGTTCAAATGTATGGAGTCACTAAGATTTTTTTATAATGTTTTGATATTAGTATCTTTTGCTATTATGCATTTACTTAACCAAAAATACAGTAACAGAGTAATATTGTGAAAAATTTCTTACAATTTAAAAAAACTTTTTATATTTGATTGTTTTAAAATGTAATTTATTTCTGTGATGGCAAAAGCTGAATTCCCAGCATCATTACTCCAGTCTTCAGTGTCACATGATCCTTCAGTAATCATACTAATATGCTTCTCAAGAAACATTTCTTCTTATAATCATCAGTGTTGAAAACATCTGTTACTTAATGTTTTTGTGGAAACTGTGCAAATTTTTTGCTTTCATCATTTGAATGCATCCTTGCTAAGTATTATCAGCTTTATGAGTCTTATCTTTAAAAAAAACAAAAAATTATATATGGACCTGACCCCAAACTTTTGAAAGGTACTGTGCGTCTAGAAAGTCTGGTAGAAGAATACTTCATTTAATTAATTTCCCATAATGCATTCTGAACTCTTCTACCTGCCTTTCACCACTTACTGTGGTGTTTGAGCTCGTTTTTTATAATGTTTCCTTTCATTTATTTTTGCACTGACAGTTATTTTCCCATCAGATTACATTTTCTAGGCACTGGTTTATTTAAAAAAGAAAACACTGAAATTGTAATAAACAATCCGAGGGTGTGTGATTATGCTAATAATGACTGACATTTATAATGGCACTGATTCCATTGTAACAGTTTCCTGCTTGGAGTCGATTTGTCCCCCCACAGAGCTCAAAACAGCCTCATCCTTATTCCGTTTCCATTCTGCTGGCTATGGAGAGTAACTGGTCAAGGACCTCTGAAGCTAGGGCTTTCCTTTGCACTAACAATAACAGGATCTCACCACCAGATGCTCTGCGTCTATCTCTCTCTTTCTCAGTAAAGATATCCACTGCACTCTCCCAACTTTTCCCCGGTCTCATCACTTTCTGTCTGCAGAAGAGAAGAGAACAACACCCGGGCCCTGACCATCAACAAGGGCTCCATTCATATCTTATCAAACAAGCTTGGACTCAAAAGACTCAAGGAGCCTCTTTCTTTGTGGGTGCCCATCCCCCCCCCTTTTTCCATGTCCTCCTGGCTTCAGCAGGGTGTCTGTGGTCCTTATCTCCAGACAGAAGGGTGAAGACTCTGTGTAGCCTCAATTAATCTCCCTGTGAAATGAGCATTAGCCTCATCAATTTGCTTAACTTACTTTGAGAGAGCAATCGCTGTAATTGAGTGCCCGTCTAATTAGAAATCATTTACACCCACAAAACACGCTTAGCATGTCGGGTTCAGTCCCATTCAATAAAGCCTTCTTAGATGATTGGAGCTGGTCTGGTCCAGGGTCAGGGATGATCAAACGGGTGTGACTGATTTTTATTGGAAGTGACAAACACAGCTTGTAACATTTACTATTTAAATTGATTTTAAAGTTGGACTAATCGCAAATCGTAAGGTGTGGGGGGAAAAAAATAAATAAATAAAAAGATTAAAGTATATTTGATAATAAAATTTCATGACTGAACTACTGAGGAGCTTATCGGTTCGTTCAGCGGACAGGCCAGAGGAATGTAAATGCCAGCAGTGGGTCAGTGGGTTGTTCTGTCAGTTGTAGACCACAGGCTGTTTGTAAGCTGTTGCAGGCGGAGGAACGCAGGCCAAAGTTGGCACACAACTAACTTTTTATGGTAACTGGATGGATTTCAAAGACAAGCATAAGTATATCTTGCAAGGGCTTATCTTTAATGTTTACACACTTGGGCGAGTTTATTATGGCTTTCAACCGAGGGAAATGCACAAGTTTAGTTCAGCGTACGGATCTGGCATTTCCTTCCTCGTGAGTAGGTCCCCGTCCTGTCGGAAAGGATAAACACAAAAACAAGCAGCCTCCCATTATGCACAGCTGATGCTGCTCTCCTCCCCAAAAAAACACTATCATCCTTTCAAAGGGAGGAAAACAGATGCTTGGAATTAATAAGATTAGCTCTGCAGCTTCCCTGCCCATCTACACCACAGCTAAGATAAGAAACTCTCTATGTTTATCTGTAGTAGCTGGTTATGAATGACAGTACTGTCCCGTCTACAGATTCCAAATATTAGCATTATCATCTGGTACTTACGGGTATATCAGGTGCTGGGGAAGTATCGGCTTCAAACAAACCAAGGGACATTTGGACAAAGAGACAGTTGTTTACCACAAAAGGCATATAAAACCTCCTCTGTGATGTGACTTCAGATTCCTGTTGCCCCCAGGAAATCTTTTTCAGTTCGGCACAATAAGATTGTGTGTATTGAGACAGCTGGAGCTATGTGGGAACTGATGAAATATGTGTTAAAGCTTTCCTGTAATGTGATCTAACGGTTTGAATTCATGGAAAGCTCCCGCTCACTCACTGAAAAAGGGGAATTTGCTAAGAATGCAGATTGTGACGTTTATCTGCGTTTCCGATTCAAGATTCACAGCAGCACAAAAGATTTGTGGATGAAGCACAATCTATAATGAGCCTAATTAACATGCAAATTTCACACTTTTCAATGCATGCATTTTTATGCTAACTTGACTGGATGTACACTGTTATAAAGACATAATATTTCTATTCAGCAAGGATGCATTAAATTGATCAAAAGTGGCAGTAATAATGTGACGTGACAGAGGCATTTGTAATGCTTCGTTCTATTTCAAATAAACACTGTTCCTTCTATTCATCAGCATTCTAAAAACAAGTATCTCAGTTAAGCAGTGCAACCGCTTCAATATTGAGAAGTAAAAATGGAGATACAGATGGGTATCAAAAAGTCATGTGACTCATCTGATTACAGAAATCTAATGATGCATCACCCCACATCTGGTCAGATAAGTGAAAAGATAGTGTTGCAGGTGGTCATTGAATAATAAAGCAGCACAACCATTTAATCAATTTGCCTCCAAAGCTTTTTTTAAGTGAGTGTTTCTTTCCCATCTTTTTTAAAAACCTGTTATTATCAGTTCATTCTTCAGGCAAAGTGAGATATAATGTTTAGAGCTGTTTTTGCACATGAGGGCATATATTTAGGGGAGAGACTCACTGTTGCAACAGTCAGAATAAGCACATAACACCCCTCATTACCCATGAGTCACTGTAAAGAATTAGCAAGAAAGAGCACTTCAGAGTTTACTGTTTCCTGTTTATTAAGATATGGTGCCTTGAAGGCTGATACAAACCCTGAGAGAATGTCAAACAGCTTAAAAGATAACAGCTAAAAAAAAAAAAAAAAAAAGAGCAAGCCTTTCATTTAAGATCAGGAGAATAAACAGTCTGCTCTCAGACTCTAACCCTCGGTCTGTGACTGCCATTTGTTTAGACTTTTACACTAACAGAAATAATTGGCTCTCGGCTTCATCTATCAACTCGAAACCTGACTTTTTTCTCGCAATTGTCAAGATAACCTTCTTCACAAAGGGTATGGAAATGATGAAAAACACCTGCCTGCCAATCACCCAAAAGCCCCCCTGTCGAATCCACCGATCTGACGTCCTTTAGTATAAAAAGGGGGCTTGGGACTCAATGTGAATAAAGTGGGATTTTTCTTTCGCTTGAAACCATAGTACCTGCAGGTCTGTTGTTTGACCCATCTATTTCCCACAGCTCTGTAAGAGAAATGGAAACTCAGGCCAGAGAGAAAGATCAATCAATAGCACATGCGAATGGCCTTTTCAGATCAAAGTCGGCCGAATGTGGGCAGAGAGGCTGTCAAAACAATGGACTCCCTGCATAACAAAGTCAGATCAGTGCCTCCAAAAGCACATATTTCGCAGATTAATATAGAAGGCTTCACCAAGCATAACAAACAGTAGATTATCGAAGGCACGAGCGAGGACCGGTGAGTCACATCTGTAGAATGGAGGTGCGACATGTTACAGCGCAGTGGAGCAGTTACCGTAACAGTAAAGACACTCCAGCCACGCTCTCTGATTACAGTCCTGGGCCTGTGATTATATCCTTGACACCCCACATGACCGACAGCGAAGCCCTAAAGGTCTATTTCCGCTCGTGCCAGCGTGACCGATGCAAATGGCCCCCTATCATACCTCTGGAGGTACTGTAGCAGTCACCCCGCGGAGCAACGGCTCTGATGTTCAGACTTGGATAATCAACAAAGAAATGTTTGGAATGGAGCAACATCTTGGTCGAACAAATACAGGGATTAAGTTGCACTTCTGTTGACAGACTGATTCAATGAACCTTTGAGCCCATGGCTTGATTAAAGAATTCCATATTTCTAAAAAAAATAAATATGTAGAGAATTTTTAATTACAGTAAGACGATATCGTTCTGGCTAAAGTATGTCAAAAGCATCCATTGTTAAGATTCTGCTGGATAACATGCTACGACTGGTTCGTAATTGGGCCTTGAATGTTACAATGTTACATTTATTTACATAAAGCTGGCATGGCTTAAAGGGATATTTTAACCAGAAATAAAGCCATCCTTACTCATGCTCATTACTCTGGGTGGAAAAAAAGAAAAGGGACATTTTATGTTTGACCCCAAAATAAATGTTCACCATCATGTTGATCTACACATGCACTTAAGTCATATATTGGTAACTAAACAGTTGTGTTTACCATTGACTTATATTGTATGTATATGTATGTATGTGTGTATATATATATATATACACACACACACTCACACACACATGTATATCTTCTTTGCAAACATTTAGAATAAAAAAAAAACAAAATTAGATTTTTTATATTGACTTTAAGAATATGCTTAAAATAAATGAAGTCCACATAGTTGTATTTTCTTTTATTTTTTAAATACTTTTTTATTTTAAATATATATGTTTCCAAGGGTTTAATTAGATCGGCCTAAAAATAGTCAAAGATAAAGGATTTTGCGATAGAGAAACTGGCTGAAAAATGCGTCATTTTCTCTCCACAGGTTTTTAAACTCTGGCTGGTGTCAGAAACACAGAGAGAATTATCTATTTTGGGTGAACTATTACTCTAAGTCTGACTAAATTATACAGTCTTATGCAACACTATTAAGCTGTGCAGCCTCTCATAAATGAAATCCTTTTAATACAGTTAGAATTTATGTACATATCCCAGGAAAATATATTGGACACGGTCTGTCAGATTGTTGATATTGCTTGACTAATTATATCATTGTCTGCAGAAAGACCTAGGAAGTCTCCGAAGTAAATTCTCAGCAGAAACAGGTTTTTCCCTCGTGTTCAATCATAAACCCCAAGCATATCCCCCACCTCCTCACGACCCAGCACCGTGCCTCTTCGCCAAAGGAAAAATACAGATAGATCGAAAACGCCCCAAACCAGCTGCCATGCATTACTGCTGGCACTTTCTAAATCAGCAATTCTGTCCAAGGACCTGAATGATGTGCTCACTCCCTGTCACATGTTTGGAATGAGCTGCGAGCACAGCCCATTAGCAGATTGGCTGTTTGAGACAATATAGCACTCGTTATTAATGGACAACATATATCATATCATATGCAGACAGATATCAAGTTATCGGCTGCTTTAAATATTGGCTCAAACTGTCAAAATGAAAGTTTGCTTGTTGATAAAAAAGCAAACTTTAGTACAAAAGTTGGATTATCCACATAAACTACATGAAACATGTTCGTTTTATGCTCCACTGAGACCTCATTCAGATTATTCATGAATACTGCAACCGCAATTCTATACAGCTGAGCAACAATGTCAGTATAACTGATGTTACTCTTAAGCGCTTGTGGCATTATTTGTTTAGGAAGCGGGCCAGATTTAACAAAGATTTCCCTGTCTAAAGTGTAAAAACCCTCTCAGAGAACCTTTGTATCCACAATATCAGGTTAATAAAACCTGTCCTGTGCTGTTATCGGCGTATTGTGTTAAACTCAATGAGGCTAGCTCCCTGCACAGACTGTCAACACAACTGAACATCTGAACTCATGATGTGTACATTCTTCCCTCAGGCTGCAAATATTTTTCCACTAAGAATTAATTAATCCCGTCCAAATTATCTACCTTTCCCCCCCAAACCTTCTCTTTTCTCTGATTTGCTAAACCCCCTATAGATCTGAACTCATTCACATCAAGACCATCAAGCCTACTCTAAAACAAAAATGGAGATCAATTCTGTGGGTCACAATTATGGGATTTATTACTGAGATATATGAATAATCACATCCAGTTTCATTTAAATAGTATATGTGCTCATACTGTGGATATTTATTATGTATATAGAAACGCAAACACACATATATATATATTTAAGAAAATAATATATATAATATAAAATATAATAATGTGAATTCTGAGTGGAATTTTCTGGCAGCAGATTCCGTGCAGGTACTCCTGACTTATTCTGTAAAGAATGTCGATCACGCCTGAGTTTAATCTTCATGACTTGAACAGGTAGACCTGATATCTGAAGCAATTTCTCCTTAAAATAAGGATTTTCCTTCATCTTTGTCCTTTTTTAACTGTAGCTGATGATGAATGAGGCCAAACATTAGATTTATAAGCTTGTCCTTCAGTTATCAGCATTGACATTGCCGGCTCGGAGGATTAGATGAGGTCAAATGTGACCCAGAGGGGCATATTTTCCTCTGATGGAAATGAGTGCTATCATGTTTAACTCTACTCACAGGCAGTACCTTTACACATCAACATTACAGAGCACCTGAAGGTTGCTATGGTAATTTGTAAAAGCTCCGCTAGACTTAATACTGGGTTGTTGTGGAATGGCAACACACACAATGCCTCTCAAACCCATAAACACTGCTCATCTTCTCCAATGCCTCAGACAGCATGCGCAGGTAATAAATCATCGACGACAGCAAGCTAAATTATGCTAAATGGGGAGAAGACATATCCAAATCTTTCTCAGAAGAGAGCACCAAGTTCACACATGGATAAATGTCCTGGTAACAGGCAAGTCGATCCCATTACTGACCCACCTCTATGGGCCTCAGATAAGAATACTGCTGCTTGTTAATGTTGTCTTATCTGCTAAGGAAACACATTTCCTTCTCAATACAAAAGAAGCTGTGATATGACTGGAAATGGCAGCAAACACGAACTATAAACAGCTTAAAAAAAAGAAAAGAAAAGAAAACGCTATATAAATTTTCAGCATAAAAAAAAAAAACTCACTTTACAAAAATTCCCTTTTGACCTTTGAACTGCCTGTATATTTAGAAGCACAGAAATTGATAGTATAGAAATTAAAGTAACTGTTTAACTCAAAAAAGGCGATCAACTTCCACAAAGCAGAGAACTCTCTTGTTCTCTCCCTAAGCTGGAGGGGATAATGGGAGGGTGGCCTTAAACATCTGCTTGCGAAGAATTTATTCCCTAAATCATTGTCATTAGATCCAGAATAAATTGTGCTGTAAAAGGGAGCAAAGAGCTTTCAGCCTTCATCAGACAAGTGGAGACATGAAGCCAAGACCTAGGAGATAGGGGAAGCGAGGAGAGAGAGACTTATATGGCAAAAAAAAAAAAAAGTTTTCAATTTGACTGGATTTCAATACTGTAAAAATGCAGAAAGCAGCACTTTGACTGATATGAAGAAATAGCGAAGTTAATGGAATTTTACACTCCAGATGTGTGAGGAACTTCTAAGGTCATCGTGATGAAAAGAAACGCAACTCATCAGCAGACTCCAGACATGCTTTATTTTACCACATAAGTAGATGAGGCGGTTTCAGAAGAGAAGCCGTCGTCTGTTCAGGAGGTCTTGCTGTATTTATGAGCAGCTTCAAAGATGATTTCACTCTCTCTCCCTGTTAGAGGAAGAGAGTGAAAGAAGACCCTTTGGCTGTTTTTGTTGTCATGTTTTTTTTTACTAGAAAAACATCTTGGAGCAGAAGGGAGTGATAGCAAAACAATAATTTAAGCAGCTAACATACATTAGCAGAACATTTTTCATTTTCACAGCCAGTTGTAACACGATGGCTGATTTTACAAGACTCACTATAGATGTCTACATCAGTATTAAAATTCAATAAATGTGAGAAACAAGACGCGTAGAACATGACTCAATCCGCCTCATCAAGAACTGTAAAACTTATACGTAAAATGGTTTGCAGCCATAAGTAGCCTACTACAAAAAAAAAATTAAAGACCTTCCTCTACCCTTTAAAAAAAACAAAACAAACAAAAGTGCAAAAAGGCTTTCTCTGTGCTGCTAAAACATTGCTCTGTTTGTTTGAGAATTCCGACCAGCCCAGCATAGCAACACCGGCTCAACCAATGATGTGAGTTTGGGTGCAGGGCTATCTTTTTGGTTAGCCAATAGGATGGGAGGAACGTGCATTAAAACCAATCATAATTTTTTGCTGTTCTTTTTGGTGCTGTGCAATCAAAACACTAGTCTGTTTGTTTGTGAATTCCAACCAGACCAGCATAGTAACACCGGCTTAACCAATTATGCGAGTTTGGAGGCGGGTCTATCTATCTGTTTAGATGGCCAATGGAAGATGAGAGGAATGTTCGTAAAACCATTATTTTTGCAATTCTGTTTGCAAAAAGAACACACTTCACCTTTAAACAATTATAAAGAAACTATTCTAGAGCATCTGTATCACAAAGAAAAAAACAGGATTAAAAATTGTATTTTGAATGGCATACTAGTACCTAAAGCTCCTCCTTTACTATCCTGTAATACTGTGGTACCTAGTATAATAGGAAAGTATTCATACTATACTTTCAAAATTATTTTCTTCACTATGGCATCCACAATGTTTAAAGAGACTAAACTGTTAAGTGGTGTTAGGGGTAATTTTTGCCAAAATGAATATCTGCTTTTTTTAATTGAATTTGGTAACACTTTAGTACAGGTATCAATTCTCAGTATTAACTAGTTGCTTATTAGCATTTTAACACATTGGCTATTTATTAATACATATACTAAATGTGAATATTCTACATCTATGATCCAACCCAATACCTAAACATTGACACCTACCTTATAACTACTACTAAGCAGCAAATTAGGCGTTTATTGCTGCAAAAGTTAATGCTCGGGTAATGGCGTTAATATTTTAACAATACATGTTTTTTACCAAAACTCAATCCTTTTCTATGGACATCTATTAACATATATGGTTTACGCATAACCATAGACCGTGGCAAGCCTAGAAACTACACATGCATACTTACAGAGCATACTTTATTTTATGATGTAGGCTAGTACATTGTATGCACAATTAGTAAATACCGTACAAAATTTCTTAAAATGTGTTTTAAATCATAAGGATAATCCTATATGAGAGCTTACAGTATTAACATTATTGTCTTCACTGGCAGCATCAATGAACTAGGAAGCCCTAGTCCCAGGACAGCTGTAAACACAGTTGGGAGCGTGTCGTGTGTTTGGCCTGAACAGTGAATGATCTTTTCCCTTGTTATCACAGGAAACTGTGCAAAGAGCCTACATATAGCTCAATGATGGGTGGATGACGTAAGGCCTAAATATACTCCCATTTCAAAAAATAAAACAAGTCATAATGCACATGGAACATGATGAAAACATGGGCGGGCATTTCCCATTGGCTTTGTGAAAGGGCTACATCAGCATGCACTGCGCCCAGATATTTTGAGGGAAAAAATTAAAAGAAAACAAGACACCACAGAATCACTGAAAACACTGCCTGAAGCAGATAGCATGACATAAACAGCACCCACATCCCAGACTTCCACTGACACAACTATTGGGAAGTGGGTTTCATCCTACCCCATCAGTGCAGCCTTTACAGTTCAACCATCTGACAAACAGCAAACAGCACAGCTCAGCCTGAGGTACAAGCCTGGGGCGGCACCTATTTTGCCACGCATCCTAACACTGGAAATTATAAATCACTGTGTAAATGAAGTCATGTTTATGTTTCAGAGATGTTTCAGTGTGGGGGCTGGCTGCCTGGGATCAGCGCAGATGTCAAGACGCCCACCCTGATGTTAGCTTACTCGTGAGACGCACAACCGGCACTGCTAGAAAGCTATACAAGAAGGATCTACGTGTCCAAACATAGTTGCAGGCGCCCACTGATTCCCTCCAGTTCAATGCTCTCTGTTTTCTCAGGTCAGGATACGCACCCCTCTCCCCTCTGCAACATGACCCCAGGAAGTGAAGACGGAGGGAAAAACACAACAGAATGAAGCAAATATACAACATGTGGAGTTGAAAATTCCCCAACTCGTTTCTGGTGACACAAAATCCAACCCACAGCTTTCTGAAATACATCAAAAGTCATTACAGTTTGTGGTACACCACTATAATATCAAACATACTGCCATTTATGTGGATGCAACATGCACACATATCACCATTTTAGGGCTTTACCATAGTTCCACAGAGGTGTAGCACACCATAATTAGGTCATTAATGTTAGCAACCAACATTTATAGAAACCTAATCCTCATCCTCATAATTACTATTATTGATTCAAGATTCAGCACTATTAAGCTTTTTGTTTGCTCTTAATAGTTTCTCTCAACAGTTTTATCTCTTTCTGTTGTCTCACAGTGTCTCAAAGACATGTTTTTCAAAAAGACAAATGCTGAAGTTAGAACACATAATACTATAAATAGTTAGAATAGTATGGTAGTATTTAAAAAAAGTATAAAGTATAATTGCTTTCAAAAGTGGCTTTGTTTTAGATGACTGTAAGAAGCATTTGAGCAGTTCTGTTGAACAGTCTTTACCATTTTCAATCATGTCGTTAATGCAAAAACAGTTTTCAGGGGGGTAAAATTAAATTTATTTCCAGTTAATTCATTCTACTGTACATCTTATTTGAAGCCATGTTGTTCATGGAAATTTACAGCTTATTTCTATGGGATGTTCTGTAAATTTTAGTTAGCACCAGTAACCACCGAGGGCAGAGCTTAATGTCATCCTTATGATTAAGTTGCATATGCTAAATGAATAAATGTAAATGTACTTCAAAGATTAATGTCCCGACTCAAAAGACACCATTGTGACAATACTTGATGACCATGGTGCTGACTGAACTTTCCACCCTATAATATGCTTTCCACCCCAATGCTTTTGATATCACTAAGCTTCAGTTCTGAATTCATTATAGTGAATTGCTATGTAAAGCCATACACAAGAACATAATTAGGGTGCCAAAAGTCCAAGCCCTGTGTGGATTGCACTAATCCCAATGGTAAGTAAATGAGGCGTCTCTGGATTGGGTGAGATCGTGGTGGCAGAGATTGACACACCTGAGAAATTTAACTGTATAAGGGGTTGATTCTGTTGCCTCTGGCAGTGTTCGACTCAGCTATGTCTGCCAGAGATCACTTTACTGGGTAGGTAGTGATGACAGGCTCCCTGAACTGTTATCACTGTTTTAACTCAGCTATTTGTTGATATGCCAGGAATTCCTCTTTTTTTGTGTCTTTTTTTCCTCTCCCGTCACCCTTTTTTCTACAGTACGTCAGTAAGGTGCAGAAAGACAGCTGTGATGACAGCAGCACTTCAAATAAAGTGCTGTCTTTAGACCCACACAGTTCTGTTTACTCAACTAATTGTATTCATTGCAAAGGGCATATCTGCCATTTTAAGTGCATGTTCAAAAGAAAATCTTTTTCCAACATGAAGTGCAACCACCGGTGACATTGACCCAGTTCCCCTGGTTAACTTTAATTCCCAAGTTATTAGCTATTAAGACTCTGAAACTGGAATATTAAGGACACTACATCTTACCTTCTGATCTTTTGAGCTCCTTACGTTGTATTGCCGATGAGTCTTTATTGATGCCATTACTCAGCGGGATGACCAGACTTGACTCAGACACTGGCACCTTAGTCTCCACTTTGGAGAAAGAGGCGATTCGCTGTAATATGGAACCCACGCTCTCTTTGGCATGGATATCATCCTGATCAATATCATTGCTGATCTCCATCTGTCCTGAAAGGGATGGTGAGGCAGGAGCCAACTGGACCACTTGGGGCTTAGAGACCACGTTGAACTGTGGAGTCTGGGCAGGAGACAGAGGCACTGGAGATTCGCTGATGTTGGGTACTGGGATAGCTCCAGGGGGAGTGATAGGCTCTTTCTTTTCAATGTTGTTGTTATTATTGTGGACCATGGGTAGGTCAGTGCTGTCCAGGCTGCTGATAGATGCAGAGGGACTTGCTGAGACAGTGGGACTGTTGGATAGCGTGTGGAATCTTGGAGGTGGTTTAGGTGCTCCTGGAGATTCTGTCTGAGATTTGAAAACCAAGTTGTCAAGGTCAAGAGGGAACTTGTTGAGGCGAACTGGATCTTTAGGTCTAGGTGACTGGCTGTTGATAGAAGAGTCCCTTGCAAAGGTACTGCTGTTCTGGATGTTATGGGGATTCCACTGCGGACCTGTATTGGTGAATCGTGATCCAGGTGAAATCACTCGTCTCATTCCGGCAGTCTCCATCTGGAGGTCCAAAGAAGGCATGGAGCCATGGCTAATACCCATGGTTTCAGTTGGGATGACCAGAGGACCCTCCAGTTCTGAATGGAACATGTTTCCATGTGAGGAGAACTTCTTCAGGGCGGGGCTGCCTAAACGTTGGGCTTTGAAATCCCCAACACCGACAGGACTCTGGGGAGGGCTTGTGTAGGAGCAGAGTTTTGACGAGGCCTGGTACTCCAGACTGGAAGATGAGCTGTGGAGACTGTCGTTGTCACTTCCTGGCCCAGATGATGAAGTGAAGCCATTAGGGTTGAATTTGTTTTGAAAAGAGGCAGCTCGGTTGATCCCAGTATTGGCATTGATAGTGGGCTTTCCCATTGTCCCTCGATTAAAGGAGAGGCTGGAAACCATCCTGTTTCTCAAAACGGGGCTCTGGGCAGGACTGCAGCTGATACTAATCCTGGAGCGATAAGGAGGAGACACTTGGTTCCCTGGACTCCTCACATCATTTGTCTTGTTGAGGATAGCACTCGGGCTGATGGGAGATGTAACAGAAGACGCAGGGGAGAATGTGGGGATCTCGTTCACATCATCAATATCAAAGGACCTCTTCAGAGCTGTATAAAGAAAGAAGACACAAACTTGATTCATTTTCGATGTCAGAAGACACTCTTGAAGGCTTAATAAATAATAAAAGACATATCCTATAATGAGGTCAGTTAAATTGTACTTAATAACCAAAGGGCAAATTTCACTTCCAGTAACACTAGGCTATAATTTTTCAGGTAATACTTTTCTAAATTGGTGATAATACTGATAGTACATCAAAGATTTAGACTTCTTTCATGATAGAAATCATAAATCAGCTAAGACAGTCATTTCCTGTTTTTGATTTAAAGAGGCACTAAAACCTTAAAAGGATACACTTCATGGTGAGGGCAGCCTGGAGCCCTCTCTGAATGGACGCCTGTCAGACAGATTTTGAAGGGCCAAGCCATAATTACAATGGTGTCTGAGCAATCTTGCTTTGATGGTGATATAACAACTGTGAACAGATATGCTTTATTCAAGCACACAGGTTATGTATCGTGAGTCTTTAAGGGCCGGTTTCCCGTACAGGGTTTAAGACTAGTCCTAGATTAAAATAAATGTTAAGAGCTGTATAAACTACAAAAGGCTTGCACTGAGATAT
>JAUCMS010000062.1:6057811-6084430 GCA_032357445.1 Enteromius radiatus | reverse complement strand
AAACTCTTAAATGTCCTAAATTAGCAAAGGTCTAGTCCTGGCTTAATCTAATTCCTGTACGGGAAACCGGCCCTAAGAGTTTAGGACTAGGTTAGATTTAAATATTTGCACATAGTACAAACAACAGTCAATGATCTTCCATACGAAAGACACGATAATTCAGCACTATTAAGATAATTTTTCTGGTATTAGTATATTCATAATTAACAAACAAAAGCATTTGCTATATAATTAATGCATGAAAATACATTTGCATTATTTTTGCTCCTCACATAATTATGGTTAACTAATATTTATTTTTTTTATTACCAGAAAACACACTAAGCACACTGATTATAAATTATGAAAGCAGAACATTTTAAACACCAGCCGAATCAAAATCTACTTTAAACTTTAAAAGCATAATGACATTTGCTGTCAATTAAAAATGTGTGCTAAAGAAATGTATAATAAGACAGTGGAAACAGTCTCTCATGGGGCTAAACGGTAAGTCTACACCTGGAGCATGTAAATTGTGGTGACACTGTATAATCCCCTCATTCTCAGAAGCAGCAACACAAAGCTGAAGGCAAACAGTGCTTTCCGACCTTTTCCCTTTGTGAGAGGCAGTGGCTTTTCCTCCAGCACAAAGGACCAATTCAAAGACACAGTGTCAGGGGCTGAAGGCTTGGATTACAACAGCCCTTCACCGTGACTGAGAATTCCAGTGGCGAACAGTACAAATGTTCTAACATCTCTGTGGCAGACCCAATTAGAAGTGGCAGCTTGAGCGTTTCACGTAGACACCATTGCACCATGTGATGACAATTGGATGTGTCTGGGGTGTGATGCCATGAGGGGCTTGCAGTTGCAAGCTACTACGGCTCACGTGCCATCTTTGGCATATCACACACCCAGGCACCATGACAGAACGTCAGAGGTTTTCAACCCTCTTCAGGTGCTGACTTATGTAAACAAGCAGATATCAGTGTGAAGTTATCATAGCATCTCGCCCAGCAGCCCTGATGTTATCTTCGCCCGGCAGGGGGCAGGGCTGGAGCCAGGGTCGACTTTCTTCCCGTAGTGTATGCTACCAATTAGAGTCACGAAGACTACAGGCACTAGATGAAATCACATTTCATGCGGGAACAGCCCCCTCTTTTACAGTGAGGAGACCACAGGCCCTTTGTTTCAGCTCGCCAGACATCATCCTAACAGCTGTGAAAGTTTAGGCCTAATCGAATTCCAGCAGCAAGGCAGTCCGTGCATCATGCTACACGCAATGTCATTCTCTTCAGAGCCCCAGAAGGCATTTAATATGAGAAGAACACCATTAGGGTGCCATTTGATGCATTGGAGGAGAGGTTAAAGTTGCTGTGTGTACTCTCACAATGGCACTCAAAGTGATGGAGAAGTGCACTTTGGCAAAGAAGTACGCACCACTTTAGCTGACTACAGTTTCGGAAAGCAAAAGAAGAGACACGAAGCGAGGGAGGGACAGCAAACCAAGTGGCAAAGTCTAACAGCTTTTTTTACGGTGCAGCACATGCAAGTGTAAACTTGTACTCCCCTTTGACTGAGATAAAAAGGGGCCGGTATCAGGTAATTACTGGCACCCTGTCAAACGCTCAGGAAATAATTACGCTGGCAGCCGAGCGCACCATCTCTGTGCTGTTCAATATTCTTTCTCACAGCTTTGCTGCAGTTTAATCCTCTCTGTTAACACATGGAGCAGCACAATGCCTGCACAATCTGATAAAAGAGAGGAACCTGAGAAGCTCCTTCTTTGCCATGCTCTCTTTTTCCTCACGACTGAGTCTCGAGACTGTTTGCTGCGTGTTATGGCTCTTTGGGAAATGGGATAGATGTCAATGCCTCCTGTGATGATTATGCTTCCTGTCAAATACTTTGCTGACATTCTTTCATTAAGGACATTTTGGGTTATTTTGCAATTTCCTGTTAATAATCAGGTCCAATGCAGCTGGGGACTGTTTGACCCTTGGAGAAAAGGTTGATGCACTCATAAACACATATAACCATTTGTTTCTGAAATAAGATCCAAATAAATAGTTCAAGAAAAAAAATCCATTTATCAATCCAAACTTTGTGAAACATAAAATAATATTTCAACAGTTTTTGTCCATACAATAGAAGTCATTAAGGTTCAAAACATCATTGCAGAAGAATAAAAGATATGATTCCTTCCTCTGTACGTTTATATAGATTCAGGATCAAGCAGTTCATGGTTTTATGACACTAGCTGCTATGTTACTTTGGACCTAAGGTTTATGATGAGGGGCTGCAAGGCAAACAGAGAAAGGCCTGGGGACGAGTGCAGAGGGGGTCGTCAAAGAGACAGTTGGGGGAGGTCAAGGAAACCTTATACAGTCACTGATGGATGTATGTTACCTATCCAAGACATTTCTGTTAAACACAAACAGATCATTTGCTCATAATCAGCAATTTTTCCAGTGTAAATGTAGCTCCTGTCCTCATCCAATTGTCCTGAGAGGGAAATTTTTAAAGATGCACCTATAGGGAGAGTGAATCATTGGCCAGGCGGATGGAGGGGGTGGATTTTGGGGGGGCAAGTTTGGGCCTGTTGTGGATTTCCATCCCCCACCATTACATTCCTCACAGGTATTCCCAGACGACCCCTTGAAACACCACCCTAAGCACATATCTCAGACGTTGCTCGGACCACCTCTGCTAAGGCACATCTGGAAGCTGAATTCCGAGCTGCCATTTTCAGCATTGCAGCGATGCGAATAGGACGCTGCATTCACACCCCCTGGGGGCAATGAAAAACTTTCACACAGTCACAAATACTCTTCATTACACCTTTTTAGCCTTTTGGGTCGAATTTAGCTCCTGCATCATCGTGATCCAGTAGAACTACACCAGCGTGCTTTCATTACCATTTCAGATTTGGCATCTAATGTTCCAAATGTGAATGAGGATTAAAACAAGCATGGAAAAAAAAGCAACTCCTGGCTGATAATGGCATTTGATGGGCTTCAGTCCACATAGTATGTGGTCTCAACTATCAGGCAATTACATAGAAACATGCCTGAGCCACTTTGGGTTCTTCAGGATTCCTTTTTCTTTCTAAATGTAACTTGGCAGCTTTTTTTAGAATCTGATAGTGAAATATTTTAGAACCTACCTTTTCTAAATACTGATAAAAGGGTATAAACAAAGGTTGACAAAGCTAGACACAAGTTTCGGGTGGACCTGTTTTAGGAATAATAATCAAAATGAGACTGAGCTGGGATAGAAGTTATCTCTAAACGTACTATTTAATAATAACCTTCCCTAAGTTGCCTCCATCCATAAACTACCATTATACCCCAATACTTTAGAAACATTAAGTTATAATTAGTGCTTTGTGAGAATGCCACATGGCAAATTTGGAAGGTATGAATATTTGAGATAGAGCCAAGAAAAAAAAGAGGCTAGTTACTGTAATTGCCCCTAATCTAGCTCAACCATAAATTCATAAAATCTGTGATTGACATAACCACATGCACCATTAGAAGGCTGTGCTACTGTCTACAACAAAAAAGAAATAAATAAACAAAATATTTAAATAAATACATTTGAAAAAAGAAACAAAAAAATGACATAAAAAATATATCCACACTATGAATTCTGTATATAAAAAGTAAAATAAATACAAAATAAATTAATAAAAAAATTAGACTAAAATAAAACTAACAAAGAAAAGTATGTATTATCTACCTATATTTTGGGTAACACGTTACAGCATTAAATAGTGTGAGAACAACAACAAACTGGACAACTATTTTATAAAACAGTAGTATTTGCTGAAATAGATAACATCTCTGAATGACACCAGATGGTCAAGTGATGAGTCTTTCATTAAATGGCACATTTCTAGAGTTCAAGGTCTAAAGTTGACAAAGTTCAAGGTCAATTTGTGTCATGTTTGTTGGTAAAAATTCAGAACTTAACTTGGCAGTTTTTCTTTTCCTTCCTCCCAGTAATGTTCATGCACACATACATGGAGTACATAGATATTTCATGCAGCCCTTTAAGCTTAGCCTCCCTTATCCCACAAGGTTTACCAGGGGCCCTATATCTCCTCAATCTTTTTTCTATGACTCCCATAATGCTGTGAGGAATGCACTGCATAGGGTGAAAAAGCAATGAAAACCATCATTCTTTTTTTTTTAATTTTTATGTAGACTTTAGTGAATCAGTACCACGAATCAAGAATATACAGACAAAAAAAATGGAGCCTCAAGATATACCATACACTGTCTCTAATGGGCCAGTCTCAAATTACACAACAGGAAGGTTGAGGCTGGTTCTTTTGGACATATTTTGCCTTTCCCTCATTTCCACACATTCACATTTACAGGAAATGCATCAGTCATCACCCGCTGAACAGCCATCTCCGTGCATCAAAAAAGTTCATGCCTACAATTAAACTTCTACTGATAAGACATTGATGACTGCTTTTCACTGTCACTCGACCACAAATGGCCAAATAAAAGAACCAAGGATCTCACTATACGTCCCACAACATTCCAAGAGGCGTTTTCCTCAGAATGAACAGCGGTTCTGTCTATCTTCACTCAAGCACATGGAGGCACACTGATCTCTTGTTCGGAAATAACCTTTGTTGGCTGGTTTGAGGTGAAGCTGAAAAAAAAAGAATGTCTCTCTTGTGGCATCTTCTACAAGGAGTCACATGGCCAGTGTATGAATCTGAGAAAACTGTAGTGGCCAACACTAAGAACATATGGACGACGATGATCTCATCTTCTACTTAAATTCAATTTCGCCCTTGTCTCAAGTCATAATACTTCTTAAGAGCATAATAAAAGCTGTAACTGACAGAAATCAAGGCATGTCAAGTGATTTTGTTTAACGCATTGGCAAAATGTTGAGCACTTTAGTGCTGTTTCAGCTCTGGAAGGAACACACCCAGAGAACATGTTTGTTTACTGCTTAGCAAAAGACACCTCAATCTTCCCTGTCATCATGTGTAATTGCCAAAGTCTTCTTAAGAAGGAGTTTTTGCTGAGGCATCTACCGTACAAACCTCTCTGCAACATTACCAAGGAAGCAAAAACGCTTCCTCAGACAGTATTTACCTGACAACTGTTTCCACATAGCACGCAAATATAATAATAGATGGTGCTTTATTCTGAGTGCTTGAACTAATTTGTTTTTCCTCTTCACATCAGCACCTGTCTAAACACTGAGAGAAACTATTGTTCTCCAGTCCCTGCTGTGTCCGTCCATGACGGATCTATTGGAAAGGGTGCCTCTCTTTCTCAGAAATGTGTGTCAGATTCAATAGTGGACAAGCTGTGAAGATGGTTCTTGACGCTCTGCAGTGTAAAGAATCTAAGGTTTGGGAGCATGCTAAGATAATTACAGCAGCACACCACAGGAACTTTCACCACATTAACTTTGTAAAACTTTTGAAAGTTCTTCAGAACAGACAGATAGATAGATAGATAGATAGATAGATAGATAGATAGCAAAAATACACTTAAATTAGTCCACGTTGTTTTATGAAAATAGATTTTACATACATAAATTATACAATCAATAGGATCACTTAAACATGCCCTTATGACCTAACACAGACTAACCAACCCAGCCAAAGTCTTTCCTCTAGTCATCCATGTGCTTAGGGTCTGTATGGACTATGTATACACTTTACAAGTATTTACAAAGTAAATTACACTAAAGCATCCACCAAACTTGCATAAACGTTCATAAACAATAATAGCATGCCAAAATATACTTTGAAAAGTAAAACAAAAAAAATCTAAATCCTAATTATTATTGCATTTTCGACGTACATTTATAAGCATACACATGGCGAAAAGTTTTAGAAAAGTTTTTAAACACTTAATCTGTAAATAATTATAGTTGAAAAGTGTCTCCAAAATAAATACATAAATATATAAACAGATACAATTATTGAAATGAATGAACGCGCGCGCACTTACCCTCGAAATCAGACAGAATCCCCTCCAGATGGTCATTGACTGAGATATCTGACATCCTGACTTGAGTTCAGGGAAAACTTCCAGCCTCAGTGGCACGCAATCACAAGAAATAAACTTGTGCGAAAACAGCACAAAACCTCTTAAAAGATGTCAAGTTTATCCGACGATTTTTGGGCTTATTTTGCAACAAAAAAGTTGCGATTTTGGTGGGAGTCGTTTCTCATCTGAGAGCACAGAGCAGAACGTCAGATTCAATAGAGACCCAAAAGCATACAAGCCATCTGATAAACCTCCTCCTCCCTGTGAGTCCTGCCCCCTCACGAACAGAGTGGTGGGTAAAGTGACTCCCCACCCTTCACCCCACCCTGCGGCTACACCTGAAAAAGGCAAGTCTGTCCCCCTTCGTTTGCTGTTTCTGTTTGTTTGTGTGTAGGGAACATGCGTACCCCCCGAAGAAGACGACTCTTTGTCCTTATCTCGTGAGAGACGAGGGAGGAATTGCTTCTAAGTGGATTTCTTGAGAAGCCGATTATTTATCAATGAGACACTTTGTATGCGAAGCAGCAGGGCTTTAAGGTTTGTAACTGACTCATGCGGTCGGAAAGACACAGCGCCATATATAGGGGACACCAGGGCTTGCTGTTGCACAGTTTGCTGAAGTAAATTGAGAAAACTAGATTGTCTTTGGCCAACTGCGGGGCATATTGTCACAGTCGCACAAAGAAAAAGTCAACTGCAGAAATTAAATTTCATGAAACTAACCGCAAACGTGAAAACATAAGAACCTCAAGCCAGTGCTTGGCCAGCCAATACTACAATAAATTGTAGCTTTATAACATTTAATAAAACTTCTCACATGTGACGGCCTGCCCCCAGAACATCTATGTCTTCAGAACATAGTTCAGCTTCTTAGGCACATCTTCTTTAATTATATTGCATTTAATTATATTTAATTATGTTACTTTCAGAGGAAACGCGTGCAGTTGTACTTTTCATTGAGCTTTTTTATTGGACTTCATTTATTTGATCAAAAATGCAGTAGAAGTAGTTAGATATATTTAAAGTTAAAAGAACTGCGCTTATTTGAAATAGTTTTTTTGTAACAATGTTAAAGTCTTTACTGTCGCTTTTAATCAATTTTATACATCTGAATATAAAAAATATATAATGCAACAAGCAATGCATTTATGAAATTAATACTTTTTTCTATTTAGAGACATGACATTGATTACAGTCACAACATGCAGATAGATTTGTTCTTTGTTTCTTGCTTTTGTGATTGCAAGTTGTGACTGGTCAAGGTACTTTAAAGGGTGAGTTAGGGACTTAACTGTCCTGGATTAACTCATAAATTGACCCCTTTCAAACAAGCTCATTGCTGGGTGGTTAACTGATAAGTCCAGAGGGCCATGTCAGTGTAGTGAAGAGCAAGTGAAATGCTTGTTTTTTTTTCTTATTAGATTGTACATAGAAACTGCTGAGAAAATGAAAAGGAAGCCTCATATAACATAATGTGTTTGTCGGCCTGAATAAAAAAGTGATTTCTAGCAATGCAATTACTCTCTGTTGCAGTATAACAATAAGTCTTAGATCAGGAAACAGCTTCAGAATGTTTAATCCATTGTAGAGCTGAGGGATAAGAGAGAGTTCCTTTCATCTTTCATGGCCTACTTTGATTCTGGTGCTTATTTTCAAGAGATAGGGGTATTTGTTTATATCAGAAACAGGAAATGTGGCAATTAAAAGTGGATGGAGACTAAAAGTGGCCATGTGACTGAGTTCCCAGACTCCACATTTGAGCGTCCATGCTGAGGAGCCAGACAGCGATCTTCAGTGGCCCTCATTAGCAATATGAGTGTAGTGTGCTAGAGATTAATGTCACATAGCCTTTAATACTTAGTCAGACAGGTTCTGACTGTAGGCGAAGAGTTTCAGAGCTTTGGAAGAGAAGTGAGTCCTTGACCGCGCTGCTAACCACCTCTGTCAAATTACATGGGTGTCCGAGGAATAACAATTTCTGGAAGTTGAAAAGTGCAATTCTATGTTTTCGTGATCTGAGCAGAAATGAAAGGAAGGGAAAGGATTAGATTGTGTGATGTTTGTATTGTCAGCTATTCTCCAACATGTCTAAAGAGCACTGAAGTGGTAACGGATTTGTGAGGGTAAAAATAGATTTGGTTTTTATATGAGATATCCATTCTGCCATAGCAATACTTGACACATGTCAAGTGTAAATATTGTGATCATTAAACTAGTGCCTGATGTAAAAATATCATTATTTATTCCTGCTGCTTTTTTGTTCTGTGGAAATGTGATGATTTCCCAAAAGGTTTCATGGGGTTCCCAGAATTTAAACAAAAGATCTTTGCATCTTTTAAACAAATTACCATTAATGGGATATGTGTTTATGCCACATATATTAGGCCTTTTAAAAGAACCTTTTTTTACATACATCCGAGGTAAACAGTAAATGTCAGAGGAGTAGCAAACACAGCTGCTGCAGCAGAAAATTACTCAAACTCTCTCAATTTCCTGTACGCTGCAACTGACTGAAATGCTTCTCAAAACATTTGGGGAGCATTTAATCCTAGCTCAGAGTTACTTTCCCACACCAAATAAATAAGCTGGAGGTTCTCAAGCATTGTTTCAAAGGTCATGACCAACATTTTATAATATTATGTATATCATTGTTTATCCACATCTACCTACACTTAAAAAATCATTAAAGCAGATTTTGGTAGGATATGGGGGGAAAAACATCTTGCGTAAACATTTTTTTATGCTCACCAAGACTGCATTTATTCCAAAAATACAGTAAAAACAGTAATAATGTTAAATATTTTTTACAATTTAAAATAATAATTGTCTTTTTTCAAAATGTAATTTATTCTTGTTGTGGTAAAAACTGAATTTTCAGCAGTCTTCAGTTTCACATGATTCTTCATTCTAGAAATCATTTTAATACGCTGATTGGGTGCTCAAAATATTACGTATTATTAAAAATGTTAAGCGCAGTACTGCTTAATATTTTTTGTGAAAACTGTGAAACTTTTTTCAGGATTCTTTGAAGTGTGAAGTACCAGCATTGATTTGAAAAATGAAATAAATAATAACTTGCATTTATTTGCTGTCATCTTTTTGATCAATTTAATCCTGAATACAAGTTGAATAAAGTTGAAAAAAAAAAAAAAAACTTGACCCATAATTTTTAGAATATTTGTTTATTTATTTTTGCACATGTTATAATGTTACAGTTTTCACACTGCCCACATAAGCAGCATGGTGCTGAGCATATTTTTGCCATGCTGAAATCAGCAAAAAAAAGTGAGAAATGCTCTGAAAGCTATTTGTCAAAATTAGCTTTTGCAGTATAGGCTTTAATGAGGTAGCATAGATTAATAGAGTCATTTTACTTAACTATGGAGTAGCTTGATGCAATGACAGGCACACAAACTCTATTAATTCATTAAATAGAACTGAATGCAGATGGTTTCCACAGTGTATAGCTCCAGTTTGGTTTTATAACTTTGTTTATGAATTTATAGCAGCGTTTTTAACAAAATGATCAACATAGAATATCAGACATAATTTCATTTTCTGTATAAAGTCACACCAAAAAACAAATCTGTTACTGCTTTTATGCTATTGCTTCTCCCATACATTTTTTTTTTTTTTTATCAGCTTTCTATCATGTTTACAAGGCAGGTATACACAGACAAACTCCTGACAGTATCAAAACCCAGAAGTGTCATGGTTTTCATCTTCCAGCTGCTACTTTGAGCACAGATCGAGATGAATGATTTTTGTCTGGCGCATATCAGTGAGCAGTAAATCTTCTGTAGCAGAAGCCCAAGTCTGTTGAACTTTTTCGATGATGCGCAGACAATTATGTGAAGGGTTGTGCAGGTTAAGTCAGACTCATTGGCTGGACGATGGTTGACCTTTGACCTCATCCGCCTCAGGTCACAGATAAGGTGCTGTCAGCGAGGTATGTACTCTTCAGAAGCCAGTGTTAACATTGTGTCCGTAATCTGCTCTTAAAGAGGTGAAAAGGAGACCTTCAACCGGGCGAGCCCCAATCTTCTTGAAATCAGCACTGGCACCTGTGGCTGCAGGGCATGCATACCTGTGAGCATGTTGTCACTACGGCTGACAGCGGTGTGCGGTGAAATATTTTTTCAGATTTCCTCGCCGATCAACAACATCAGCCCCCTCGCTCCCATTTTTCAGTTACTGACTTCGCATTGTCGCTGTTGAATTATTCAAGGGCACGATGGGAGCGCTGCTCTGACAGGAACAGGAGATTAATATTTGTCATGCTCTCTGATACGGTGCAACTGACCAGAACAGCAAATGGAATCTGATCAAGCGCAGAGCAGTGTATGAGAGCTTTCCCGCTGTGCACTCCTTCTTCCCATCATACTCTTCCTCGCAGCTGCCTCCAGCCAATACAGATAGAGGTGAGGTGCAGCACAAATCACTGGTGTTTTCCCCCAGTATCCAATTATATCCTCTGCAGAGATAGAGCGCTGTCTTGTCGGGAGAAACCGGAGCAAACGAAAGTGTTGCAGGCATTCTATTGTTTTATTGTGTGCGCCTGGTTGCTTTTCTCAGGGTATAAATCACCATCGCAGAGGCTAATATCTGTGTTGACACTGCTAATTGAATGATCCCTTTGGGAGCTGCACCTAAAGCTAAAGGGTGATGGGCCGGCTGTCATCTAACCCTATCCAGAAATCAACTGGCTGACAGGCAGGAGAAGTCTGGCCTCTGGCCTCTTAGTTCCCATCATTCCTGTGACCTCCTAATCATTATCACCATCTACCGAATTGCGCCGACACAGTCAAGCATGAAAAAGCTGCTGGGGGTAGAGGATTGTGAGCTTTAAAGACATAAGAGCCATAAGTGGGGTCATTTGTGCTGCGTAAGGACACATTCTGAACCTGGTGCCCAGGTGCGAGCAAGTCAGCCGGAGACCTGCTTTCATTCGACTTGAATAAACGTGTGCTTGTTTGGAAGAATGGTTTGCCACCTGCTACAATGGTTTGAAAACATAATATTATTTAAAGGGATAGTTCAACCTTGTGTCGTTTCAAACCCATAAGACCTTCGTTTTTCTTTGGAACACAAGATATTTTTGATGGAATTTGGAAGCTTTCTCACCCTGCATAAATATGATGCTGTTGACGCAGGAGTATTGCTGTCAAACAATTAATCGTGATTACTTGCATCCAAAATGAAAGTTTACATGTTGTTTACATACAGTAATATGTAATGCCAATATATATTATGTATATATAAATACACACACACACACACACACAGTGTGTTTTGAAATTTGAAACATGCATACACTTCCTTTTATATAATTTATATTGAATATATTTAATATATAAACATAACATTTGTCTTAAATATATGCATGTATTTGTACAAGCATAAGACATATACACAACATATTCTGTGAATATATTTTTCAAATTCTTTTCTCTCAGACACAACCACCAGCACATTTTTACAGTGGTGATGCCTGGTGTAGATGTGGTTCAGTTTCTCATACTGACGCAAATTTCAATCTAGCTGATATACAAAGAAAATATTTCAAACACACAAACATTAATATACACTACATTGTCAGCATAAACGTACCTTTTAAAGCAATGTTATTTGATAGGATATATATATATATATATATAAAACCTGAGTTAAAATGTGCACATTCAAATACTGAAATAGTTTTATTTTCAAGTTTTAATTACCTCAGATCCCAAATAAAAATGGCAATGAGCGCAAGGAACAGGGTTTCTGTAGAAAACATAACTACTTAATTTAGCTTTAATATGTTTAATTCTATATGATTGAACATCCTTACAGAATAAATACATGGTATAGGATTAAAATCTCTTTAAATTAAAGTAAGAAAAATTCAACAACCTCCCAGTCCTCATTGCCATTTTTTTCGTGTGTCGCAACATCATAAACTCTTATGGCCAATTGGGCATGTGATGTCCTCTTCACAGAATTAAACATGATGCAATGTAACCTGTGGAGGGGTAACTGGATAACTTACAATGGCTGAATTCCAGTTCTTACTGTGGGCTCCAAACCAAAGCATGCTTGACAGATGTTCAACGTCATGTCACTGTCAGACAAAATAACAAGAATTTTGTCAGCCACCCAGACAGTTTTGCAATAGCTTTGCTGTGAGGGCATGTTGTTCTCTTAGAAAAACACACTTTTTACATGAGGCCTATTGTAATAATACATATTTATATTGTGTATTTAGAATATGGACCAATGAGAGTATTCTGTATTTAAATACATATACAGTAATGTACTTCATATGAATACAAGTATTACAGTATATAATACTTGTATTCATATGAAGTACATGTGTGTATGATACAGTTATAAAACATTTCCATCTTAAATAAGTGCTGTTCTTTTCTATGCATTAAAGAATCATAAATTATATGATAATAGGAATGTACTGTTTATACAAAATATATTGAGCAGCACATATTTTGTCAGCGTTCATAATAAGAAGAAATCATGGATAATTAGGATAATAATAAGGATCATGTGTCACTGAAGACTGGAGTAATGGCTGCTGAAAAGCTATTTTTGCCATCACAGATTTATTTTATCAAATAAATGCAGCCTTGGTGAGCATAAGATGATTCTTTCAAAAACATTAAAACAAAAAAGATCTTACAAACCCCAGACTTTTTGAATATTACATAATGACCATATATATATCAGACAAACATCAAAACAATATATGTGTGCATATGTGTGTTCTTTTGATATACAACCACATACAATTCCAAACATTTTAGGAAATACTGAACAACCACAACCAAGAAAAGTAATCAAATTACATTTAAAAACAGGATTATATTTTAAACAAGGATGATTACTCAAAAAACCTAACTAGAGATTCCTAACTTCTGTCTAATCTTTTCACTTGGTAAAAAGCTTCTTGCTGCCATCTGCTGGTGGAAGAAGTAGTGCTGTGCATTGCATAGTACATTTAATCTGTGACTACCACCTGATTGGTATTAAAAAAGATAGAATATAGCGTTATTGAATACGTTTGATGACGCATATGCAAAGTCTACTACATCTTGTGACACAGAGGGGCCAATCTGGGGGCAATCTGATAACAGAGTCTTATACTGATTTGTTTGAGCTGTATACATAAATATCATGCTCATAATAAATGGAATTCGAATATCAAAGCCTCTCTAAAACTCTAAAATTATGCATGCATTACAGCACATCTTACCATAAAGGAACAGCACCCTGTGTAGAGAAGGAAGGGAAGGGAAGGAGTGTGGGCAAAGAATTTAGCTTTAAATGGATCCACAGCACAGTCAGACAGGTTGATAGATGAGCAGGTAGCCAGGCTTGGTGTAGAGCGCAGAGGGCATCTCTTCAGAGATGTGGGGGTAGGTAAGACCTAGTTGAGGTGTGTGCCATGAGCCTGAAAGCATAAATGATTTGTTGTGTTAGGAAACAAAATGCATTTTTGATAAGCAAATCTAAAGGACCGCGGCACCTGTCACAACCTCAGCAAACACCTTCATTCACTCCTGAAGTATAGCTTGCATTCAGTCTTTCAGCCTCCATTTGAAATAGCCAGAGCAGATCTAAAACTAAACTTTGAATTAAAAATCATGCATTGTGAAAGAAGAAGAAGAATATATATATATATATATATATATATTTTGAAAACAAATTTTATTTTGAACAAATAAAATTCTCAACTAAATGTTATTTTAAATTATTAAGTTAGTTAATGAATAAAAAAAAAGCAATACATTTGTTACATTAACATTATATCAGTTAATGAAATCTTAATGAATCTGTGACATGTTAGTACATGAATACTGGTAATGTTAGTAAATAAAATGTACAAATGTTCGTTATTAGATCATGTTAGCTCAGATATCATGTAGTAGTCAGAATGTAAATCAACATCACATGTTAGCATCACACATATCCAGCTTCATGTCTATGGGTTTTCAAAGAAACCATAACAAAACCCCCACAAAAATTTGTCAAATTTACGGTGAAAAACCAGTAGCAGTGGTTGCCAGAACTCGACTGTAAAAGATATGGTAACAACATCTTAGACTATACGGCTTAAATTTACCTTTGTAGCTTTGAAAAACACTGATAAGCACCAAATGAAGGTGATGGTGAAAACGTCACATGATGAACTAAAGCCCATCACAAGCAGATTTGAAATATGAACATATACAGAATGTGCTCAGTGTCATTCACACAAACAGTAAACACCATCATGGTCTCAGTAAACTGAAATATGTAATAAACATTCATTTAACAACCTTATATGTAACATAAAACCCTAATAATCATAACTGATAAGAAAAAAAAGATGAAACATAGTTATTAAAAAAAAAAAAACATCAATTAAAAGCTAAATTTGAAATGCAATGCAGGGAATTCTGGGCAGTTTAAGTTTTTTTCACTGTAAATTTTACAGGAATTTACCATTAACCATTTACTGTAGCATTTTCAGTTTTTTTTACTGTTAAATTCACAGCCATTTTTTACAGGGTAATTTTACTCGGTAGCTCTGTTCGATTCTTTGTTACTATGTTATGACAAAACGGATCAAATGTGTGTAAAACTAAGTTGAAATGGCTTTTAGTGACAGTCCGCGGATATTTTAATTCTGATCCGTTGCGAAATGTAACTTAAGCAACATAATAAAAACACAGCAATACTTATCTAAGTCAGCATAATAAAAATGAGCCTGCGTTTTGCACCACTCAGAGGACATTTCTCTTTGAAAGTCCTGAGAAATGTGCAGTAAAGGTATATGAAAATGGTGTTGCACAAAAAGCGCACAGAGGTACACATTTTTATGAGACCAGGTTGATATTAGCAGATACAACCATTTTTAAAACTATATAAATAAATGGTAAAATTAATACATTCTATTATCCTTTGTTAGTTGATGTCAGCCAATGCAGGTAGCAAATGGAACCTCATTGTAAGTGTTACCAAATATTTATTTTTCAGTATGCCAGTGATATTTGCATCAACGGGAACACAAAACGTGTAAATAGCAAACATAATGGCCTGAACATGAGACAGTGGTATCACATTCACACTGTGATATGTAATATTGACGTCCTTCTCTCGTACGATTACCTGCAGAATGATGTGACAGCGACAATGACAGCGCAGCAGAAGCTGAGAGGCAATCACCATGCCAAAGGTAACATCCATTCACCCGCTCTAATTAAATGCCATTGTCATGTCAGCAGGGATCCAATCTGCAACATACACACGGCATGTCCACCTCTCACTGTGAAAGACTGCAAAAAATAAAACAAACTTCACCTGCATCATCTGCATTATGCTTAAAATAGGCTGTCTGTGGCATAATTGATGATCGGCCATCAGAGTACATTTTTTCCATAAAGAATGATATTTTTCATGAAGACAGAGACAAAATGTTTGACATTTGTGGCTCCGCTGCATGGCTACACTAAATAACAGTCTTATTTTTCTTCTCAGTTCCAGGTTTTGCATTTGTCAGTGTTTTAAACAACATTACAAAACCGTTTTCCGTGCAACACCGTAGACAATTCTTCTATTTGACAAAACTGTTATGCTTTGCTTTTATGCAAGTATTGCATAAAATACAATTCTCAGAAGATTCTGGTAAAATATGAGTTTTTTGTTAGATCTTTCTTTCCCCCAGTAGGTTTCTAGGCGATTGGAGAAGTTTAACAAAAGGAGGAAGTTAACTAAGTGGGAGCAGTCAGCGGAAAGCGGCTCTTTCTCATGAATTTCTGAACACTTTTGACGAGTGTGGGCGTTATGCTCCTGAAGGAGTATCGCATATGCATGCCTCTAATGGCGGAGGAGGTAAGGTCTCGACCTTTATTTGAAGAGAAAGCAAAAACTGTCGTGCTGCAATTAAGTTCTCAACAGGCTGTTGCTTCCTCTCCTAAATGTCAATTAACCAAAGTTCAGAGGAAATCAAAGAATGCAGTGAATTTCAAGAAGGTGATAGTTGAAGGTCATACATTTTTACTGAATAGAGCTAACCTATCAGTGCGGTCTTGGTAGGTGTTTTTTTTTTTTCTTAGATTCCAAGGTTTTTTAATAGGAGGTCATAGATCATATTTGAGCTGTGGAAGATTTCTCAACAATCATAACCTTCCCAAGGTCTGCAAACCTCAGGAATGATATACTTTTAAAGGTCATCCTCTGAAGCAGCAACAAAATATATGCATTACTGTAAAATGAGGAGTTTTGGTGTCCTTGGTATAGGGCATGTCAGCAATTTACAGTCTATAAACACAGCCATCAGGAAAAGGACATTGTGAAAATTGAGGAGGTCCTGCAGAATGAGACCCATGTTGACCTTAAACATTGACTGTCGGCTAAAAGATACTTTAATATCTTTTCTATCTCATATATATATATATATAAATAGAAAACAGATATACTGTGTGTGTCTGTGTGTGTATATATATATATATATATATATATATGTGTGTGTGTGTGTCTACACATACACATACTCTACTTAAAATTGAAATACATAAAAAAATAGTACATATGGTTGTATAAACATTTGTTGCATTTTAACAGATGCAACTATATTAACAAAAGCATTTAACAAAATATGTATAGTATGGAGTTAGTAATTATTTTTCTATCCACCTAGGTATAATTTTCTTTCTTTTTTTTTTTTTACTTTAAATTCCTAAATGAATCCTGAAAAAAAACCTGTATCACACTTTCTGGAAACATATTAAGCAGCCCAACTGTTTTGACATAACATTATATAAATAAATATAACATATTAATAAGAAGTCCAAATCAGCCTATTAGAATGATTTCTGAAGAATTATGACATTAAAGACTAGAGTAAAAATGTTGAGCTTTAAGCATTTTAAATATAGCTACACAATTAAATATACTAAAACTGAAAACCAGTATTTGAAATTGTAATTTGACAATATTACTGTTTTTACAGTTTTTTTTGAGTATATAAATATACTCTATAATCCATCTTCGAAATGACATTTTAGATAGCAGATGTCTGTAAAGCCATAGCAGGTGTTATTGTAACAAAGCACCTTGGTTTCTAGTGTACCTCAGTTGTCATGGTAAAATCTTTCTCTGCAATAAAATAAGGGCACAATTACACGTCTCCATGAGTGACGGTGCTTCCGTCTTAAGTGTTTTGTTAACGTGCGAGCGGGCGCGAGTTCAATCCACAATGGGGTCAAGCCCCGTTATCCCAGAAAATGTGATGCGTTCCGATAACAGGTCCCCGGTTTACTCGTCCGTCGGAGCAAAATATAGAATGAAAGAAAGACTATCTGTTTTCACCTGCCACCAGACTCTTAAATCCATTTACTCCTATAACTGCCGTAATTAGACCTCTTATCAGGATTATAGCCATTAGCCTTTGACAAGGAGGGCTTTAACGGCAATTAACTTGGAAATAATTGACCATACTATAATTGGTTTCATTTTTACAAAGAAGAGGGGAAGTCCCCAGACAATGTTTTGCCATCAATGCTTTTAAGATTGCGAGTGAAAATATCGATTTGCATGCATCTGCTGGACTTAAACCGTTTCCTTGGGCTGATTCTGCACCACCTACTCAACAGTTTCATTAAGTAGAAACATTCTGAATCGAGCTGCCTTTGTTGCCAGGCAACCTCCTCGGACATTTTGTTTTAGTTATGTTCATGAGCTATTAAAGCATACGAACCAAATCTCAAAGCATGCTATTTTTAACCTGCCTTTCCACTTGAGCGTATGCGGCGTGTAATGAAGTGTATTGTTAATAACCAGCTACGGCCAAGCTCTCTATCGTACGTCGCGAAGGACTCGGGAGTGAGGGCTGTGATTAGGCCAGGGGTTATTTAAATCTCTCAATCCCTAGATTAAAATGCAGAAAAACGTGCCGTGGAGATAGTGTCAAAGGCAGGGGAAGAAAAAAAAACAGATGCTGCGTGCGTCCCATGTTTACTTTAAATATAGATTCAGTGCTGCCGTCTGCATTTTTAAGGTCAGTGGGAAATAAGCATTCAATAGCGTTCCTCCGTTTCATTACAGCTGGAACAAGCTCTGTGTGACTGAGGCAGCGCTGCAACAGCCTATACCTGAACTGACTCTCTGAAGCTGTGAAATAAACAAAAGCCGATACAGGCTGAATATTGGAAGGCCTTTACACCGCAATCGGTAACCCCCGTGAGCGTTAGACGTTTTTGTTAATCGCAATTCCCCAGATAAGCGGTGTGAAGAGGCATGAGGTATTAAGAGCGAGCGAAATTGAATAACAGCCTCTGCATTTCTAAACAAATTTGAGACGCAGGTCTGTGTTGAAAGTGCCCTCAAGCATCTGCCATCCAGCACTAATTGGCACCACGTTCAAGGGACCCCGGAGAGGGATTTACCTTGCTGTTAATTGGAGAGAAGTTGGATCGATCGCTAGTTCTTCTTCTGTATAAAGGCTCTCCCATGTTGCTGTCATTCCTTATCATGAAGCAGATTGGGCAGGAGGGGATGAGCTGGGCAACGGTGGGAATGTAATTGGGTTTCTTCTGTGGCACTGCAGAAGTTTGGCTACTGACAGGGAATCCTTTGTCTGTGGCCTGCAGCTATGGTGTCACAATCTTGAGTTTCCCGAAGGTGGACATTGCTCGTTGTCCAGGCCTGAGCGCTTTGATACTCGGGTATCCTCTGGAACTTTCTCACACGCTTTGCTCTGTGAATGTATACCGACCCTTCCGTGGGATTCGAGCGCTGTGTTCGGAGTTCCAAGGACATGCTGGGATGTCAGTGTCTGGGCTTACTGTTCTGATGCTATTGCTGTAGAGCAATGAACTCATTCCGGCTGAGTATGCTAACGCATCATATGTGCTACATCCTTGAAAAGGCTGGAGATGTCTTAATAAATCAGTGTAACATTGACGTTGAGTCTCACTGTTGGTTTGTAACTTTTTTTTTTTAATTCAGCATAAACATGCATGCAGATGTAGGTCACCCTTTTGCCACCTCTGGTTTCTTTCTGTATCATGTATGCAGAATATGAGTAAATTGTCTTACTGTTGGTTTATTTAAAACAGAAATGTGTTGTAACAAAATACGCTATTGTTCCAAAGTTTGGGATCAGCACGTTTTTTTTTTCATCAGGGAAAACAAATTGAGAAAATTTATAATAACTTATAATAATATAACTAAATGTATATTTATTTATTTAAAATGAATAATATAACTAAATTTACAATAAAATTTAGAAAAACAAATTGAGAAAAATTATAGTTATGTTATAAATGAAGTCTTATGTAAATTTATTCATTTACACTTCAAAAAGTAACAAAAAGGCAGCAATATAATATATTTATAGACCTACAGTACATGAAGACACAACAATGATATATGTAGTCCTTTAGCTGTCTAATATACTGAAAAAAAAAAAAAGATAAATTGTGGGTGATTATTAACTGATTCCAGTTTGCTGCCACATACATCTTAAGTTCAACAATGTTATTATTAGTGTATTGTTTTGAGCTGTATGCAGTGCACATTGCTTTTATGCCATAGTCAGACCAAAATACATAGTGTCTTTTGATCCATCATTGAACAAAAGTCTTCAATAAACGTTTAAACCACAGTTGAGAATTGTGTATAAGTGATCAGTCCCTTGTTTGACACACAGATCATCCACATTTTTTTTTCTCAAATCACATGTGACATGATAACATGTCAGCGGTGCCCCACAGATCTCAGTAGAAGAAAAGGCTAAATATGACATAGCTGTGGACTTCAGAAGCATTCTGTAGGTTGGGATAGCACAGAGACTGTGTAAAATTTTAGAGCTGCTGGCCAGAAATCCAGACTTGTTAGCAGTAGCCTTGCTTGGTTGATTCATATAAAAAGCCTGAGGCCTTATATCAGAGAGATGCTGTTTTGTTCGAGATATCTTCAAGAAAGAGTAATTTTCCCCCAGCTCCCTCCTTCCACCTCAGACTTTCTGAAGTGTATCGTGATACACTGATCCCACTAGACATGAGAGACGGTACTTAATTTATTGCGGATTCAATATTCACTGAGTAATTTACTGATATGTTTCATTTTTTCAAATGTCAAGACAAGATAAGCCTTTCTAGGGTGAAAACAAATTTGGATGTGGATTGACTCTCAGTGTCTCAGACAATAGGTTCTTACGCCAATAGACAGGAAAAACAATTAATATCACTGGCTCAGTTTGACACCTACTGTGTTAAATCTGGTAGGAAAAGAATGTTTATTTCTGATAGACATGACTTTAGTTAGGGTATCATTTGTGCTTTCAAATCTCTTCTGTATTATTACTCTAAGCACAAAACAAACGCTGCAGTTATTGCAAAACTGTAAAAAAAATATATATACTGTATATATATTCTTAAGGTTTTACTCATGCACTGCTTCTAAAGGACCAGCCAATCATGTGCTTAAATACCCTTGTGGAAGAATAGTGCACTTAAGCGTACAGAGTACTTATCATTAACATAATATACTCACAGTATATTCCTACGTAATATACACTGAAGTGTGTATTTAATTGTTTTTTTTTTTTTTTTGGAACAGAGTATTGCAACTTCATTTGATTTAAATCTTAAATTCAGCATTAACTAATGTCAGTTGTACTGCAACTAAAATGCCCATTTGCAGTATGCTGAAACTTAATCTGCTATACACTTTATTATAATCTTGAATGCACTTAAGTAATTTACTTATGCAATTTAGTTCAAAGTGCTTTCTTAAGTACCTTTAACGGTGTGTGATTAGACTTAGTTTAGTTAATCCTCCTTTCAAAGTACCTTCTGAAGCATTGTTAGAAATGTAGTCAATTGAATTGTACTTTTACTTAAACGCTCTGAATGTGACATTAACTAGTGTGCTTGGCTCTGTTACAGTGCAGTGCAGTTCATCAATGTTTAATAAGTTTTGCATTGTTACAGTGCCAGTTGTGTAAGTATCAACAATGTGTTGCAGTTCACCAAATGTGAGTGTGTGGTATGCACCAAGACATCCCTGTTTATTTGTTAGCAAAAGACTGTCAGGTGAGGTGCTATATTTGGGTTTTTGTGAAAACTACAGATCATAGTTATTTTTGTATCCCTGCTCAGATAGCCTGATTAATCCCAGTGCATTATGGGTGTTGATGTTTTCCTACTCTTCCTACTTCCTACTTTTTTTTTTTTCTGTTTCGTCTAGTCATGCAGCACTGATTCTTATGAATAGACAGCCAGTGATGAATTAGCCTTTTAAGTACATTTAAATTATAATAGTACTTTTAGGATTTCAAGTATACTTTTAATATACAGCAAAGAAGTTTTCTTACTTAATATTTTTGTCTCATTTTCCAATACAAAAAAAAACAAGATCCAATCTCTTAAGAAGCAAAATGACATAAGATTTAAAGTCTCGTTTTCTGGTGAAATGTATCAAAATTGAGTGAGTTAAGCTTAAAACAAAAAAACATCTGCTATTGGGCTCAGATAAATAAATTAGCTTTCCCTTTCAATGTTTTAAGCTTAATCTCAATTTTGAAAATTTTTAAAAAGACGAGGCTTAATGTCTTATGTCATCTTGTTTTAAGAATGTTTAAACATGGAAACCAAGACAAAATCAACAAGCAAGAAATTAGTGTACACTTCACAGTATACTTCTTTTTTAAAAGGTGTGTTTTGAATTTTAACTCATGATAAAGACAAGCTAATGGACTGATGCTTGAACACAGTTGTGTTGTTGAAGCTGTGTAATGTTGAGGCTGGTTTGAATGCGTGTGCCATTGAGCTGCTGGGGACCGAGGGGACGGTCTCTGCAATTGTCCTTCTATAAATCACTTTGGATAAAAGTGTCAGCAAAATGACAGATTTCTCAAATGCATACTTATCATCTCAGAACAACCTTACCTACCAAGATCCCATATTTAACACTCCATTTAAAATGTTACTGCATATTACAGCTGCGATTTGGAGGTGTGATGAGTTTAACGACACAGCGTCTCAATATTGGCAGGCACATAAAAAGACAGCTTTCTAATCTCTGTATGCTCGCGGGTTCGGTTAGTACACTAAATGTCTCCCCGGGGCCTGTCGCTTTTCAGGTCCCCACTTGCAGGATGGCAGAGCTTATTTATGAGAGCCAGTGTGTCCAAACATAATCACTGCTGGGCCGCCCCGCTATTGGATGACAGGGGTAAAGAAGCCATTCCCATGCAAGCTCTTGAGCATCTCCACAGCCTTCTGATTGATGACTATAGATTTAATTTTCCTCACCGGATGCATCTTGAGCATTTGAATTTGGTCTGAAACTGCCAGAGAGTTCCTAAATTTGAAGTCGATACTGATGCAGTGGAGAGTTTGCCTTTTGGTCTGCTCTTTAAAGTCAACGAGAACGGCTCGGCCACAAGCAATGTTTTGTCCTAACAGCTGGTTGATAGAGTCTAGTAGATGAAAAGAACAAGGTTGTCGATAACTCATAAACGGGTCTAAAGAGACCTTTCGAGTTTGAGTGGCCATAAAATGAACACATGTGGTGGCATCGTTTGAGCTGATTTAGTGCTTTTAATGCATTTTAATGAGTGGACTCTATAAACATATAACAGTAGGATAGTTCTTTCATTCACCACATTTTATTTTATCACTTCTATTTCTTTTTCAGTAACTAATTACAGTATTGATATCACTGTAATATTGTTGCAGTGTTCATCTTATTGCTTGGCCAACTGCTTTGTGTTTTGTAAAAGGCTACTTTTTCCTAATGGTACAGTAGCTTAAAAAAAGTATACATTTATAAAATAACTCAAATGTACATGTCTTCATCAGTTGCTGTTTAATTTCAGTTCATGCATTAACTGTTGTGTTGTTTTGTTCATTTTAAAATCATTTTATTATTGATTTAGATTTTTGCATGCAGTATGTTTCAACCAGACGACAGTCTTGTGGATTAGTCTGTTGTTTTCCATGGTTTTGGAATAAGCCTTTCATCCTTGTGTAACTTCAAATTGGTTGGAGATTAGAAATATGCATCTACTGTATGTAAAAAACAAGATTCTGCTTATTTTTCTGCCCGTTACGGCACATGGTTTTAAGTTGTCTAACCATGTTTCCATAGTGCTTTGTTCAAACCTGACTAACTCTGTTGTGTTGTGTCATCCAGTGCTTGGCCCTCTCATTTTCCAGAAACTGTTGCCATTTCTCTGTTTGGTTCTTGTTGCAGCGCACACTGGCTGTGTCTGGGCAGGAGTCAAGCAGAATGATGCAAAGGCTTTTTAGAGATTTATTCCAGAAACACCATTGCTGAGTCAAGAGGGTCTCCCTGAGTTCTGACGCACACATGCTGGTCATCCATTAACAGACTAACATCTCCTGGCTTTCTCATCCATTAGTTTTGGAACCTTCATATTGAAAGCTGAAGAATGTAATTTCTGTGCCATTAGAAGTTCATTTAAGGTAAAAGCAAAAATAAAAGGCTTCATTCAGTTAGATTTGTGTATTTTATGTGAGCCGGAAAAGTTAACACACTCAAAATGTGCAGAAAACCATACATTTGAACTCACCCTCATTGGAATTATTATTTTAATTAAGAGAACATCATGTCATTATTATTTTATTTGTATTTCTTCACCAGAAGAAATGTGGTTGCAGCTTTTTAAATGCAATTTTAATGCTAAAATATTCATACTATTTCTACCTAAAAACATTTTATGCAAAAATACATACAAATGCAATTGGCCAGATAAACATGTGGTCCTGCCCCCAAACTCACGCCATTGGTTGCATCAGTGTTGCTATGCAGGTCTGGCCAGGTGCATTCTACAAACAAAGTAATGTTTTGAAAACACCACAGATTTGCTTTGTGTGGAGGCAATCTAAGAATGGCCTTCTTAAGTCTCAAAATTTAGCCTGGATAGAAGAAAGTGTTTTAGCAATAAAAAAGTACTCACTTCACCTTTAAGTGGAAAGGTTTCTGTCCAGAGAGGACTGGATAATCTCGCTTTGAAATGTGAGGTTAAGGCTTCATCATTTTGCGTGAATGGCTTTATTCTTCGGAGACCTGTGATTACACAGTTGGGCTTAAGTCAGGCTAAAAGGTGCAGTGATTTAAAGTAACTGTGTGTGCACATACGTGCTACCATATAATCAGAAGAAGATAAGAGTATTTAATGCACCTCGCCGAATACCCATAATGCTCAGCGAGCACATGAGCTATGGGAAAGTAAAGGAGGTTTTGCTTGTGTCAACAGATATTTACGAGCGAAAAAGCAGTGCGACTGCTTGGCCCAGAGATGGCCTCATGTCAGGCAAAGGTCTGCTGCCGGCTGCCGACAAGATGTAGGTCAGGCCGGTTCAAAATAGCTTCAAGGCCAGAGCCAGGGGAATGGCAGTGACCTCATAAATGGTAACTCTGTGTGGCAGCGTACCTCTTCTTGTTTTTCTTCTCTCTGATCCTCCTTTAACTTCTCACTGGGCTCGGACAATTCTGTCCAGGTCTTTTCATCATGATCCCGGTCCCTAATGGGATTCTTTTTGACACTCTTACAAGATGTGGCACTAGAACCGCAGAACTATGTGTGTGTGTGTGATGAGGGGAATCAGGGAATGGCTCCCATTTCGTGCGAATTCCCAAGGCAAGGCACCAATGGGATGCCTCGTCGCATGTTGTGTTTGTGATGCCACACAGATGGACTTTTAGGCAAGTCAAAAGTTCAGCAAGACACTTCAATAAGCAGATGGATTGATTTAGCATCTTGTTAAGCTTGTAGTTATTTGGTTTGTCGTAGGAGGGAATGTGTGAGCTGGATATTTTTGAGTAGTTGCAAAAAGCCAAATAGTTCAGCATTGGACTTTAGCACAGTGGTAAATTTATTAGGTGTTGAGGAATTGAGAAATATTGATCGGTCGCTTAACATTGGCATGTTCTGCATAGCAATATCTACTTGAATTTAAATTTAGAATAAATTAGCGAGGGCACTTGTACAGAATCCGGGCTGTTGCTTTCCATTTGCATCTGAAATGCAAACCTGTCTGTGTTATGCAGACAATCTTTGCAATCTACATAATGGGTGGTTAACTGAATCCTGAAGGGGTCGTTTTTTTTTGTTGTTGTTGTTGTTGGTTTCTTTGGACTGTCATTGACGGACCATATAAAAGAAACACATTTTTTATGCGCATCTTTTGTCATAAGAAGATGCCCTCTTTTGAGAAATGAGCTGGAATACATGCGAGTCAGATGCCTTTAGTCACAAAATGGAGATTTGAATGCTGAGAGACATATGCAGTCACCTAACCAGTGACCTGATCAGTGTGTGATACTATTATGGGTAGTTCTGCTTAGTAGACTCAACCACACAACAGTCAAGTAGCATGTTATATTAACTGCACAAATGAAGTTAGGTTATATTAAATGCTGTATTAAGTCAAAATCAAATGTAGAACCATCCGTTTGCTTTTCATTGAACAGACACTGCCATCCAGTGGAAATGGGCTGAATTCTGGCTTTGATATTGTCTTGTAATGTACATTTTAATTCTGTTTGAGGACCCTCCATCCTAAAACATATAGGATAGTGAGCTTCCATCCGGTCTCACTTCTGACCGCACAGTGACTGGTTGGAATTGCTGAAAATACCTCAGGTATTCTAGCATACTCACAATTTTCAGCAGATTCATTTTAATTGCTTCTCTTTTGTCTACCACATTCACATCAGACCATGGGAAATTAGACTAAGAAGCAATTAGTGCTTTTATTCAGCAAGGATGCTTTAAACTTATCAAAAGTGACAGCAAAGATGTTCATAATATTACAAGAGATTACTGTTTGAAAAAAGTGCTGCTTGTTTCAACAAAAATAATAAGGTTTCAACTTTGATAATAATAAGAAATGTTTCATGAAACCAGCATAATAGAATGGTTTTTACAAGTCTATATAAATCCTTATTTTTTCCACTTAAACTATATATTTTGAGTTATATAAATAACCTTGCAAAGCATTATCATCAGTGGTCGACTTTTCGGATCCCACTGTATATTGTTTATATGAAATTTTATAGACATGAAACATTGATTTGTTAAAGCACTCTCGCTTTATTGTCTCCAGGGCAAGACACGTTGGCGTTGTCACGAGGGGACAATGGATAGGTTTGTACCGTAGGGTCAGATATGAAATCTAGCGATATTACTTTGTTTTCGAGCGCCGAAGTAATTGCATATTTGGGGGTGGAAATGCACAAACAAATTCTGGAATAATGTGGCCTTGCTAGGGTCATTAAGACGGCAGCATTGTTAGCTTTTACTGTGAAATATAGCTGTCTAGCGGAGCGCCTGGGGCGGAGAGGAAGCAGAGGATCTAGAGAAACACATTTCCCCTTTGCCTGCTGCTTTGAATGCTATTAATTTCATGCCTTGGATGAGTGAGCCGGGGCCCTTTTCTGGTGGACAAAAAATAAATCTAATATTCATGTTTTGATTGGCTTTTCTTCATCTTTGATATGGTTAAAATGTCATGATCTGCTTTTTTTTCCTTCCCTTTTTTTTTGTCTGAATGTCACATTCGGATACTCATACGTGATTGTTACAGAGAGTTTG
>JAUCMS010000062.1:6031562-6057711 GCA_032357445.1 Enteromius radiatus | reverse complement strand
TGCTTTTTTTTCCTTCCCTTTTTTTTTGTCTGAATGTCACATTCGGATACTCATACGTGATTGTTACAGAGAGTTTGGTATGTAAGTAGGGCTTGGAAATTACGTAGCGTTCATGCGTTTTCCATACCGTGATGTTATAATCTGTAGCAGATTGGGATTTCCTCGCTTGTTTTTGTGCTTGCAAAGCTGCTAAACGGCCTCTTTTACAGTTGTGTTCTCAGCCATTAGCGGATGTGGATGCGACAAAAGGAACCTCCAGAGATTTTGTTGACTCCAGTTCAGATGGTTTGTGCAGTGTGAGAGGTGAGCAGCAGGAGACTGTCTGAGCCAGAAGGCAGAGCTGGCGTCAGGTTCCTGCTGTCATTTCCAGCTGCCTGCAATAGCCTCATCAGTGACATCACTTCTCCATCGCTAGCGCACCAGCTCAATCATGCTCTCATCAGTATTCCACCCGTAAGAGGATTTCTCCCTCTCCTTTCTTTTCTCTCACGACAAAGACCCATCGCTCGCTGATGCCACCTAAACACTCAAGCCCTTCGACTTGCTCCGCTCTGACTGCCGTTTGCCTTTGATGCCAGTAATTTGCTTGATATGGTCAAACGGTGGCATGTTTGGGGAATATTGACAGGGGATGAGGGAGAGCACATGATAAAGGCTTGTTCTGAGGATAAATGGAGCGTTCCTCCACTGTGCCCCAACCAGACTTCATCGGTCTTATCAGGGTCCCACAGGCGCACCTGATAACTCTGAAGGGCAGAGGGATCTTTTGGGGCTCACTAGCTGGACCTCTGTGCTTAATTGTGTCCAGTGAGGACAGATGTCCAATCTGTCCGTTGCAATTTAAGTATTTACGGAGGCCGAGTCGCTGAGGCAATTTGGTTTCTCGCCACAGTTGTATTGGCCACGGTAGTCGGGTCATTGCGCATCAGTCCCGATTCAAACGGAGGGAAGGGGTTTTGTGGCGATTGCTCGGTAATGCAGAATAAATAGAGGAGAGTGACCTTGATCGTGGTGAATAAGAGCATGTTGACTGGTGGAGAAAGCAACAAATAAACATGCCGGCTTAAACGCCTTGTGACAAAAAGGGTCACTCACCTAATTGATTTTGCTCTTGGAGGAGCAAATGTATGCAAACTGTTTTTGTAGGGTCAGTGCATTTTGGGAAATTTCAAATGGCAGAACGCTGCACTGTATTTTCCACGCTCGCTGGAAAAGTGGACGTGATGTGGGCTAAATATATCCCTGCTGGAAACTTGGAGAGGGTTGAGATTCATTGATTAGAGGTGGCTTCGAGTAAACCGCATTTTGCGTTATGATTATATTTATTATCCTGTGCATATAAAGGGACAACAAACTGCGAAATAAGACTCAATCATATCGCATTTCTCACTTGGTGCAATTTTCCTCTATTACTGTCATCTTTAAGGACAAGAGTATGATAATGTATGCTTTTTTTTTAGCGAGAACCTGTCGCTTACGAAATGTGTATTGCATTTTGTCACTTTGTCTTTCAGCTCCTTGGGACGCATCTTGCTCAATGGCCAATCAAGAGCAGTTGTCTGTCATCTTGGCTGGAGAGAAAAGCTGATCCCCCGCTCTTGGAATTGTTCTGTCACTGGATGGATTGATTCATTCTTCGGTGTGCAGGGACCACTAACAACTACTTGTCTCTTTCTGATTATATCTTAGCCTACTGATTATTGAGTTAGAGACTCCAGGTACTGACCTTGGCCAAGTATTAATGTTTCTCAGTGCTGTGCTTTCTGTAAACCGAAGGTTTGGTGTTCTAAGATAGCAGTTTTCAAATGGTCACCTAAAAATGGTGGCATGTGTGTTTTTATAGTGGATATCTGGAGAAAAAAAAAAGCTAAAAAAGGCAGCTGAATATATTAATCATGCAAAGGCAGCGGGGATGCACGGAATATCCATACATCAGCCATTTATAAATGTAACATTAGTAAATATATAGTTTTGCATGTTAATTTTCCATGTTTTTACCCAATGATGTCAAAAGTTTTGTAACATCTAATATTTAGCAAATCATTTTTATTGTTGTAATGCCTAAATTAACTTGTTACACTTGGAATTTTTTCTTCTTTTTAAATTATTATTATTTTAGAGAAAACTGTATTAAATAAAAATGAATTTGTCAAGGAAGATATTTTTATTTTTGTAACTAAATTCTTCATCATTCTTTGTTCTTCATGTATAAAATAGCATATCATAACAGTTATTATATTATTTTTGTTTCTTTTTTACATTAGCGCATCACTAAATGAATGTAGAAATAATATGCTTAAATTCTGCACAACAGGTGTGTTCACTTGAGTGCAATGGAATGCCAGTCAGCGGTTATACAAATATGGGGAAAAAAATTGATTTTCCTCAATAATACTGCAACAAGGACACAAAATGCATGTTTACTGCATTCCAGTGTTATGTTGTTTGACTGAATTTCGTTTTGAGTTTTCTTCATTTACATTCTTGCACCGAAACCCTCCATTCCGGCATTAGTCACTCGTCTTGCAGATTGCCGCAAACTAACTGGCAGATGGCAGCTTTGTGACGGGGGTATTGTCTCTGACATTATGTTAAGAGGGTTGCTCTTTATCGAGTAAACCATTAGAAGGCTCGTAGAGGAGCTCAGCTGCATTTCGTCTGGGTGAAAAATCTGAGTTTATCTATCTTCTTTGGTCAGCATATAGGCCTCATCCAGTGGCACTGTGCTTGTCACATGACTGACATACACAGTGTGACAGCCCCGAGCTAGGTGAAGGCAAGCTATTTCTACTCTGAATTCATACTGGCATTCTCCATTTTCTCAGCATAAAAGCCAGACAATGCTGGTGGATATTCATTTGATGTATCCCCCAGTGGACAAAAAAAAAAAAAAAAAAAAAGAGAGATGCACTCTTGTATGTGAACGTCTCCTGCTCTCATGGTGCTGGGGGACAAGTAAAATGGGTTTCGAGTAGTTCACGGTGATGGGAAATGTACAGTACTGCAGCTGGGTTGCATCTTCCCAGCTTTGGAATTGCATCAGTTAAGTCTGAACTCTTGAGCGGTGCGGAATGAATGTGCTCAGGTCATGCTCTCGGCCGTATTCTTCACATGTAAATGTGTCCGAACGTGCCCGCGTGACTGCCTCTTGTCTGAAATTACCTTCACCTGCTGCACTTTCCGAATGAGAAAACCGTTACAAAGGAAGAAATATGTTTGCAAAACACCAGCGGCTACATGACTAAAAATATAGCTAGTCTCCTAGGTGACTAAGCAAAGTTTTCACCGTCTCAAAGACATAAGCCTTTGACTTTGATATTCAAAGGACTTCCTTTTCAAATGCATGGTGTCAAAATAAATATTGAGCTTTTATATTTTGTAGCGTCTTCGCCTCAGCGTTATTTTGGCTGAGCGATTCGGGTGATAATATTTTTAGTTTGTTTTGTTGTTGTTGTTGTTGTTGTTTATTGTCTCCCCCCCCACACCCCCTCCAAGTATGGCAGTAACCATGGAAACGTGCAATTAAATGAGGGTAGGAAACAGCAGCCAGGCCTGTATATGCTCTGAGCCAGTGTAGCCTGCATGTGTGTTCACTGGATAGAATCCTTTCACGCTCCATCTCACCCAGTAATGCGCTTTATGAATTTTGAAGCAAACATTTAGCACCGCATTTTTTCCTCTTCCTATTTTCCCTTCTTTTCTGTGGCGAACGCACAGCGCAGCATGTTTTCCGACGACAAAGGTTATTATGTGGCTGCTGCCGCACTATTAAAGAGGAAAGTCATATCAATGGAGAGAATGAGAGAGGATCGGAGGGGAGCCAGTTAAATATTTCATGAAGGTTGTTTATCATGGTGTATGTATTACAGACTATACATAATTTAAGAAAGTAATATTGTGTCCCCCTACTTTGCTATTACTAACTCTCGTATTTTAATGCCGGGGAGGGGGTGGAGGGGGATCCGTGTGTCAAATTATTTAGAGCTGCATTGTGGCATCCTAAAGTTCCCACTTCTCTCTTCCTGTCTCTCCACAGCACAGCTCACAGCTCACAGTTTCAATTGACTTACCTTCCCAATACAAGTTATCAGAGCGGGGCCAAGCCATTCTATTAAATGTAATAAACTCTGTAGAAGATAATGAGAGCTCTGCGTGGGTGCAACGGAATCAGGGATTGATCAGGGTGATGTGGCGAGGGTGGCTTTGGTGCAGCGGCGTGCTGTTGTTTGGCTGGTTAGCATGCACCCTCAGCGGCTGCTGGTAGATGATGTTGCTGTGCAAAATCTTATCTGCACAATCCTATCTATTGTTCCATTTCAGTGGCGGAGTGAATGTTTTATTTATGTGTACGCTATTCAATTCCTGATTGGAAAATAGTTTAGTGGTGTTCTTAATCATAAAAATGTGTCTTTTGACTGATACCTTACATTTAAACAAATGAAACCGTTCCCTTTCTTTGCATTTTCAGGTAGCCTTTGGTTAGCTAGCATAGTGTAAACAGTTTAAAAAAGAAGCTATTGATTAGAAAGACGTCACAATAACACCCTATGTTGTTTATCAGTAGCCTGAACAGTAGCTTAGCATAGCGCTAATTGCTGTCACGATAATGCCCTGATAGCAAAAATACATTACGAAGACATCTAGGCTATTTAAATTTATGAAGATCTATTCTTTAAGCCATTAGTAAAACATTAACTTCAGTACGTCTCGTCTGCTAAAACGTTTCTGTGAGGTTTTCTTATTTGAGGGATTAGTTTTTTCCAGGCACTCTTACATGTAACTGTTTAGTGGTGCTTATTATAGGATGATGCAGAAATAAATTAGCTCATAATTCAGTACACACATTAATTTTTTCCACACATGCATCTTTCAAACCTCGTTGGTTCAAAAATGTAGATTTGTTGTTAATGATGTCATGAAGGTGGAGAAGTAAAAACTAAATTATGTGTAAATAATAAAGCATATGAGGACTAGTTTGCTATTTTTATTCTGTTGATTAGTTAATGTGCTGGACGATAGCACATTAACACTTTAAAACAAAGACGTCTCAGATATTCTGGCGGCAGATGCAAGTAAATGATAAAAAAAATTTGTGACTCTAACAAAAGTGCATGTGAAATACACACACAAACTCAAATGTGTGTGATGTGCTAGAACAGACCTTACTGGTTCCTATGCGTCACACCCACACACACACATTTCTTATTATTTTGGTATTAACGGCAGCTAAAGTTGCACATTTGAGCTTCTTCTATCCCTTTTAATGGCAGTTGACGAATCAACAAGGAGGCGCATACTGCCACCTACTGCACAACACAAGCCCAATAAGGATCAGGCTTGAGCTGATACCAATCAATAAAAAAAAAATGCTGATTTGCCTCATCAAAATCTCATTTGCCTCAATCAATTCCAACTATTTAACACGTAACACTTGACATGATTTATTTCCAGCTTCATAACAGTACAATGCTATTAAAGAAAGTTCACTGGAACTATAGGTTTAGGGAAACACAAAATCGTTGAACTAATGATTAAACATGGATCCATAGTTGTGTAACGGTACTCGTAGACTCGTACTTGTAGATTTATGTAGACTGTACACTAACATGTTTCAGGTTAGAAAGGTTCTGGACTGTATGCATCATTGTTTACATGGCACGAACAGTTCTGTGGTCCCAAGATGGCACATTTCAGATTGCATACTTCCATTGAGATTATTAGGAATGCTAACGGATTGCAGGAGCCTTAAGCTCTAACTGATCTGCTGCCTGGCCCACATCCGCCCACTGCCAACACATTCTCTTTTTCTTTTTCCTTCTTTCTTTTTCTTTTTCTCTCTCTCTCATTTTCTGTGCCGTTGCCTGTTGAGACCTCAAGACAGTCATTCGCTCGCATTGAAGACAGACACAAAAGCCCATTCTCTTCATCAGTCTCCATTCCCCTATTGCAGGAGATTTCTTCAGCGAGCTCTAACGAGCCCTCAGCACCCACAACACGGTGGAATAGAGGTCAATGACTCTTGCATCCATCAATATTATGTTCAACATTCCATCCTGATGCCCAAGGCATTTTATACACAAATGGAAGAAATATGAATGCTGCTCGAGATAATCACTGTGAAACTCAGGAGTGTGAAGGAGATGGCTGGAATTGTTTTATTGATTTGGCTGTAAAGGTATGAGCAGTGCTGCACCATGTGTTGCCACATTGATGGATGAGGCTCCGTGGCCCCACTCCAGAAAAAAAGAACATATCCCTGTTTTAGGTAAAGGTGGTGGAAGGCAGGACGAAATCGAGATGGCAGCTCTAAACATGCCTGACAGCGTTCATCATGCTGCCTTTGTCTTACAAAGACAAGCCACCGATCGGTATACCCATCGACAGGCCACCCAGCGCACAGAGGAAAGCCCTGCTTGCATTTCAATCATACAGACAGCGGTTACGGCGTGGTCCCAAAGGTATTCCTGCGATTTGGTATCGGCAATCTGCGTATTAACAAAATTACATGGCTGCGAACGAAGCGGCTACAAAGCAACAACGCCACGCTTCTGTCACGCCGCCTCTCGCCTCATTAATTTAAATCATAAAGTATCAGTTCAATTAGATAAGCATTCATCTGCCGTAGATTGCGATCTTAATTCTTGCCGGTGAGTCACAGGGTTTTGAGCTTGAGAGTTTGTCGTGGATTAGCAACGAGATGGAATTTTCTCTCTCACAAGGCAGGGGAGTCACTTCCATTACCCATCTCCCTCAATTAGGCTCTGAGGTAGGGCGCAGCTCCGGGTGTCGAGGCCCTGACCGGCACTCCTGAGGAAAGCAACTGTTAAGTGCTTCAAAGTTGTTCTAAGTAAATAAGATGATGAAACAGCCCGGGCTGAATCGAGGAGGACGGCAGAGTAATAAATGAAAGCAATAAACAGAATCTGATGAGATTATCCTAAGATAATAGTCTAGAAGGCTAACTCCGAATTGCATTGCTGTTCATATTTGAATATATATTGAGTTTCTCAGTGCACGCTAATCTCTCTATTGACTTTTTTTTTTTCATTGCACAATGGAAAGCCACAGCCCCTGAACTTTTCTGACAAATACGAGTTATTGTCACCATCAGGCAATTTGGCGATCAAGCGGTGTCTCTTATTTAAAAGGGAGGAGGTAATTATGGGAATGGCGGATAAATAATTTGTGCAGATTTAAACAGGCGCGGAGACAATGAAGAGACGAGGCAGGCCCCCCGCCAGGAGCTACGGAGAGAGAGAGAAATCCTCTTAGCTTATTCCTGGATATACTGTACGTGACCAACGATCTCCTCGACCGCTTTGCCTTGTCATCGTTCAACGTGTCAATGTTACAATTATTACTTAACCGATTCGGAGGCCCGAGCTCAAAGGTAAAGCTGTTACGCGTAATAGGAACAAATTAAACAGATGAAAATGAAATCGAAATGTCTCCTTTCAGTTCTCCTCGGCATTGTGCACCCCTCTCATTTAATGCACTCTTATCACACAGGCATGAAGAACAGCATATTCAATAATGGCAATTTATAGAGACTGCCGCTGCCTGTGCTACCTACGGCCCAGATTCTATCAGCTTATCGTAAGAGTCGTCCTTGACGCGCTACAGTATATGTGCAGCTTACTCGCCTGTGTGTCTTCCGTGAAATGCTAAGACTGTGATAACCGTGTACCGGCATCTGTCAATCACAGCACGGGACAAATCAGTCAGAAATTAAATTAAATTAAATAAGACGAGAAAGCGGAAGTAAGGGAACGAATCTACACCACGCAGATGTCTCCAACACTGTTTGTGCTCATAAGAACGAGAACTGAATAATCCCATTAGTGACCTGGTTGGAAGCAAGAGGCGCTGTGGAAACAAATGGCATGTTGCCAATTTTAATTTGTGTAAACGTATAGGGGTGCGCCCGAGGAGACCTGGATGAATGGTAACCCATTACTGATATTGTGTTGGAGGCTCATAAATAACCATAAATGTTGCCAAGGAGGAATCTCTAATCCACTGTACGGAACTGTCCATCTTTCTAGCCTCTGTCCTCCTCCTGTCCCCTTGCTCTCATTTGCACCTAAAGTGGGATGCTGTGTGTTAACACGCAGGGCCCTACAAGGTGGCCTATTTTGTAATGTGTTGGGTATTTAATGCATGAGGGAATAGCGTCACGGCTTGAGGAACGGCACCGAAAGGAGAAAAAAAAAGAAAAAATACAAAATGTGGAGCTCTATGGTGTCTCTTAGATGAAAAGGATTAAAGTCTGCTGCTACATTTCATTTCAGTCAAGTGCCATTTCACTGGAGGTCTAAAAAGAGATTTTTAAAAATTCTAATTCCAGACTCCCCAAACATGATGTGTTTTGCTTGAAGGACGGCTGTCAGCTAATAAACATCCCAGGGCTATTAGTTCATAATTTTGCCACTTACGGTGTGGGAAAAAATGTTCGGATGACACTGCTGATGATGAAATGATAAAAAGGCCGCATGCATAAAAACACCCTAATAAACATTGCGAGGCGCTAAGAAATTGGAATGTCAGGGCAGGATGGAATACATATTAAACATCATGTCTCACGGCACTTCAAAGCAGCAGGGATGTAGTTACACAGAGGTCACCTATGACAAGTCCTTTAGTCTCCCTGCCTGATGCAGCTCTGTGGGGGCTGCTGCTAACCCAATTTATGTAGACTGTCACCGGGATTTTGCAGCGGTGACTGCTATCACACTGATCTACACTAGCCTTCTGCTGCTCACCAAGAAAAAAAAAAGGATATTTTCTTGTCATAGGGTTGTCAGATGTCACAGTTGCCAAGGACCTTGCAGTCGACTAATGCCTTTCAAGTTCTCGACCTCATGCCGGGGATGGGGTAAGTCCGGGAGAGGCCTCATGCTAAACTTATCAGCAGTGACTGCTAAGAGGCATGAGATTGACTACTGTGATTTCATTTCATATCAAAGGCAGGGCGCCGTTAGAGTGGACTACGTAATACAATGGGGTTAACGACGGGGGAATTCACGTGCTATCCGACGGCAATGTATATCTGTCAGATCTGTAAGAGGATAAAGAAGATGGCTAAGAAGATAATGACACAGATATGGATGCAGGAGTGGGTTTACTGTTTTAGCTTGAAATAAAGTGGAGACCGAGGAGTGCCACAACACACAGAGCGTAAAAAAAGATGAGGCGGCTGCATCTAAAGTCACATACTTGCTTACTACATAGTAAAGCAAGAACAATATGGTAAGAGATTGGTAATTCACAGTATTCAGAAATTAGTAGGCAAAAAGTGTGCAGATAAAATACTGTTTCTGGCGAGATCCTGATGTGTGCATCTGATGGACACTTTACTAAAAACATGTATACACAATAAGTGACCATATGATTAATTTAAATATAAGTACATAGTAGTTAAGTCCACTTACAGTGGGACCAATGAACTGTGTAAATGAATGTAAAGTACAAAGAGTGTGGTTGTTAAAACCCATTTTCTGGGTTGTAACTGTAATTGGGCGTTTTATATTGTATGTGTGTGCTTTGACAAGCAAATGTTACTATTATTTTTAGCTATTATTAACTATTTCACCTCTACATCTTTAAATTGATGGCGTTGCAACGATCCTTGGTCTATATTACATGCATGACATGTTCATTTAAGATGAACAGAATGCATTAATATATTTCTGCTGTAAAAGAAGCAGGTGACTCTACTTCCAGAACAGAACTTTCAGACCGTATGCATAGCTCAACATTTGCCACTTAACTACATCGACTTGTGGTGCAGAAAAGCTGTAGGATTTTGTGCATCACTTTCGAGTTGTTTACACTAAACCCCTGAGCCAAAGTCAGGCTCAATGGTGTGAACTTGAGAAGGATCACAAGGATGACTGTGGCACAGGCGCGTGGAGTGACAGATGCAGTCATTTACATGGCACCACGTGGATACGGTCCACTGACTACCACTCGCGCGCTCTCCGTTGCCCGTTCTGCCTCTCTCCGCGCGCAATCGGTTTACCTCCACTGAGAAAACAGGAGGCACTTTTCCTTTGCGTTTTCGCTGCCCGACCACAATGAAATCTTGGCAGCTAATTGCAGTCGTGGGAGATGCCCTTCAGGTAAGACACATGAGCGGTGGGGAGAAAGGAAAATGAGCGCGTTGGTTAGAGGAGGAAATTGAACGCGAAATCGTGGGATGTTTTCAGTGCGCCGCCGTTAAATCTTCAGCCGACACGTTTTTCTTCTCTTTCGACTCTCGCTTGAGCCTTATTGCAACATCAAAGGTTAGTGGTGACATCTCAACAGCTTGGCTTGTATTCTTGCATCTTGATGCACGCTTGAGGTTTGTGGCGTTGAGGGACATTTCTCAGGGACTTGAGAGAGACAGGTGCTTTCTGCATGGCATGTGTTTGGGTACAGGCATGCTCCGAGATCTCCCGAGTTAAGGAATGGTCCATATCTCATGCTCTGTCTTTAATGGTCGATGCCAGCACAGTGATACCGTTTCTAAAGGACTTTGCGAGCTACGTCAAACAGATCTTAACGATCGCAAAGTTATGCTTGCACCAGTTTACCCGCTTGAGATCAATAGGATTTATATGTTAAAGCGTTATTTCCAAGGACTTCCCTGGAAAGTTCAGGTTATTGTAGTGCATCTTCTCACACTGAGATCAATAAATGCATCTGTGCTTGATAGTGGGAGTCAGATTGTGTAGAAAGAGGCTGTGCATTGCAAACGTACCTGGCGTTGAAATATGAAATAGGGTTACATAGAAGATGACACAATAACAATACCTTTCAGGTTAGTCACTTGGAGACGGACTGATGACTGCTTTCACACTGCCTTATGCTGTGGGAATAGAGTAGTCTTTCATGGACGTGGGAGAAGTCACTTAGTCACAAACTGACTGTTTTGAGCACCCAACTTCTCACACGTACACCTCATTTCATATTGAGACTAAAAAGCTTTCGAAATGTACCTTTCATATACAATGTCTAGTGGTGTAGAAGGCATGTGTGGACCTTTTGTAGTGTCTTCTATTGCTTTTAAATTTGAAATCATTTTTTAAATATAATTTTGACTGGTAAAGACCAATGTTCTATGTACTATTTTTTTTTTCTTCTTTAGATTATCATTCTAGTTATTTCAGTCGAGTTATGATGGCAGGTGTGTATTTGTAGACACAGACCCTGGCTTCTGTTTTACGAGAGTGATTGTAACTTCCAGTTTAATCAGGCTCTGGTTTATTTGAAGCTGCCTGGAGAAGAGGTCTTAACCTTTCCTAGGTTAACAACAGAGGCACTTGTAATGCTTCGCTCGAGTGGTTTAGCCAGACATTCTCACTGTCGCCATTGCATGGTCAGAGACCTGTCACATTTAAAATCTTTAATACATACTATTAGATGTCGTTTTGCCTCCAGAAGAGTGCATTTTGCACCATGTCTAAGTTGTACAGTATCAGTAGAATGTGGTAGAAAGGCATTCTTGATCAGTGTTTACTGTATTTGCTTAAAACAGCCACGTCTGACTGCTAAAACAAAGCCCTGTTGATTACGATAGTTAAAATGTCTTAAATAACCTAAAACCAGCTTCTTATTATTTTTTTTGCTTAGTACACAGCAGCTCATCGTGACAGAGGGGGCATTTTGTGTTTAACTAACACTAATAGTGTAATAAGGTAATTAAGAATCTGCTATTTTCGTTTTGTTAGCCATATAAGCACAAGAGCACATGAACCTACAATTTTGACTCGTAATTATAATGCTTAATGGCCAGCTGCAGTAAAGGATTGCTCCCTGCACCCTGCTTAGTATATGGCAAAAGACCAATTTTCATTCTGGAGTCAATGGTTAAAATCATGGTTTCCCACAGAGGAATATTATGCAGAAAAATCAACAGCTGAGCCCGTAGATGGTCCTACACAATGCCGATGTTTTTTTTTTTTTTAACAACGAATGGAGACTGAATCACTATGGCTATGACACAGTGCCAACAAATGGAAGAAAATGTGCCAAGATCCATGGCACAACAATATGTCAAAACGCTCTGTATGGTTTCTCCATGCCTCAGATGATTTATGGTGTTATTTTCCACACCAAATGAATTTGGCACTAATAGATGAACTTTTAAATGCTTTTCTGTAAATTCTGTAGCTGTAACATTTTCAGTGTTTTGAAGGAGTAAGGGAAAAAAACGGTTTTGATTGGCAGCGTTCATTTTGTCTGATTTTTCAATTTATTTTCTGCATTTATATGCAGTAACTGTATGCTCACTGCATATACGAACAACTTTTGTGACAGTCTGGTGAAGGAATTTGGCCACTGAATAAAACAGACATACCAGAAAGACGAGATCAAATTTCAAGATCCATTTCCTTCAAATATATTCTACTTTGACTTGTAATGTCAGACAGTTTTCAGGCAGCTACCAGAGGAACATACTTAAAGGAAGGACATTACAGAGCAGTGCAAATTATAAGGCGTGATTAAATGCTGTCAGTCAAAGCCTTAACTGACCAGTCAGGGCACTTGGCTCTTTTTGAACAGACAGTATAGAAATAACGATAAGGCCTCCTAACTGCTGTGTATGATTTTTGAATCAATCTTGCTTTTTGAATCATTTGCTTCACCTGCCAGTTCTTCTTAAACATTTCAAATCCAATTACTCTTTTAATTGTCTCTCCCCCATCAGGCTATGATATCACGATGAAGTATTAGTTTAAAAAGCTAATGTTAAAAGTAAAAAAAAACAAGCTACAGCAATAAATAATAAGATAGAGCAAGATTTTAGGTGGCAAATGCTGTGTTTGGTGGTGTTATGAATGTAGACTCATTTTTTCCATTTGTTGCAGAAGAAGACCTTGAAGTTGTTCTTTCCCAATTGTAATCTGTTTATTGTGGATTTTATTAAATCATTTTTTGGTTTCTGTGAAGTCACATTCCATTAACATAACATAATTCTGTAACTGGCTTGCTCGTTTAATTTATTCAACCAATTCGGTACCAGTCATTCAAGCTTGTAGGCTCATCACAATGCAAAATTTTATATGGGCCGTGGAGAAATATGGAAGATTATATGAAACAATAGCATGTTATGAGGAGAAAAGACATGGGTTAATCCTGCAAAGGGGGAAGCTCATACATGAAAGATGATTAATTGACCTTTTAATTTTGATACTTTTGTCACATTTTTATTCTTTATGCTCACATTAATTTCCAGAGAGAACATAACAGATAAGTTTTACATTGACAGTGACGGTTGTCATTGACTTGCGCACAATACTGTTTAACCTTCTCTATTAAAGCGTAAAGGTTTTGAAAGCGGTCTGTTTCAGAATGCAGTCTAGACAGCATTCATCGAACTTGGTCTTTTTTAGCAGTGCATGATGGAGATTTAAAAGCACAGACATGTGATGAATCTCATTAATGAGATGTACCAACCAAGAAGTGTAGTGCTGGGCGATAAGCAAGTGATTTATTGTGTAATCCCAGAGGACGAACTGTAACTGCAGTTTCAAGAAGTATCCATGTTGGTTGTTTGTTGTCCTGGGTTATTAAGGCTTTCCAGTGCAATCGATACTGCTGCTTGTAGATGGTCTGTGAATGAAGAAGACTAGCAGAATAGGCCTCGGGGAGAGAGATGCTGATTGGCCCGGAGTAGAAACCAGTTTATTGGAATGTAATGGAGTATGTTGGCCCTCATGGCAATGGATTTCAGGATAATCTGTTTTTAATCCCGACTCTGTTTGCATTGATAAACACACGTTCGTAAATCTTAATTGGCCGTGGATTGTAGCGCTCAAAACCATTAGCGTTTAGCACCTGCATCATCCGCTTAAGACAGAAGCCCCAACACATAGTATCTTGGTTGTGGATCTCATGCTGGCACAGTTATTTGTGTTGACATATTTAATGTAATTGAAATAACGTTCACGGTGGGCAGAGCAATGCTGCATCTCTATATTGCTTAGGAGAGGATAAAGGGATGAAGATGTGGTGACACCTTTCAAAGGTGCTTGTTTTAATCAGTGTTAAGCGAAATCATAGATGGCCAAACAAAACAGTCATTTAATTAGACCTAAGTGGAATTTGCCCGTTGTTGTGCAAGATTATATCTTCCCTGCAGAATCATACCCCCTTTGGACCATTTGTAATGCCTGTGGAAAAAAAGTGTATCACATTATCACAGTCTCTTCTTTTAGATAATTAAAATAGCCTTTCTGGTTATTCTTTAGCAGCACTGCTGGCTACAAAAGGTCCAAATAAATAGCAGCAGTGTAATATTTTCAGGTTAGCCGGTTATTAAATACCAAGTTTAGCAGTGAAGCATCTTGTTTTGTGAGAAATGTGAAAGGGTAGTAACCATGTTTTTTGACAAATACTATGGTTAATTTATGGTAAGTGTAGAAAAAAAACATGGTTAATTTGTTGTTACCATGGTTTAACTATAGTAACCATGTTTCTTTTGGTTTAATTTGTGGTAAAACCATGGATAATTTTTGTAAGGCGTGCTAACCCGGATATCTGCAGGATATCTGTTAAAGATCTCTTGATCTGGAAAGATGTCAGTTTTACATACATTCTAAATCATAAATATCTTAAAGACATCTAATAGACATATATTTGCCATCTAAAAGGAAACACCCTATAGACGTATTGCAGATGATGAGCAAACAACCTAAATAATATGTCTTGCAGATGTAAATGTAGACATCAAATAGATATCTCTGAGATGTGTGTGTGCCATCAGGGAACTTGTAAAGTTACTGAAAAAAAAAAACAATGAGAAATGTTTAATTATTGCTCATGTGACATTTAGCAAGATATTAATTGTCAAATTGTAAGTGTCGTTAACACATACCTGATTTATACCTGTTTATTTTGTCACAAAATGTAAACTATATTACACTGTATCACACGCTGTTGCTCTAAAGATGCATTTACAAGCATATCTAACTTTACCCACATACAAACACACAGTGCTCAACATACAGGAATACATACTCTATAGCAAATCTCAACTATTGATTGGTTTGTGAACAACATTAACACCCTGCTAAATGCGACAGTAAAGCATTATAAATATTAACATCCCGATTTATTGTAAAGCTGCCCTGAAACAGTGTTTATTGGGAAAAGCGCTATACAAATAAAACTGACTTGAAATGACTTGATGCAACGTGATTCTGTAGTATTTTCAGACACCAGATGGAGTTCCCAATAAACATTTTTTCAGCTTTGAGATCCTGCGGGGTGACCAAATCTTGCCTGACTTCAGAATGAGTCATTGATAAATGCTTTCATCACTATTTGTAAATATGTTTGACATGTTGCAATGTACAGATTAGGAATGTGGCTTTACAGGTCAATAGCTCCAAAGTAGTTAAAGGTACAGTATGTAAGTTTACTACTAGAGGTCGCATTTTCAAAACAATAAGAGGCGAAGTTCAGTGACGTAATGACGGAGCGTTGAACACTGGGAGATGTTCACGGATGAAAATCAACTAACCACCTGCACATGACTATTACTTGCACAATGAATAATTTATCATTTATATTTGCTTACAAATGCTAGAGCGGAGTCTCTGTCCAGTCCGAGGTTTTCACAAAGCTTTCTATATTTGGAAAACGCCAGGACGATATTTGTTCTCACTTTCTTTCGTTGACTGTTCCAATATTCTTGCCTCGCATTGTATACATTTATGTTTTTTGGGATTGTGGAGAGTGTAATCATGATCCATTATATGGAAATGAACTGTAAATGACCACAACTTCTGCATTTGTCAGCGCGTGTTGTCGTAGTATTCGTAGGCGGAAACTAAGGATAGCGTGGATATTGCATTATTAATAGGCGACAAGGAACAGGGACGGTTCATTATTTAAATCTGTAATTTCTTTGAATTTCCAAATCCTACAGAACTTTTGAGATAACGTAAGTACACAATGCATGAAATATATAACCCTGTGCAAGTGGTTTTTGGATATTGTATTACAAAGATCTTACATATATTAACATCTCTTTTAATTTGTATTTGTTTTGTATATGATTTAATTGGCTCCGTGAATCCATCTAGGCTTTTGTATTTGAAGAAGTGTTACTTGTCATGTCAGTCTTCATGGACATCAGGAGCTCGTAGCTGAACATTGGGCATTTTGTCCTTAGGTGCTCTGAGGCTGGGGCCTGCTAGTGATGATAACAGTGATAATTCAAAGTGATTTCGCACAGCATGGTTTTGTCAGACCAGTCACCAACACCCCGTAGCATGGCTACACGCTCATGTGTCTTAAATCCACCAGAGGCTTTACCGTGGTGTGGTACACCAAGCCTTACTCATAGGTCAGATGAGTCATTGTTTTACTTTTACTTTTTCGTTTACATCGCAACGCAATATGAAGCCTTTTTTGGGAGGCATGATAATGGATTGAGGCCACTCTACTTCTTATTTTAGACGTGAGGGGCTCTCGAGCTTTGTATTCAGTGGAAGTACAGTGCAATACGTCAGGCTAACTCTGGGCATAGTGCTGAGGCATGCTTTTTTACAATTTTTTACATAATTAGTTCAGACTCCACTTATTCAACACAGAGGACTGCTCAAATTGTGAAATCACCCTGAGCCGTTGCGAACCATCTCTGAACTCTAGAATCAGCACTCCCTCGGTTCTCATCTACCTGGAAATGCTTTTTTTTCCTCCTCCTCTTCCATTTTATTATTTCCTTATTTCTACCTCCTCTCCTTTTTAAATGCTGACTTTTCACATGCAGCGTGCCAATTATTTCACGCTGTCTACGCGGCCTCGCATTCTCTCCTTATCGCAAATGGAAGAAAAGTCTTCAGCCGGTTATCAAAATGCTAATGTGCTTGAAAGGAAACATTAGTCTTCCCCAGTAAAATGTTATTAAATGTGGTCTATTTAATCTTGTAAAAGTGCCGCTATCTCTTCAGGATTTCCAGATGTTTGTGCTTTGCCTGTACCGTTCGTCTTCATTCCGATGCAGGGGGTGGTGGCTGGAGATGCCGGAGTGAAAATTGCCTGTTGTCCTCAATCGTTTTAAGCCAAAGCACTAAAACAGAAGAATCTTTATGTTAAGCGGATATTCTGAATGTAAGGAAAACCAGTTCAGGGGGTTAGACTGAAAAGGAGTGAGGGCGGCATTGTGTGGACTGACTAGCGCAAGCAATAAGTAAAGTTTATTTTGTAATATACGTTCAGTGTAAAGCTGCATTTTCCCGAGTGCAAAACAAACACTCCATCTGTCTGTCATCAGTATTGCTTTGACAGCTTGAATATATAGTCCGCCTGTGAAGGCAAATCACGCTTTTCCCTCCGTTTGCAGAGGTATGAGCGGTCATAAACCACTGACGTGCCTTTTGTTTGTTGTGTCAAAACAGATGAAAATGTTCCTGCCCATTAAAAGTGCATTGAACAATTGCTTTGGCATATTCTCTTAATGCCATTAGTTTCTCATCAGCATGCACTGTACAATAAGTCATTCGAAATCACATTTCCCCTTGGAGTTGGGATTTGGCGCTGCACCAAATGAGGGATTGGGCCCGTGCTGGTAAATGGTGTTAAGATTCTGTCCTGACCTTTGATTAAACCTCTCCTGCGGGCTCTGCCTATGTTGCTGTCAGACAGACGTTTGCAGGATTCACAGGATTATGAGGTATTATGCAGATAGCATTCCTTAAGACAACATACATTTTCTGTTTAAAAAGCACCAGCGAGGTCGGAATCGCTTGGCATTTTTGCAGCCGTGATTGACATTGGGGTGAGAGACGTGTCTTGAAGGTTTCGGGGCTGTTGTTGCGTGTTGTGATTGGCTCAACAAAGACGCTCACAGGCAGCTACAGCAGTTTGTATGTCTGCGAACGCTTTGAGCACCAGATGTTGGCGTTATCCATCACATTGGAGATTTTCAGCTGGTACTTGGAGATCACAGATGATATCAGGTGGATATTAACTCTAATGTGCTCAGCCATTTCTCCATGAAGCCTTACATTTCAGGTCCCACTAGACATCATCCCATCTGTTGAAATTATGCTGTGTGGATTATTATCCAGCAGTTTGACATGAATCAGGTTTTCCTCTAGTGCTCCCGGTCACATGTTTGGAGTTATTTTTATCACAATATATATATATATATATATTTTTTTTTTTCGGTGACTGAAACATGACGTGCTCCCCAAACCCTGGTGTGGACGGCTGGTAAACCCTTTGAGATGAGATTCTTTTTCATCAGAGCTAAATCTGCTTCTTTGGCTTCGTCCTCATCCACGTTGAGCCGCACAGGTCGCTCCTGAATCTCTTTGGGTTTGGCGTGCATGGTGAGGTTTTGATGTTTATTTTGCCATGGGCGATGGGAGCCTGTGCCAGAGCAGAATTGGCAGTGTATCAGCCAGAATGAATGTTATGCAACCTGTGACAACTCAGAGGACTGTGTTGGTGTGAAATATCAATATGCACAATACAACAGCACATAAAACGCCACATGGCAGTGTAAACAGAAACAAACTGTGTCAGGGAGATAGTGTAGATAATCCCAACATCTATGGATGAAAATGGGATTCGCAAAGGTGACCGATCGAGAGATGCAACGCTAGAAATCCCGGTTGAGGTGCAGGCTGTTCCTTTGGCATTGACGTGGCTGTATTTCAAGTTTTACGGTATATTTGTTGCGCTTGTCATCATTTTCATGCTGCCTGGTCTTCTCTGCGAGGGGGAAAAAAATGCTCAGAAAAGCCATTGATGTGGATTATAATTTTTATGCCCCACAGATTTCATTTGTTTATTTTATTATGTTAATGAATATCATAACAAGGGATTTCTAATCCTCACGGCGACTGTTCCTGCCTTTTTCGGAGAGAATTTCTGATGAACCTTTTTATCTCTAATACACAGCACGTGGGGCTTCATAACAGCCCGCCGAGACTCCGGCACTCATTTTCTCTCAGGTGAGCCTTTAATTGCATCTTCCTTACTCAGTGACATCTTTCCCATCATGGTGGGTTGCTCTCCTATGCGACTAGGCTCGCACTTACTCAATAAGTGGAACGGTGGCAGCTGTCATTGCATGCCTTATTATTACTGAAAAAGACTTTGTAGTCCTTAAAGATCCGCCGACTATCGGCCTCGCTTCGATGTAGCGAACATCACAGCTGCTAGACATCCTCTTACAGCCATTTTGGTAGACCATTGGCCCCAGCATTGGGAATCCACTTCCAGTGGAGGAAAACAGCTCTTAATTGCCCTCCAATTTTTTGGGGTGTAATGGCAAGCATCTGACAGCTAACTTTTGGCTAGCTTTATGAAAGGTCACCATTGACGGACTGCTGTCACGTTGATGCGTCGCGAGGGACGTGCAGGCTAAGTGTACTCTAATCTGGAAACACCCCGCTGGGAGGAGCTCTGCTACTGTATCGCTTCCTCTGGTCACAGCTCAGTGCATTCACAGAGTTCCTAAATTGAGATTGATAAAGTCATCTGCGGATGGAATTTACAGACAGCGATTTTCGCCCCTCCTCTCCCCATCTTCAAAGTCCAGCAGACTCCTATTCGAAGAGATATAGAATGGGCGCAGGGAATATTAACATTCTTTATGGACCGCACACATACGCAAGCATCATCAATTTTCCAGACTTGTTTGTATACATTGACTCTTTGACATTCAAACCTGAGGTATCCTCCCCCACCAGCGCGGAATGAGCGGACAGCATGTGTGCAAGAGAGTGCGTGGGCAAAGTGTCATGGCTGCGCAGTGCCAAGAACAGCTCCCCACATTGTTAACTGTGTTCACTGTCTGCAGACGTCTGCCTGGCTGTGGAGCTCATGAAGCTCAGGACACTGTCTTGAAGGACGAGCACTACTTCCGTGAAGCACAAAGACACCTTTCATGTCTTTTCTTCATTGTAGAGCAGGGCTATGCAGTAAAATAACTGATTTCGGAGTGTATTATAAATGCCATTTATTCCTGTAATGGCAAAGCAGGCATTACCCCAGTATTCAGTATCATCTGATCTTTCAGAAATCATTCTAACATTTATTATGGTCCCACCTTATATTAGGTGGCCTAAACTACTATGTACTTAAATTGCAAAACACTTCTGCTGTTGAGGTGTGATATGGGTAAGGTTAGGGATAGGTTTGGTGGTATGGGAAGGTTTAAGAGTAGGTAAAGGTGTAAGGGATGGGTCAACTGAGTCAAATGTTCATCATAAATGTAAATACAGAAGTCAATTACAGGTGTAATTAAAATGTAATTTAATAAGTAAAATGTAAAACCATGCATGCACACAGTAAGTGCATTGTATCAGTTAATTAATTTCAATGGTAGCACGTACTGTAGTAGCTAAAGGGTTAGTTCACCCAAAGATGAAAATTCTGTCATTAATTACTTACCCTCATGTCGTTCCAAACCCATAAGACTTTCGTTCATCTTCGCAACACAAATTAAGAGATTTTTGATGATATCAGAGAGCCATCTGTCCCTCCATAGACCGCAATACAACTGATATGATCCCAAAACACTGGTAAAAAAAAGTCCATGTGACATCAGTGGATCAACGACGCTATGAGAATATTTTTTTTGCGCAAAGAAAACAAAAATAACATCATATACATTCGTATGACTTACAGTACGTCTTCTGCCATTTTAGAGAATATTACTGGATAAGCGTACACATAAACAGCCACAGATTATGCACCTGCACGTGCTTTCATCTAGATGTAAACAAGGCTGATTTTGTCAAATACGTTAAAGGTTGCATATGCGGTGGGTTGAGATTAGAGCCTGACTTGGAAGCCTGATTTGGAAGGCCGATGCTGATACAAATATTTGTTGGTTTTAAAATCCGATATATCGGCCGATATTTTTTGTTTTTTTACAGAAACCTCCAGAAACTTTGCAACAAAACATTAACAAATTTCCCTAACATTAGTTATTTGTAGTTTTAATTACTAGCTAATTCTGCTTCACTCTCGGCTTATTTAACAGCAGCAAAACTGGACATGATAGTCACGAATTTTGTCTGATGGGGATGTTCTTTTAATTGTCATTAAGCAATGTATGACTCTTGACCAACTCACCATGAACACACTTCACCAATGATCTTGCAGATAGCTGGTTCTCTCTGCCCGACTCTGACTGGATCAGCAGGTTGCAGGATGTGTTACGCGTTATACACAAGCGTTGCCAACAGGAACGGTGTAGAGTGCCCTCTGGTGGAAAAACTGTACAACGCCAACACTCATGACATGGTTGAAGGGTGTTTTGTCCGTTTTTTATTTTATTTTTGAAATATTCATTTATAAATTGGTCGGGCTCTAGTTGAGATACTCTCTAAAATGGCAGAAGACTTAAGTTACAGGAGAAGAGCAAATTATGTTTTTTTTTTTTTTTCTTGTGCAAAAGATTATTCTTGTAACATCACAAAAGTGAAGTTGATCCACTGATGTCATATGGACTGATATCATCAAAATATATTAATTTGCGTTCAGAAGACGAATGAAGCTCCTATGGGTTTGGAACAACATGAGGGTGAGTAATTAATGACAAAATTTTCATTGTTGAACTAACTCTTTAAGGCCACCTAATATAAAGTGGGACCATTATTATTATTATTATTATCAATGTTGAAAACAGTCGTTTTTTGGAGAAGTCATGGTTGTGGATTTTTTTTTCAGGATTCTTTTATGAATAGTGAAAATAATCAAACATAGTCAAACATTCAAAATAACCCTATTTATTTAAAAAAAAATTATATTTGTATTACAATGTACATCATTACTATTATTTAATGCTTCAGTCAATTTAATGCTCATTAAAATGTATTAATTTCTTTAAATGTATTTACTTTATTAGTTCAAAAGTCTATCTATTTATCTGTATGTCTTTCTGTCTATCAGTCTACCTGTCTATCTATCTATCTATCTATCCTGGTTCCAATCAAATTCAAATAGTAGTTTTGCATTCTGTGTTCTACATTAATGTGAATCACCGTGCGTGCTTCTTAAAAACTAATTTTTTCCCCCACATCCACTCATTTAAAATATCAACACAATTCTCTCAGGCTTTCATAGTCACGTTCATTAATGTGGCATTTAACTGTGAAAGTCAAATCACCTTCATAGACTGAAAAATCCTTGAAATTCTTGGAACATGTGAAACAATGAAATCTTGAGATTTGTGGAGAATAAAAGCTTCCCTCAACACCGCATCAGTGACTTGGCTTATTTCATCCGCGCCTCATTCTCTCCCACTATTTCATTTGTTTCACTTCCAAGGACTTTTGAAATAACATTGCCAATTTGTGGAGCACGGTTTTTCCGGATAATTATAATCCAAATTAGCCTCCACATGATGTGTCAGTGTTTTCCTGAAATTCGGTGGCTATGCTTAAATCTGGTTTTCAGCGGTTAAATATAAAAAAAAAAAAATTCCGGGCATTAATGAATATTTTAAGCTTCTCGGTTCTGGTGACTTATTTCATTGTTTCATTAAGTAATTCGGCACACTTTTGGAAGAGTAAGCCAATAGTGATCAGAAGCAGAATGAACCACAGATGTTTGCATGTTGCTGGTGTGTTTTCATTCAAGCTTGTATGTATTCAATTAAATCCCAACTCTCTGTATGTGACGACAGCATAGTTTTAAAAGGAAACCATTTGCTGCCGACTGGCTCGCTGATGGCAATAGCAGCAGTGGTGTACCAGTTGACTAATTGGAGAGGCTGTCCTCGCCGTGTTCTCTGCAGAGCCTGTTGTTTTGCTCATTTGGTGTGACAAATAGCAAGCCTGTGGAGGATGCAAGGCCTGGGTGCTGTTCTGACCTATGACATCTCATTTGTTTCTGATAAATGGCCATTTTCTGGAGGTGCATGGTTCACTTGAGAGGCAATTGCCAGGTATGAGTCGCCTTCTTCTGTGACATCAGAAAAAGCCATGGCCTTCCAAGACTTGGCCAGAAATTGTTGCTTTACTGGTTGCTCTTGCAACACTATGTCGAGCAGCTTCTGGTTTAATAAATAGATGTGATCATTATGGCAGCTGTATTCGTGTACTTTGTGAGCATTTACTTTAACAAACATGTAAAATGTGTATTTAGATTGGCTTCTGCACATGTGTTTCACCATCATTAGCTTTTGGTAGTTCAAGCTTTTTTGTCTTCTGCTCACCGCCATCATACCAGAAATGTGAAGGTTTTTGTTCAAAAAGTTTGTAAAGCGATTGTGTTGCATGAAAGAGGCCCGATATCTTTTCTTACAAAGGAACTGAAGAAATTGATGACGCTAGTCATGATTATCTATTTTTATCTACTGACAGCTCTGATATTTTTAGTTCTAATTTGGGTTTTACAGGTTTAACAAAGCAAAATCTGAAAATTCTGTCATCATTTACTCACACTCATATTGTTCCACACACCTGTATGGCTTTCACAAAGGAAGAAAGATTTGAAATAATTTGGATAATGTACTGGTCATGGTTTTTAATGAAGTTACAATAGCTGTAAACTGAAGTATTCAACAGCACCATAAAATTATAGCAAAAGTATCCATATTACATTCCTCATTTCTGACACTTTATGTGTGTATTGTCTTAACATCCACTAAGGTTGTCTTTGAAACTATGTCCAGTATATGGAAAAAAATAAAATAAAATCTCTTCTGCAATTATTTAAAGATACACCATGAGGTGTACTTATAATCTTAATATTTAATTTTTTTTTGTACTAAAAAGTGGAAAAATGATCATTTTCAACCCTCTTTCCGGCATGTCCTTTAATGCTTCAGAAATCAGCCACTGTTATGATCGGTGTTTTGACAACATGATAAAAATAAAACATAATGTCCAGACAAAACATTCTAAAATCATTTACTTTCAATGTGATGCAGCATCAGTCAGGTCTAGTACCGCTTCGTCTTTAATCACTTTCTGTTTCTTGTTTACAAAAAAAGCTCCGATCAATCCTCAGACATGATCCAGGGTGCCATTAAAAATACTGTATTCAGTGTAGACAAGATAGCAGCAATGACTGTAATTTCTTTTTGCTTTTGATGCGATGCAATAGCGTGATCATGTCAGCCGTTAGTGGATGAGCATCGGTGGGTGGGGCCTAAGTCTACATGTCACTCAAGAGGTGGTGCTTATGCAAATGACTTGTGCTAGGTAACGTCACCTTGGATTAGATTAAATGCTTTTTTATTGATGACATTTTAATTAAGATACTTCAGAATGTAATAAGCATACAAAGATATCATATAATTAAGAAAAATAACTATAATTTAGAAGAAGAAGAAAGAAGTTAAGAATGTTCCATAGTGGAAAGTAAAGTTGAAAAACATTTTAAGACCTTGTTTTGGTCATTAATCTCAAGAAAGAAGATATGAACATTTTAAAGGCATTTTTTTGGGAATGTAAAATATTTGTAAGTTATAAAATGGCAAAAAATAATTTAATTCTTACCAATATTTTATGAATCTGGCCCCAGGTTCTCAAACTTACTTGAAATGGTTAACAGCTTGTTTGAGGATAAGATCAGTTATACACTAAATTACATTTCTTAAATGAAAAAAGTGTTATTTTTGCCTGCATATTAATTCAGAACAACCTTTCATGCTTAGGACCAACATAAAAGTAGATTCTTGGATATTTTAGTCTATGTAATACCCCTTAGGATACACAGACCAGTGGTTTAAGGCATAGTAAACAGTTGTCTTTTGCGCGACTATTGTGTCCTCCGACTTGCGAATGTCTCATGGTACAGAGCAGGCAAATGACTCCAGGGTCATGAATGAAGAAGACACCGGTATTAAACCTTACACTTGCCTCTTTAAACCTGGCAGGGGCAGCGGTTGCTGTTTATGTAAATGTTTTCCTCATATAAAGGAGGCCATCCGTTGTCTGCCGTCTGGGGCTGAGCATGTATGTGTGGAGATAAGGATGCTTCGGGTGGACTCGTCTGAGCCAGAGAGAGAGGGAGAGAGAAACTGCTTGTTGGAAGATAAACAGGGCTAATTAGAATATGCATTTGTTCAGTAATTCTGTCCATAATTGAGATATTTTAATCTTTGAACATGCCAGCTATTTAGAAAGTCAGCCGTGGCTTCCCACGTCGATCTGAAACATACTGTGTAAACGCAGCTTTTCAGACACGCTGGCAACGCACCAACAGGACAAGGAAAACACTTTTTTGGATTAGCACCCCTCTCCACTAACAACACAACTACACAGCGTTTGCAGCAAATCATTTAGACACAAGCACCCTTTGTCCAAAAAGTGGAGGCAACCCACTTTTTTTCCCTTTTTTTTAAAGGGCCTTGTTCGCTGTATGTTTGGATATGATTGCATGGCAATAAATTTGAACAGGCCGTGGTTTTACAGGGATACAGCAGCTCCCTGGTGTAATCACCCCCTAATCTACAGAACAAACTCCAGCACGGCTCTATAAGTCGATAGCACTTCAGGCAGGGGAACAGGAAGTCTCCTGCCGCTCCGCTGAGAGATAAAGGCAGCGATAGGAGACATGCGGTACAGTGCAGCCATTGTGTTAGATCAAGATGTGCCTCCTGAACTGATGGGTGCTGTGAATTCTGATTCCACTTCTCTGCCATCTCAGGACGAGATATGTAGATGGTCTATAGAGAGACGCCGGTGACTAAATGAATATGAAAATGAGCTCAGGGAATGGATTGCTATTCAACTGTCTTTTAAGTCTCTGGTGGTGGATGAGGATGAGGCTGTTGCTAGCCATGTTTTTGAAACACGAGAATAAAGGTGAAAATGACATTGCGTATGTATACATGATATGAAGCTATTTGTATGTACCTTTGACTCTTTTAATGTTTATGTATTCTAGATAGGCTTTTAAATGTTGCTGTGTTTTTATGGTGAATTCCTGGCAACAGCTTAAAAAAAGAAACATCTTCAAATATATTTTATGTAGAGAGTAACTTTAAATATTTTATATTTTATTGGGGAAATGGAAAATATTGGTATTGTGTAGGGATGCACCGATAGCGATCGGCCGATATGTTTGTGTGTTTTGTCGGTAAAAGCGGTTCTGTAATCAGCAGAAAATGCCATCAGGTGCGTGATTTCACATTGAGCCGTATATACTACACAAAGCCGTTGTTCGCTGACGAGCTGCGCAA
>JAUCMS010000062.1:5994704-6026127 GCA_032357445.1 Enteromius radiatus | reverse complement strand
AAATATATTATGTAAAGAAAAACTTTTATTTTGGATGCGATTAATCGCGATTAATCATTGCCCAGCACTAATTTTATGATATATATTGTTAGAAAATGTATAGCATTATTTCATTTATTTATTTTTATGCATTTTATCCTAAATAAATTGGTGTATATACAGTACATAATGCACACAGCATCAATAATATTCTACGACAACAACTGCACACAGACTGTGTGCTTAAATACAAGCACGTACATCATGAACTATACCCAATGCGTCGACAGTAACTTTCATGCATTAATGAACCTTTTTTTTTTTTTTTCTTTTTACATCACTGTTTAACCATGACGGACACAGCTTTTCCAGAAAATGAGATATTAGCCATTGACAGACCATGTATTAGTGTGACACTGTGGGGTCTTTCAGAGGACCCAGTGTCCGTCATGGTCATTCGCCGCTTCTGAGGAAGCCTTTTGTGTGCCAACGTGGAGAGCTGGGCATCGGCAGACACTGCGCTCTCCATGCCTGCTGCAAGACTGCGGGCCGCTTCTTTGTGCCTGGAAACATGGTGCTGGGGTGGGTACCTGAACCGCCGCCAGTTTCGACTCCTCTGCTGGCTCCTCAGACATCTCCACCATCTGCTGGAGGGGATGTACAAATTGGACGTTGGCAGAAACATCAAGGGGGTACCAACCTGACCCAAAGAAGCATGCAAAATGACATGCTTTTTTTGCCCTATGCGGCACCAGTGGCTTGATATCACCACAATAACAGCAACTTCAGTGCTATTTTTCATTTATCACTCTGACTAATCTTCAAACACAAAGCATTGTCAACATTGCATTCAAGGTCTATGCTCACTGAAATGATTTTGAAGAGTTTCACTTGACAGTTGATGATACACAGTATGGCAAGATCTGTGTAAATGTTCTTTAAAAATGTCTACTTTTGTGGAGGAAAATAATAACCGCATAGAGGTTTGGAATGACACGAGTCTGAGGAAATGATGACAGAATGTTCACTTTTGAGTGAACTATCCCGTTACACCGTTGCTATGACAGTTTCTTCCACCTTTTAACGGTTGTTTCACGGCCATTACAGCTTCAGCGGTGACTGTCGCCGTTGTCTTCTGCTTGTCCCGTTTCTGTGACTTTTATTTGTTCTGCCTTGGTTATCTTTTTTTAATCTCCCCTGTCACTTTTATCCCTGTGGAGAAGTGAGCAGGTTTCGAGATAAAGGGAATGTTTCGTTTTTCAGATGAGGAGGGCGAAAAGAACCCCTCTGCATTGTGATGCATATCACAGATGCGTTCGAGGCGTGATTTGTGTTCAGATGCCGTCATGCGCTTATTGCTTGTGGCTCAAAATGCATTATTTAGTTCTTCAAAACTCACGCCGCCTGAGCGTTCGTGTTCAAATCGACATTTAAACCTTTGGCAGACTCTATAGCCATCGTTTGCATTATACGGCAGACTTTAAAAGGATATTTCAACTAAAAATGCAATGTGTCTTTATTTAATAACCCTAATGTCAGTACAGACAGGTATGAAATGAGGTATTTAATGATGCTTAACAGTTTGGCAAAATACAAACTATAATGTTTTTTTGTAGTTCTTGGGCTATTTTGGAGACTGCGAAAGAATGTTTAGTTTAGATATGTAGCAAAATGATTCCCTAAACTGGTTTCCCTGTCTTTTTGACAAAGACTGTTCTGTGAGACTCGACTATAACACGATATTCTTGAAAACAATAACCATCAGCTTGTTTCTCATTCGTCCTGTCCTTCTCCCTGATGATCCGCAGTCTGCTTTGTTAATGACGGCAGTGCACTCTGGGCTTGAGACTTTAATGTGTCATTTTGATGATAAAGGTGGTTAAACAATCATCAGTTATTTCATTTGAAGCAAAGCCGATGAGCAAACACAGGGCGTTTTCTCATTATGTGATATGAATTGACTGAGAGCTGAGAGGAGGTGTGGAGCAGCCGAGGGTAGTGCTTTCTTTGTTATCACTGCCATCTCCTGGTCCGTAGTGATCACTTTTGGGTCTGAGCCTCTCTCTTTTGTCCTTCCTAAGAGAGAGAAAGGGGAAAACACTGCAGGAAGAGCGGGATTCCAGATGTAGCACTGACGAATGTGCAATATTACTCAATTTTCTGGTTTGCCGAAGAGTCTGGATGCGCTAACAGAAGAAGTACCATTTGGCACCATGATAATATTAGGGCTTTCATGATTATTCTCATTTCGCTAGTTGACATGAAACACTTTTGAAAAATCCACATGTCCTGCGGTATTTTCAACAGCATTTAGCTAATTAGTTTGTAATTATGCATGCAGTTTTAATGACCTTATATTAATTGAGAGACTGCATGGAATATTTGTAGTTTTAAACATTCGTTTGTCACACTGCGGGGCCGTTTGAATTGAACTACAGAAGGCAAAATGTGATTAAAAATAATGAGAAACCGTAAAGGAACAGTGACCAGTTACTGGACCTATGATAGCCTCTTTCTCGTCTTTTCATGTAAATTTTTAACCTAAAAATGTGACATTGAGTCATACTGCTCGAATTCCCTTTAAAATGCAAGCAGAAACAGTCATGTCACACTTGCTTATAGTTTTTGTCAGTCTGTGGGCGAAGCATCAGTTTCAGGGTGTTTTGCAAGAATTTTGGCTGGTATGTGAACACTTCAAATGAACTCAGGCCATCTGAGATGTCCGCAGTGCCAGCATGGTTTGTTTATAATGTTCTGTGAACGCAAAGCACTCCGGGTTTACTTTATTTTTACTTTCAAAATATTCTAAATGTGTTACACAAAGCTCGTGACACACAGTTTGTGCCTAGAGAAATATAAATCAAATGCAACCGAAGTCATGCTATCTATGACTAGCTGACATGGAGCCGGCAGGGCCAACAAACTATCTAGTGGCAGAAGAAATCATCTAGTCAGAGCAAGCTCTCAGTAAATCCATCATTTTTGGTATTTAGCGTGATATTACTTTGTTAATGTACAATGTGAATATCACAGTCGATGAAGATGGTAGTCAATTAGTCACACTACCCGTTTTCGAACTGTAAACATGTTATAAATTCATCAAATTTGCCATACCAAAAATGCCACATTTTTAAATGGAATGTTAGTCATTCAGTCAGTGTACCATGTTACCATAGTTTTGGACTTCAACTTCAACTTCAACTTGGACTTTGGACTTCAAATTTTGTAGATTTACCATAAAACTACCATGATACATAAATATAGTCATTAGCTTAAAAATATAGCAAGGTGCAACCACATTTTCTGTAACGTTGCTACCCCAAATTTACTTTAAGTGTAAAAACACACACACGCACACATAAAGAACTACAGTATGATTGGAACCTTTACAGATTGTTATATAATGATGATAGTAATATAGTTAAAATACTACCACAGATTTTTGACTTTAAATGTAGTATTTTAAATAAATGTTGTAAATTGTATTAAAATATCATTGAATACCAGGAATGTTGCAGTCATGTATTGACTCAAATATACTATCTACAGTAGGTTTTTGGACTTTTACAGTAGTGATATGTTGTACATTTTAAGTAAAATAATCAAATTGAAGTAAATACTGTGATCTCATAATTTTTTGGACACAAACAATTGTAATATGTTGTAAATTTACCATATAAATATCACATTACATAATTATGGAAGCCATTCACATAAAAGTACCATTGTACTACCATACTTTTTGAATGTTTACTATGGTATCATTCGAAAGTGTCTTAAACCATTAATTACACTCTTAAAAATACAAATCTTTTCACAAAAGGTTCTTAGTGGTGAAAGAAGGTTCTTCAGACTTTAAAAAGGTAAGAAAGAGATGCTTCTTTAAAGAATCTTTGACTGAATGGTTCTTTGTGGAACCAAAAACGGTTCTTCTTTGGCATCGCTGTGAAGAACCTTTTAAGCACCTCTATTTTTAAGAGTGTACCTTGTAAAAAACATGGTTAGGCATTTCACAATGCACACTACGCTAATAATTCTCATATTATCTGTATTATTTGTCATTTTCTGAGTGTCATGAACTAGTGGGGCTTGATTAATGATGCTATATTCATTTCTGACAATCAGTTATAAACCCGAACAGGTTCATATTGAAATGGAAATCTGTATATATAGGAAGTCCCTTGGCCACAACAAGTTATTATCGACTTATTTGGGCTGGAATTGTGTGGAATGTTTTGTGATCCAGTGAGTCTTAATAGCTGCGAGCAAACAAAGCAGCTCTGTTGTAGTCATCAGCGCTGCGTCTTCAAAACACTCCACTCCATCTGTTGTCAACAAGTTGATTAATTAAAAGGAAAACATTCTGTTTTATGCAAATCAGTCAACAAATCAGTCACATGTCATCCATATGCATTTTAGCCTCCAAGTCTGGGCCCCCACTCCCGCTGTTTGCTGGAGGAGATATTGACACTAACCCTTCGGGCGCACAATGTCAGCTCTCCTCAAACCACATGTTTGATTCCAACATTGGAATTGTGGGCACGGAGAGCATCAAAGCTGCCCTCTCCTGTATTTGCATAGTGTTCAAGCTGATTCGAATTGCAAGGACAGAGTGGTAAAATGCGGTGAAATTACTGCTTGCTGACTTGAAGTGGAAAGCGTGTCAGGATGTTAATGGCGTGGTGTGTAATGCGTCGACAATTGATATTCCAGCATGCTCAGGCAGGTTAAACGTGTTAACAGCCGAGCTCCTGCTGCCTGAGCTGTTTGCAATAACATCGCTTACAAACATGTGTTCATTAGTAGCACCAGGGTCAAAAGGGTCATCTTTGGATTTCTGCAGTGGAATAAAAGTTGCAGGAATGCAGCTACGCTATTATAAATCGCTTGTGTTGTCTTCATTTCTATCTATTTAGTCATTTGCTTAGAAATGCCACCAAAAACTCATTTTAAATTACACACACACAGCAGCCTTTTGCTAGTGTGAGAAAGATATTCCGGTTGACTAATGCCCACCTGCCTCTTTCAGGAACCCAAAGCTGAGAGTAGCAGCTGCTTAAATAAGGACGTCAGCACTGCGAGTAAAAGATGGATGCTGTACCTTTGTGCGCTCATTTCCTTTAATCTCCGCGGCTTGCCGCTGTGGATTAAAAACCAGGAGGACTGGAAGTGCTTGATAGACTGTAGACCTCCCAAAGCCTGACAGGGAAGAGTGTTTGGCAGAAATTTGTTGAAATCTTGCCCAAAGCGCAACTGTAGCCTGGGAAATAGAATAGCAAATGAGAAGCCATAAAGATTGTTGATGTTTTTGGTGTGTAGTAATGGAAATAATGTGTGTAAGAGTTTGCGTCTGATGTATCGAAAACGCAGCAGTTGCACAGATCCAGATTGAATTCCACATTCTCTGTGTGTGTGTGTGTGTGTGTTGTAGCAACCTCTGCTGTGGATTTTATTATTTTCATTTTCTATGGTGCTGGTAGTGGTGGTGTTAAATTGCGTTACTATCTCCAAGGCAATAAAGGAGCAAGCGCTCTTGAATCCTGACAGGATTTACTTGGAAGGGACGAGGGGATGTAAATTGAGAGATAGTTATTGGCGCAGAAAATCTTCTGCTCAGCCAAGATGGCGTAAACGTGATGTAGAGCTGCGAGTCTCAGAGCTCAGCTCAGGATCAAAAGTGATGTGAAGACATGCTAATATTGACAATGTTGACTGGTTAACATTTTAGCCCACAGAGTTTTAATTCGTCTTTAAACTGACACAAGAGATTGAGTGGAAAGCGAGCTTTGTCATAATTCCACCTTCTTTTTACTTGAAGTCAACTCTTGGTGACTATGGTTCGGTAAGTACCAGAGACTCTGCATATTGCCTATACTTAAAGAGACAGTACACCTGAAAATTAATTCATCCCTCACCCTCATGTTTTTCCAAACCTATTTAAATTTCTTCTGTTGAACACAACAGATACTGTATATAGGTTTTTGTTTTTTTTTTGCATACATTACAAACATATTTTGCAGCATTTCCATTAAATTGTAAATACATTTAATCAAATTCTCACATAAAGTGCTTTAGAAAACTTGTATAGAATATATTCATATGCAGGCTAGATTTATGATACTTCAATAGCCTTTTACTTTTGTCCTTGTCCAGCCTAGTTTCACTCTTGTTGTATAAAAAAGTGCAGCTTTATCATTCTACATTTCTCTCAAAACCAAGAGTGAGTTTTGTGTAAATGTCCTTGTTTGTGTTCAGAAAATTCCTATTGACGGCATTGTCAGATAAAGTCATTGTTTTCAAGGTCATGTACAAGCATGTTCACCCTATCCAACACTGTATTATAAATGTTAAGACAATTAGATGGAGCGTTTGAAATTAATTAATTTATCTAATTAATGTCGTTACAAAGGTAATTAAATGATAAAGGGCCATTTTTGACACTCAGGTTATCCTTTGTAACTGTAGATAAGCTGCTCCATTGTTATTGTCTGTAGCGAGGTTGATGTCAGCGATGTTATTAAGTATATCATAACAAATGTGCACAACAGACATAAAAGGATGTGTAAGCCCCGTATGTACAAAATATGAAATAGCTGGCAAATTCCATAGCACAGAGTTTAAAAGACCTGGGGCATGTGGGTATTATGGGAACACAGCGCACCTCTGACAGATTCATCTTAGTGCTGGTTGAGAGGCACTAGAGGGAACTGCATGAAAAGTGATTATGCTGATGTAGCTTGGAGCTCCATATTTCATATCCTGCAGATCAATAAGACACGAGGCAATATGTTTCTCTGAAAATGCAGCCTTGGAGCCCGCATGGGGTCTGCTGACCACACTGACCTGCAAATATGACTGGATGAGAACACAAGGACCTGAGCGATTGTGATATGCCTGATAACTTGGAGCAATTTGTGCCATTTTTAGCTTAAACGTGATTTTATTTTCATTTTTTTGTGTGCGACCACCATTTTAAAACACTTTCATGTAGTTCATGTTTAAAAGGATTTAGCTGTTGACCTCTGACACCGGCATCCATTACATTAATCAATAGCGAGTGGATAAGCCAGTCACTTTCACTTGGTGTTGAATGCTCTCAGAATATCAGTTACAGGGTTTAGGATTTCAAAACACTGCAGTCTACTCTCTTGCTGTTTGTGATCTCTACATAGTGTGGGTTGCACTGAAGGGTAACACTGCTGCTGTGATCTGTACTTGACCTGCACGGTTTGTTCTGAAAAAAAATGATTTGAGATTTCTGTAAATAACCAGTGCTGGTAGTTTTTATACAGTAGAGGGAAAAAAAACAAAACTGTTATTGTATCCAAAGTGTAGCCTATCTCTCACTGGAGACCTCGATGGATGGATGGATTTGATTGAAATATTGATTTACAGTATGTAACCCAATCAATATATTTGATGTTTTTGTGTGTGTGTTGTAAGCTACAACAATAGGCAAACTGTTATTTTTAGGATTTTATTCATTCATACAATTAAACATAGATTTTGTGAATGTCTTGTTAAAATTCATCTGATGTTCTTCTGGAAAAAAATATTTGGATGAATAAATGGAGTGTATAGATGGATAGTTTAGTACATACATTAAGTGAACGGAGGGACAGAAATAATTCAGTTCTTTCCTTTTATTTATTCATTAACAGTATATGAACCCATATGGTTAATCATACAATTCATAAATTGTTAACTTAATTTGATCTAGTGTTTACTATGTCACAAGGATGGATAGATGCAATAGATAGATAGATTTTTTTGAATTCCTCAGGTGTGGGGTTGCACGCAGTTCTTAAACAACCATTAGCATCACACTCACTCTCAGCCTGTGATAAAATGTCGCAGAACCCCGGCAGATAAGTAAATGATGTGAGGAAGTTCTTCACAACAGGTGGATTAAGTGGAGAGAGGGGATGAAGAAGGGATGATGCAGGATAAGTACTGCGGAAGGAGATGAAAGAGGCCCATTTGAAGTGTCAGCGAGACATCAGAGCAGACCTGGGAGAATTGTTAAACTGCCTTTATTTTACCAAGAGATCACCCCCCCCCCCTCTCTCTCTCTCTCTGTGGGGGGAAGAGAGAGAACGAGAATCTACCAGGAGCACCGGTTGATGAGCAGAGTGTGTTTGAGAGGAAGGAAGTGCTGAAGAAAGAGAGGGAGCGAGTCGAGCGACACTGTTGTCTTTGAAGTCGAGAGCTTGACTTCAAGGTGGTACGGAGTGAATCCTGATGGTGTCAGCGCCACTCTGGGTAAAGGAAAAGAGGGCAGCCCAGTTATTTATTTACAGTCTTTTTTGCATTTCTATAGCTGCTTCTCTACAGATGCCAAAAGGGATTATGCTAATGGGGCGCAGTCCATTAGAATAGAGGAAGTCTTGGTAGTTAGCTGAGAAAAAGAACGCGTGAGAGAGGCTGTTTTTAGCAGTCTGCTCAGCAGCAGAGAGCTTCGCTATCAGCATGACTCTCCGTCGCTCTATACACCATCAGATGGCACTATAGGATAAATTTGAGAGTGGCTCCTGCAGCTCTCTGCATGAGGACAGAGAGGAAGCCAGCACTGAGGAGAAACCGACAAGAACAGATGAATGATAAACCCATAAGCTCTCTGCAGCAAAAAAAATCTTGTCAGAAGAAGGCGTTCGCTCTGTTCGTGCGCTTTTGATCCGACGCGGTCTTGCCTCATGGATTACACTCTCTCTTTAGGGAAAGCCTGTATTTACGTCATGCGGTGCAGTCGTTTCATAAAGCGAGGAAATGTAGCAGTCTGAAATTGTTGTGTAAGATGCTGCAAAACTCAGCTATGAAATTCTCGGGCCGTTATTTGGTTGGACTCGTGCGTGTAGCTGGTTCAATGTACTTATTTAGACAACGACTAGCCCGTTTGTTTTTTTATCATGTTATTTTAATGTATAGTTTATTATTAAATTAAACATCTTTCATTAGGATATTTATTTCATTAATTAAATATTTTTTATGCTTATAGGTAATAAGGAAATTCGAACTGATCTGAAACATAGGGAGCTGCTCATTTTAAAGCATCATGTGCACATTTGTAACATGAATTTCCATGTAATTTTAATTATTGTAAAAGGTCTTTCACAGATTCCTTATTTTTTTGTCCAAATTATAAAATCGGACATATAAATGACCAAAAGTGTATTTTATTTAATAGTAAAAAAAAGGATTAAAAATGAAGAAGTTATTGTTTCGCTTAGTATTTGTGTTTTAGTTGTATTTTTGTACATACAGTAGATGATTGCACCATTAGCTTAGCATGCTAACACCAAAATGCTGAAGTTAATTGTGAGCTGTTGTGTAAGTTGCTGTCTATGTACTGTAAATTGTTATATAAATTAGTAACTTCTAAGGTTCAGTGACCATTAGTATGCTATCGTCATAGACAGTGAGGCCAATCACTAGGTTTTTGAACAGATAATCTCAGTAATTAGATATGTAGATATGATTTACTTGTGACCGTGTCAGTGTGAACTTGCCCTCGCTCGAATGAAATGCGCTCTCAGTGTGTTCTGCTCTTTGGTTGCTTTTAGCCTACGCTATTCTCGTTTTACACCCACAAATGCACATTTAGGCCATAAATCCACTCCATCTATACATAATGCAGGAGCTGCAACTCTGTGCAAGAGGCCTGTGAGAGGAGCTCTCGTCTGAGGCGGGTCCTCAGCTCCAACCTGAGCAGCACTCTTTTAAGCTCACTCCCTTCTGAAAGTAAGACATGAGGTACAGACAAATTCACATCACATACTAGCCTCTGGAATGATCATACCTTTCATACCAGTTATTTTCAGCAGCAGACTGTGTCTGTGCTGGTGTTGACCTTACCTTCCCAGAGTACCAGTGCTTTGCTATTTATTAGCTGTGCTTGAAATCAGGATTGTAGCAACCATTAAAACCCCTTAAAAAATTACTTTTTGACTGATTAATCTTACCTGAATTCCATTTTAGCTGACTCTAAAAAAAAAAAAGTTAACAAGCAAAAGATTGTGCAAATTGTTGCTTTGGTTGTAAGAAATAACAAACATCTACAAATGACAATCCTAATAAACAATGGTGTGAAAATGCAGATTTGCATCAAAATAACAAATCACTTCATTGATTATGGAATTTAATAACATGCATGTTTAAGATTTCTGCATTCATTATTTATTAATTTTTTGTTTGCATTTTTGCATTCTAATGTCACTCCTGAGGTGCAAATCTCATTCAAAAAGAAACCTCAGGAAAGCTAATGGGTTAAAATATACAATAATCCATCTAGGATAACTAGAATATATGTTTATGAATACAGTTAAATATATAACTGATAATTCTATAATGCTGCTTGGTTTGAAAATGATCATTATTCCCCTACACATGGAATTTGTTCCTTAATTTAGTAAATAAAAAATGGTGATTACATACTCAACAGTCTGCTTAATGTCTATTTGTGTTAGTTTACCAATATATCCTTTAATTTTAATATTAAATCAATTATAAATGTGCAATTTCTTATACACATTTTACTTTTTGAATCAATGATGGTCTGATGTATTGTTTTGTCAAAATTTGATTGTAGTGCAAGAGGTTTTTTTTATTGTCTTCTACATATATTTTGCTCTAAAATAACTAAATTAGACTGCATTGGATAAAATCATTATCAGAACAAATATTTACACCCCTACTAATAAGGCTGGTGCCCACTTACTGTATTTGATTTTTAGTAAATAATTAGTAAATGATTACATGAGTATTCCGTGTAAATTATATATCACCTAATTAATATTTATGGGCCAGGCTGATTAGTTTTTTTTTAATGTATGTATTTAATAATGTCATGCTATATTAAGTCAACTTTCAGAAGAAAGTCAATGAAATTTAAACCGAGAATATTGATGCCACCGTTCATAATACGTAAATTGGTCCGCTAATATTTCCATTACGTTGTAGCGTGAGATCCCCTGCGTAATTAGAACCCCTGATACTGCCAAGCTGTTTAGTTGCTGTTTTGCTCTTCACAATGCATATTTAATTCAGGACCTCTTTTGTGAATTTGCACGTCTTGCTACGAATGCTTCAGATGAATATTGCATGGTGAGCTGTACAGCCATCTCTGCAGCATTCATTATGAACCACACCAAAATGTTTCACTCGACCCCAAATTACTCATTACAAAGATAATAAACCTAATCTCATCGCATTCTGTCTGTGAAATTATGTATTGATTTACTCTAAACGCCCGCATTCAGCCCTAGTCAGTAAAATTCGCTCATCCTCCATGCATGTTGACTGGGTCATGTGGGCCTGCGCCGGCTGATCTGAGCCATACCCAGTGCTAATAGAGGAATCAAACAGAAGACAGCCGTATTTGATAAGGTTTTATGCAAACACAGGTCCAGGTTGTACTTGTGCAAAGCAGAGGAAAAAGGAAGAACCTAATAACCCCTACCTCGTTTTTTTTTTTTTTTTTTTTTTTTCTTTCTTTCGTTTTCCTTTGGGTAATAAGAGAAGAGAAATGGTGGTAAAATGTCAGAAATATCATGAGGAATAGAAGATCTGAAGCATTGCTTAATGAAAACCTCTGGCCAGTGGCGCTGTGAGGCAGAAAGAGCTGCCGGTGTGGTCGGGCTCAGAGCGGTAATTTCTCACCAGCCGCACAACGCATTCCATTACGCCCGGCCTCTGCTCAACACACACACACACGCACACAGTAATACTGGAGGAGAGTGAAAATAAAGCTAGTGAAGCACCCATAACAACACTTTTCTTACTCTCTATTGTTGTCTGGAGGCGAAAAGAACACAAAGATTAATGTGCGGGATCTATGTGGCTGAGATTGTTGCGAACAAAAGGCCCCCCTGAGCCAAGCGCGAACCATCAATAGATATCAGGATCATTGGAATGACCACTCGGAACAGGGAGCCAATTAACCCGTGCCTCGAAACCACCCCCACAGAGCTCTGCTTGTTCCTGGTGTCCATATAACCACCTTAAACCAATTAAATTTTATTAAAGGGAGAGTTGACCCAAAAATCTTATCATTAGTAATTCTATGAAACAGAAAAGTTGGTGCGTCAACAGTTTTTGCTCAAACAGACCCCTAAAAAAATCAGTGGGGTCCAAAACATTTGACATTTGACTATTATTGTATTTATACCCCCCCACTTCCAAAAAAAATATTTTTTGGGTGAATTATCCCTCAAAGGCTTGGAATAATTTTTTTACCACAGGCCTCCAATTTGATTAAGGCAACACACTGCCTAAATTTCTGGTCTTCGTAGTGTACAATCTTCTTAGTGTTTTGCTTGTTATCTAGCGTAATGCTCAGGGTCAAGGTTCGCAGTTGGCCAGCAATCGCTCCGGCTCCGGTAGCCCTGCTCTCGTTTAAGTGCCGGCACACGTCTCTCCTCGAAAGTAACCACTTTTTCAATTACACTGCCATCAGCTAGCAGTGTTGCAGATAATGGCAGGGTCTATAGCCTAGGCTAGCAACTAAATGTCAACTAAACAGAGCCGGTGTGCTATCTGCAGTTAAACAACTCTGCCAGAAACCAGACTATTGCTTGTGGGATACAATATAGCTTCAGACGATACTGGAGATTTTTCTCCTTCCCCAAGGTTTCGCCACTCCGCAAATGCGAAGCACTAGTGATTATGGTCATTTACGTAACACGTAGTTGCTGTTTTCGTTTTCCACGCATGTAGAGCGCTGCCTTTTCTGGCAACCCCTCAAAAGGGCACATGTTGCAATCCATTTAGCTTCTCTTCAGGTGGAAAAATCCCTGAGGATGAGACTGCCAAACCGAGCGTTCATCCTCACTCCGAGAACTTGTTTTGTTGGGTGAACAGAAGTAAATGCATCTTCAACAACAAAAACTGTTTATTGTCTTACGCTATTCAGCAGCGCTAGCCTCGGGAAAAGGTCTTTTTGTGTGTTTCTTTCGCTTGCTGATTATCAACGCCGCCCTCGGGATGTTAGTGAACTTCACGTAATTACATCTCGCAAGCCGGTCGCTCGATGCGCCGAATCGAAATTCGTAGGGCTTCAGTCTCAAACCTTTACAAATAGATGGTCTCCAAACAATGTCAGGCAAAAGTCCATTTTTAAAATGATATGCAACATCACTCTCGGTTGCATCAGCAGGTGCGGAGCGTTGTGATGAACAGCTTAATCCATGCTGCTGTGGCCAGTTTCTCCACACCCATTATTTTATTCCTCTGCAAATGAGCATGGACAGGAGGGTAATGAATTCTACCCTCCAGTGAAATGGGAGGATTTTCTATTTGCCAGACACTTCCTTCCCCTTTAACTCTTTCATCTGATGGAGAGTGGACTTTCGGCGGTGGGTGGAGGGGGCGAGCGCCTGACTGATGGTGGGCCACAGCAGACAATCAGAGAAGAGCGAGAACCATCTGTCTCTACCGAGATGAGACAGGCCCGCCAGCTGCAGTGTAAAACATAGCCCATATAAGCAGCGGTCCAAGCCCTAAAATTGGAATCGAGGTGCACTTTTGAAAACTGTATTGCATTGCATCAGGCAATACAGACAAAATCAATATACCCCCAGTGCTGGAATTGGGCTTGAGCGACAATCACCAGCGTCGCAGTCAGAGAGACATTTTCAGACAATGCCTTTTTCGCGTTTCGCAATCAGTCCGGCAGGAGTGGGAATGGGTGGCCGAAGCCGAGTAAAGCATTTTCCAATCTTGTCTGGCATTCTGCTTCAGTCAACGACCAACAAGCTCCGTCTGAACGGCTACAAGTTGACTTACAACTCAACCCTATTTATAGTCTACAGCAGCAAAAGCGCCAGTCCCTACCTTCCATCTCAAGGCGCTACTTGTGGAAGACTATATATATGGGCTGTACAATAGTAATTTAGATCATGCGATTGCAGAATTGCTGTCAATATAAAGGAATGGGGCTTGTGTACGTTTGGGCTGATGCCGCACACCTGAGCTCCATCAGTGGCGTAGATGAGAATGGAGCGTTAGTTTCCCAACGGTGGCGGAGCCAGGGGCCCTCAGTGGGTTTCTCCGCCTCTGCTTTTATTGGAGAAAAGTTGTAGAGAGCACTGCAGCGGTGCAGCATGACTGTGGCAACTCATTCCACTAGCTGCTCTCCTGCAGTCTCCTGGGAAGTCCTTCGGCAGTGGGTTCCAAACTGGGATTTGTTCATGTTTTCCTTCAATTCCTCCTATGGTTTAAAACAATTTGTTTTTATGAATCATTCCTGTGCGTGTTTGAATATACACAGCCCTAGCTGGCGTTAAAGTAAAGAAATGAGATCATTTTATTCAGCACAATAAACGGTTAATGCTAAATCAGAGGGCCTTGTATTATATTATATTATATTATATTATATTGTTACACAAATTAATTTATTTTAATTTTACAAATGATTTTGGAATATATTTTAATTGTTATGATAAATGGAAGACTAAAGTATGTGCTAATGCATTTTAAATTCAGTGTCTCAGATATATACAATATGCTAAATTAACTTGAAAAAGACAGACAAATGCATTATTATTTATTGAAGGCTGTCAGCAGTCTTTTTCAGTCAAATTAAACTTCAGGAGCACAACATGATGCCTGCTATTCACAAAAAGCAGCCCGTTCTGATCATCTTAAATTGACCAAATATCGAACAATTAATTGGTCTGTGATTTGTTTGCACAACATTCAATGTGCTTTTAAAAATAAAGCTATTATTTGAGATATGCAGGCAGGTCACAGGCTGTTTTTGTGAATAGTAGGCAGCATGTTGTTTTCCTGAAGTTTAATTTGTCTCCTTCCATGCATGATGTTGCATTGAATGACCGAATATCCTCTTTCTTCCGCTGCTGTGTAGCGTGACAGGTCCATCAGTATTGCTCTGGACGGTGAGTGGGCGTGTGTCTGTGTCTGAGGTTTCGGAAACTTGTAATAACACAACCGCAAAACTCTACAATACATCTAATTTAAATGATGACTTGTTGTTTGCAAGCAAAAGTTTTATAATAAGTGTGATCAGTTAATGTGCTTTCAGTATTCCATACCTTGTTTGCTTATTATGAATGATTCCTCACAGATTTTATTCCAAAACAAAAAATGTCTGTCTTCATCATTGTAAATATAATATACAGTAACTTTCACTGTCTCTGAAACAACCTTCCTTTTCTTCTGACATCACTGTCAGGTTGGTTATAGGGAAATGTTATCCAGTAGTCCATTAGCTACAATAGATAATAATAATAATAATAATTATTATTAGCAATTGATTTAGCAAACTCACAGTAAGCTTAGTTTTATGTTTCTTTAAAAAAATTCACTACTGTTCAAATGCTTGGAGTCAGTAAGATTTACACACACACACACACACATATAATTTTATTCAGCAAGATTGCTTTATATTGGCCATATTATGTGACTGTGAAGAGTTTTGCATTGTCACAAAAAAGCTAAAAATCTGTTTCAAATAAATGCTTTTGTATTCATCAGTAACATGATTTCCACAAGACCCCAGACTACTACCTTTGGAATGAGAGCATTATCACATCACTTAAAATGGGTTGCAGATCACACTTTAATATTTATTGCACAACAAAACATCTTAACAAATAAGCAGCTTTCTCTGAATGCAGTCCTGACAACATGAGAGGGAGAGGGAGCAAAACTGCAGGTTGTGCTGAATGAGGGGAAACTGCAGTAAAAGGAATCACAAATGTGTGCCTGCTTATATATATGTGACCCATTTCACTTCCAGCGTCAATGTTTTTTCATCCAGGAGGGGGCAGCAGGTAGCTGTGCTGACAGACTCCTGAAAAAGATGCAGTTAATTAGTTTTTTCTCTCTTATTTCTACTCTTAGACCGGTCATTTGGGAATGCCATTTTCTTCATCACAGTATCGTGAAGATCAGCAATTATGCTGAAGCAGTGAAATCTTTTTTGGGTAACTTTTTTTATTTTTTTTTTTTATTCTTCCCCTCGTTCATTTTTTATACAGGCTTATTCCCCTTGAAGTGAACTTGTTATAGATGCTCTAGTTGCTGTGGTAAGACAGCAGATTATTAAAGGATACATTATTGAATAAGGCCAGCATTTCAAGAGTGCTAGCATCTTTTAACTTTCTCATTTTAAAGGGAAAGGCATTCATCCAGAGAGTCGCTTTGCTTAATTTCCAGTTTTTGGGGTGAATAAGCTTTCTGACGGCGTATTACGACACCATATTAAAGGTGCAAAAACATATTTCTACTAGCATTGCTTCATCTGCATATTTCCATCACCCTAGCTTTGGATCGTAGCCAAGCGAATACATTAGAATAAGAAAATATTACAAGTATTGATTTATCATTAATAAATCTAGGTTGATGTATTGATTGCAACATTGGATGCCTTCCAGATTAACAATATGTTTTACAGCCAGGGCAGCAGAAGAAATGAGATCATACTGGCATGATTAATGAAGGAAATTCGCTTAAGGATACAGTGTGAAACGGATTTGAATTTCTGGGGTTTGCATTCAGCCTTCAATGAATCTAAATATGCGACGCTTCCACACTGAAGGGAATTCTTCTTATTGTTGTCCATTTGCTTAATTTCGGTGCATCATTTATATAGTCGGGTGAACATTCCTTTTGTTTATTAGCATGGAGTAAAGTGTTTTTTACGAGCCAGGTTTGTTTATATGAGATGGTTTAACAAGAAGGTTCTAGTGTTTGTCCTGGTGTGCTTCAGTGGAGATTAGAGTCGTTGTATATTTACCGCTAAATGCCTCTATGCAAGTCAAATATGAGCTTTTAAAGAGTCTCTTGAAAATACAAGCCAAACCATTTATGGGTTTTAGAGACTGAATGTGCTTATGAATATTGTAACCTACTGGTTTACCATCCATAGTGAATAGAGAAGTGCTGTTTTAGTGTGTGCGAAATACATAACAGCGAAGCCTGAAGGAAAACAACTGTGAACAGATCTGGAAAGCAGGAGAAATCACATTAATGCACCCTATGGGTCATGGCGTGTTCCTCCGTTAACCAAATATTACATCACGTTACATTGGCGACTTTTTAAATGACTTGCGTTTGACCTCCAGAGTTCCTCCGAAACACTAAGATTAAATCAATGTGTGCTGAAACTGGCTGCTGTGGTAGAACTGATGTCCTCAGCCTATACTTCAAGAAAAACTGCTGCATGTACAATTTTTTTTTTTTTTTTTTCGGACAGGGAGAGAAGGAGCCATTGGGAATGAAAGAAGCAAATTTAGAGCCCGGCTGTTGAATTTTCCACTAGAAAAATTTCAATAAGCAATCTATTTTTTGCCATCATGGCAACCTTTGTTGATGTTAGGTTAAAGCAGACACATTGAGAAACCTCAGGAGGTAAAGGACTGATGTCATTTAGCGTAACAAAACAGAATATTAATAATTAGCCTTGTATGTCTGATACTTGCTTTATGGCCACAGCTGCAGAGCAAATAGTCTTTGTGTAATGGTTTTAATTTATTTATTTATAACAGCAGATGTCAACATATAATAACAGTAATACTAAAATACAAATTATTACCTTGGCCAGCATATTGTGTTAGGAATATAGTTTACATAGTATATGCACATCACTTTGTATTATTACAGTTGACAACTGATATGTATTTGCCTTGTGTTTATATATATATTTTTTTGCTTATAGTACTACTTACTAACTAATGAGATATGTGAAATATAAGTGTTCATTAAGTTTTAATTTAATAGAGTGCTATATATAAATATAAGATAATAATAAATAATATTATATCAGGCCAGGCAATATTATATTTATTTCAATTCCCTGTCATAAATAATATGTTGTGCTTTTCTTTTTCACTTCTCCTTCAAACGTGTTTTTGCATATAGCCTATGCGTTTATTGTTATTAATAATTTATGAAACTACAGGGTCAGATTTTCTGCTGAACCATATCTAATTAATTTAATGTTTATGCTTTTAATCAATAGTGTATTGATCCAACTCACATCAGCAAAAAATAAAAATAATTGTATGGTTTTGAAATTGATGCATTCACAGAAGAATTACGCACAATGTTATCATTCACTGATAATGAATGCATCATTTATTTTTTTCCCTTCCCATAACATTTGCTTCCTTTGAAGATTAGGCTGGTAATTATTCTATCATCGTGACAAATGAAAAATATCCTCCAATCTTCCTTCAATTCAATTAATCTGTGCTTTATTTCCTGCCTGGGTATTTGTAAGCATGAGCAGTACCCAACCATGCAGTAAATTCATTGATGTTCTTCTGTAGTTTACGACTGAGCATTATGTAAATGTTCATTTTTGAATAATTCAAGCTGGGAGTCATTTGCATAGAGGAGCAGGATTGGAGGCCATTTGTTGAGGGAGGCAGGTGGAGGGGTTGAGTGATATGTCACCTAAATGCATCTGACCTTTCCAGTTCAACCTGGCTTCTTTGCTGCTTCTGGACTTTGGGGTCCTTGTGGCAAGCAGCACAAATCACACAAGCTCTTGTACAACAATCTGAACAAACACGCTCCAGCTCGCAGATATACATTGCCAGTGGTCTACAGTATGTTTTGGCAGCGGAGCTGAATGTTGCTAATTTCCTGTTTTGGACATGGGATGTTGTTTTTACAAGGTGTTTTCAGTTGTGTTATGAGAGATTTTTGTTTTCAGAGTGCTGAGCATATGGCTTTCATTTAGACCAGCTTTGGCAGAAGTAAAAGAGCAAACCTTTTTGCCTTTCCTTGAATGCCATAAAAAGCCTTTTGTCATCCACTTTTATCTTTTAGAAGAAGAATCCACTCACTCCATTCAACAACAATAAATTTAAACTCACTGTTATCAAACCACATAAATGGGAATTCACTGAGAAGGTAGAATCACAGTTTGATGTCCTCCAGCGTGACCCTGGGCTCTGACAGGATACGGCGGTGTTAATGTGAACAGTTTAAAGACATAGTTCATCCAAATATGAAAATTCGCTATTATTTATTCACTCTCATCTCGTTCCAAACCCATATGCTGTTGTTGTTTTTTTTCTGTGTTGGAAATGTTTTCTACAACCTTCATACAAGAATAGATAGTAGCATAATAGTAGCATCATAATGACAGATCAATACGTATAAGAAAAGTAAAGTAGCTCATAGATTCTCTATTCCAAGTCTTTTGAAGCTTTCGAACAACTTGGTGTTCCTTACACAGATGGCTTTAAAAGCATACCAAACAAACAAACAAACAATTTTTTTATCCATAAACTAGTAGCAAATCCAGCAAAAGATTTTATTCGCCATCAAATATTAAAGTAGAAACACTGAAATAGTATTTTCTAACTATTTAGTAAGCGCCAGTCAGTATTTAACACAAAGTCTCATTGAAATGTACAAATTGCTGCAGAGGGATCCTGACTGTCACTGATTGTCATTGTGTCACATTATGAACCGGGAAGGGTATTAGTAACTCCATAGCCTTTATTAGACTCAAGTGTTTTCTTCCTCATTATTGCAAACATGCAGGTTTCTTTTCATTTAGCAGATGTGGCCGAATCTTTGTGTAACAATTTATCCATTCAATCATTTACATTCAGTGTTTTAGTTCTGCAATATGCTAGTTTTAAAATGATCTCACTTCAAATGATCAATTTACTGTTTCCTATCTGAACTCTTTGAAGATTTTAGCATAGTAAAGGACATGACGAATGTTAATGCATTTGTTCTTGGTGGAGCAGATCTGCTCTACACTGCTGCTGCAAGCATGTACAGGAAATTCCTATTGCCAAAACATAAGCTGATATGCTGCTGTATTTAATATATGCTGCTGCTGCACAAATAGCATATAAAACAAACCTTAGCAGATCTGTACAGGTGGAGCTGGGGAGGTGGAGGGTTTTAGATGAGCTCTGATCAGTGCAACACAAAGCAAATAAATAAATAATTAGCTTGCTACACAGTGGCACATCTATAAAACAAACGAACCGTATTTTCATTCTTAAAAGGATTGTTTTGGATTCAATTCAGAGGAAGGGGAAAAATCAGCTGTTAGCACGAATGCACAAAATCTTTAGTCTTAGTTAATTTGCCCACTTATTTGGATGCGCCAGATGGCACTCAATAAACATCAAAGCTTTTCTTGTAGACTTGCTTTATTGCACCCGCGCTCTACTCATTGGGCATAACTGACAACCTCAGATGAGAAAGTGACGGCATGCTTATTGTTGCTTTTTTTGTCCTCTTCCTCTTTCCTCAGCACATATCAGGTGTGTGTAGCGCCTTCACCAGTTAATCCAGCTCCTCACTGAGAACATTACCTTTTTATGTCCCAGTGTTAAACTGTATAAAGTATCCCTCAGGCTACATCCGATCACACTCACCATGATAAGAGCTAACGGAGTGTATCAATTGCTCATGAGTTCCCATTCTCCACGAAATAAGGAGAGGCAGCGGGATGTGGATTCTGAACCCGGCAGCACTTTCACAAATGAAGGCTCAGTCCCTGCGCCTCTAATCAATTACCTGATATTTTCTCCTCTTTACGGTATCTCGCTCGCCATTTAGCTCACTAACAGACAGGTTTGCAGCAAAGCCTATTGTGGGGGAGGATTCTATTAATCTCTCCTCAGTGTGCCAATGGAGGAGGAAGAGGCAGGGGGTGAAGTCGGAGGCTAGCAGGCCGACCCAGCAATGCCACCGGGTGCGGCCTGCCACCGATCTCTCACTGCAAATCATGCGTTGGCTTGCCATAGCAAGAGTGCGTTTTGATAAACAAGAGGGTTTCGTAAATGAGGGCTTTGCTCCTAGACTAAAATAGATGTGTCTTGTTCCCTTTTTCATAGCATAACCTAGTAAGCTATCTCACTGCCTACTATACTTCCACAGGCAGCAGTTTGACTCTCAGTTGAGTTCAGTGTAAGGGTACTGAAAAACTAACCAAATGATATTCTTATTACCCAGCACATGCAAAAAGTATACTGAACTTTTAAATATTATGCTGAAATATTAAATATTTTTTATATTTGCAATTTTTATTTTAGTTTAAATGTTAAGTTTTAGTTATTTTATTCTCTTGCTGTTTTTACTTTTAATATTTCTTTTGATGAAAATGTTTTAGTTGTAATTTTGGCACTTCAGCTTCTACTTATTCAGATCATTTCAGTCAGCTGCTCATTAGGTTTTAAGTGTAATTTTTCCTGGAGTTTTATATTTTAAATACTATTTACTCTAATATTACTGTGAACTCTATACTCAGTATTATAGTTTAATAGTCTAATGTTTTACTGTTTAATATTTGTATTATTTTAGCTTAATTTCAATTACAGAAAATTGTTAATAGTCCAATCCATTTTTCAGTTTGTACAGTGTCATGTTGCTCAAATTCAAATAAGCATTGATTAAAGTGTGAAAATAAATATTATATTACCTTTAAAACTGCTTCAAATTGCATGTCTTCAATTGCTTCTTCTTCTTTTTTTCTTTATACTTATCCTACCTCATCATGTTGCTTCCTCCAACCTTCTTATCGTTTGCCACTGTATCTTATAAAATATGATTATGATGCCTTGCTTTTATCTAATAGAAAGGGACTGCTTTTCTATCAGTGGTGCTTCTCGCACGTTATTTAGCACCAAAGTCAGAGTCCAAATTGGCAAGTAATCCAGCAAACGGACTAGCGGGGAACAGTTTGGTCAGCCAGACGACCCTCTCGGCCAGGGATATCGCTTTCATCAGTCGTGAAATTGTACCTACACCCTGCTCTGTTAATGGGAATTGATTGGTGTTTGCCTGGAAAAGATCGAGAGCTAGCCTCACCTGTTCTCTGATCTTATCGGCCATGAAATGAAAAAATCCACTCATCCCAGAATTAAACGCAGCATCAGATTTTTTTCCCTGCCTTGTTCTCTGAAATTAAACTTCAGAACCTCCACTCTGCAGTTCCTTTTGAGTCATCTGAACTATGGCAAGGACACAAGGAGGAATGTTTTTTTTTGTGAATTACAAATCTGTGGAAGTAGAATTTGTGCATTCTGTGAGAGAAATACTGTTTCATGTAACCTACCCTCCCCCCCCCCCCACACACACACACAAATAATATTAATTTTGTTCCTTAAAAGGATGCTCTTCCTTCATTGTCACTTTCTAGGACACTGTAGGTTCTTTAAACAACCTTGTTTTGGGCCCAGCAAAAAACATGCTTTCAGTAGGGTGACTTGATGGGTTTTCTTCAGCAGCTCTTGCATTAAGGGCTTCAGTCATGCTGGCTTCCTGTTCTGCACTTTTCCCCCGTGGAAATCTCTATCCTCCAGTGCTAGTTATAGAGCCCGGCCACATTCTCTCTGCTTCGTCCACTGCCATAAACTAGGCTTTGGGAGAAAATAGAAGACGTATTAGTATGTATGAAGTGTGTAAATGAAGACATGGCGGCGTGTGCATATTGCAGACGTAAGGGAGTTTTGAGGGATTTCTCCACGCTCCAGTCCACTTCAGCCGCATATTGTAGCCTCATCAATAAATTATATATTAATGCTTCCTTCTTCTATGCTAATCTGGGGCCAAAAGCCACATGCTCAATCCAGAGGTGCTAGAAAGCACTCTGGAGGTTGGACATGCATGAAAATAAACGGAAATAGAATCTTGAAGTGTTACAAGCTCTGATCCTTTCCATAAAGCGATGTCACAATCATGCTGTTGTGTTTATCAGGGAAAAGAATTACATACATTTTATAGCCTGCTGCTGAGTCTTTTGCAAAGCAATATTCTTCCTTTTTGTTGTGTTGTGAATGTGAGTTTGCTCATACAGTATATTGAATGTGATGAAAGAAAGATGGTGTGCTGCAAAACAGTGACAATAGACTCTTTTTGAGCTGCAGATGTTTTAATGAATCAAAGACATGCAGTGGAATCAGCAACAAATTATTATTCATTTCAGTGACTTAAAATATCCTACAGTGTAGTCTCATTTACAAACTAATGTATCTCATTTCAGTGAGTCAGATTCATTTTAGTAAATCAATGTTCAGTTCACAAATTGAGGGTGAGTAAAACATGGGCTAAATGTAATTTATGGGTGAACTGGCCCTTTAAGTGAACATATATACTGTTTGAAATGCTGTATAACATTTTTTCCTATCTTGTTTTAGATTCAGAGGGAAATGAAATATATAATTAATCAAATAGAACACACCAAGCAAGGTGTTGACATTTAGATGCAAGTGCTTTTAATGTCCTCTCATAAATATCCATATGCAAAACGATATATGTGAGGAAGCACATTTTTATCTTTACGGCTTTCACATTTGCATATACATTCTTTGGTACATTTCACTGAAAGATATATTAATGTGGCAGTTTAATTAGGCAGACCTACAGAGATATTGATTATTCACTAGCCTGGGGTAAAGTTTTCCTTCTCTTCGTAGTCATTTATCGATCTCTCTGTGGGGAAGATTGACAGTCACTGTGCCTGAATATCAAGTGCTCCACCATACTGAAGGCTGACAGTTTTAGATTCTCCACAGGCTCACATGCACTCTCTCCATCAACAGCCCAAAATATCTCTGTATATCTTACTTCCCCTGTGTGTTATTGATAAAAAAATATGACAATCCTCATTAAAATGATGCATTACATATAGTGAAATGTATTCATAGACATTGTTATAATTTCAAAAGGCAATAGAAAATCTCTAAAAACTATATTTCACCAAGGGTGTCTACAGCTGGATCTGAGGTTTGATTATTTTATTTTATTTTAAGTAAAATGAGAAAGACATTATTCTTTTTTTGTGTGTGTTCAAAGAAAGTAATGATGGTTTCCCCCCAAAATTCATAGACACAAGTTCAAAATCTTTCTTCAGTGGATAAGAAAAAGATAGCTGTGATAAGGATTATAGTTTCTGACATGCAAACAAACTGTTCTCATGAATATGGAGAATTTAAGGCACACAACTTCCCCTCAGGCAAACACATTCATACAAAGCTTAAATATCAGTGCTTTGTGTTTTGCTCTTTAAGTTGTTACGGCAGAGAAAAAGAAAGAAAGAAAGAAAGAAAGGGGGAAAAAAAGAAAAAGTTGATGAATGATTTTAATGCTACTGCATGAGGTGCAAATTATAGAGAAGCTATGCCTCAAAAAGCATATCAGAGACTCATTACGTTTCCGCGATTCTGTATATGCAGGGCTTCTCATTTATTTTTCATTTTAAAACAACCACACAGCCTCAGCAGTTGCCATTAGGCCATTAGCTTCATCTCATTAGTTGTGTAAAAGTTGGGCATTTTCTTGCATTTCTGCTCCTCCTCAACAGCCTTTTAAAATGCATTGGTTTCAGAGTTTGGATCGCAGTTCATGCTAAGCCTGTCACTGTGAAACCCAAAACCACTTCAAATACATTGATTCTGTTTTTGTTTTCTGAACATGTCCAGCCTATGCAGAAGAACCTAGTATTTAAGCCACAAACAGCTGCAATGTTTCAGATATTTTCGTACAAATATTTTTCAGTTCATTCCTGACATTATGAAGATAAAAACTGCATAGATTGTAAAGGTTGTGAGTCAGAGAATAGCACCTTTGCAGTGCAGTAGACATCTGTTTTCCTGTTTAGAATTTTTATTTTTTAAATGATACAATTACAATGCTTATTAATAATGCAGTTATTTATACGAATAACTGGGTGGACAGCTTCAGCCATCTGTAAGTCCTTTTGTTTTTCCATACTTGTGTTTTTTTTTTTTTCCTTTTCTCTTTAAAACGGATACGTTTGTCAAAATGAGAGAATGGCTTTCTTCCATTGAATTAAAAGTGGATGATGACTTAAAATAAACTGAAAAAAATCTTGTATTGTATTCAGACCTAAAGAAAGAAGTGTTTAACTTTGGATCAATAGTTTACCTCCACATGTTCTTCAAGAAATCCAGAGCTCCAAAGGTTTCATTGTACATGCTTAACAAATACTGGCTTCATAAAGTCAGCCTTGAACTTTCTTTGAATCACTGTTTTCCAGACCTTTGGACTCACCTTGAGCAGTGTTTTCTGTACAAAGCACTAAAGTACCATTGTCACTCTTCGTGCTTTGTGAACTTGACCTTGAAAGGCTGTGATGTTTTGTGAATTTGGAAAGAAAAGATTTTTGCTGTATTGAAAGTTTTTGTCAGTATTAAATGGTTTAAAATTTAAGATGTTTAGAGATAAACCAATTTCGGGAGGAGCACGTACGATCGGCTAATCACAGCTGACACTCGTTTCCTACTATTACCTGACCATCCAATCAGAATCAAAGTCATCTCTTTACATAGAGCTTACTTCTGTTTATCCAGTAGTTTGATTTATTTTGCATTTCGCCTCCGCAGAGGCTCGCACACACAGGTATCAGGTTAGCGGACTGCAAAAGTCGAAGCCATTACACCTACCGCGTAGACGGCTTCAGCCAGGGACGGTTGAAACCCTCTCGCTGTGGTATCTGAGGACATCCCGAACAAGAGCTTTGCACTGTGTTAGTCACTCTCGTAAGGGAAGCTCACAATGCACTCATTACCGCAGCATCAAACCACAAAAGTTGGAGCTATTGCACCCACCGCGTGGACAGCTTGAGCCGCAGATGGTAGTACAGTCGACATTGCAGCAATGGACAGCCCAAATCAGGAGTCATGCACCCACCGCGTGGACCACTCCTGTGAGGGACTCTCACACTTTACACCCATTGCCCCGGCAACGGACCACAAAAGTCGGAGCTATTGCACCCACTGCGTGGATGGCTCCAGCCGGAGATGTTCATTACACATTCGTTGCCGCCTGCAGTGGACAGCCCAAACCAGAGCCCTACGCAATCCTTAAGCTGTGTTCACACCGGACGCGAATGAAGCGTCAAGTGCAAACAATTTACATGTTAAGTCAATGCAAAGACGCGATTAGACATCCTGCGGCACGAACGGCGTGATTTGCGCGAAACACTCGAGTTGAAAAATCTGAACTTTGGCAAAAAATTTGCGCCGCGTTAACCAATCAGGAGCTTGCTCTAGTACTGACGTGAATACTAGCAAGTGGAGGCAGAATTCCGAAACTATTGAGGACAAAATCATTGTTTTTGTATGATACATCTTCGTATTTTCATAGAAACAGGAATAAAAAGGAAATACATAATAGATTCATTAAACCAGAGATTGCCTATGAGATATACCCAAAACAAATTTTACCTCCTGAATTTTACCTCTTGAAGAATCTTCAAAGATTTGTGTCACGGTTTCCAAAAAAGAAAAAAGTTAAGTAGCACATTTTGTTTCTTGAGCACCAAATCAATAATAGAATGATTGAAGCGCCAATAGAATGATTTCTGAAAGATCATGCAACACTGAAAATGTTGTTTTGTCATCACAAGAGTAAATTACATTTTAAAATGGAAGTTTTATGAATTGTAAGAACACATCATAATATAACTCTTTTTTGGTCAAAGAAATGCAGGCTTGGTGAGCATTACAGATTTCTTTAGAAAGCATAAATCTTCTCCCAAAGTCTTGAATGGTAATGCTGTGCAGTGTATATTCTGTCTGAGACCCCTTATCTTACTTATACTATACAGCTTTCTAAAAAACGTCAGTCAGACATGGAATTAAGGTAAAAAAAAATTGTAGAATGATTGTTAAGCTGTGTATTTGACTGTTACTCATGGAAACATACCTACTTCCACGTCTCTCGTATCACTTCACAATCTCTCTCATTTTTAGTACCAATGCAGTTTAGTTAAGCTCATGTTGCTAAGCCAATATTTTATTTTATTTGCCAGTGGCCTCAATGCTTTTCATCTTGGTTCCATAATCTTGGTTTTAGAGCTCGTTCATGTGGGACCAACAACACCTCCAGTGTTACACCTCCACCTCCATTCAAATAACGCATGCATGTAGTATGACCTCTTGCCAATTTCTCATTTTCCATTTTATTCTCTGGAAAAATCCATAATATAGTTGGTGTCAACAAGGTTAACACCCTGAGATCGCTCCCATTAAAATGTCTGTTGATAACTCAACACTTTATGCTCACATTTTACCTCAGTGACATTGATGCTAAGGGATTCATCAACATTTTATGCCTTCTGTGAATCAGTCAAATGTTATTGGTGTCTTGTGCGCATATTTTCAATGTTAAACTGTTGTTTTGAACCTACTTTTATAGCGTTTACCCAGAGGTCTCTTGATATTGTGCAGGCGCTGCACAAACCTGTCTGTGTACAGCAAAGGTTTAGCTGAACTGGAACAGCCTTTCGTCTTTTGTGCAGTAAAACACTGACATCGTTTTTATACAGTAACAACTAATATCATTTTTTTTTTTTTTTTTTTTATGAATACATAGACACGGATGCCGATTTTTATGCCTTTGAGCAACATACATCAGGGAAGTGGAAGGTCAGAGAAACATAACTTCAGTCTTTGACACAAGTATTAAAGGCTTTATGGTATTTCTCTTGATGGCTTGCTCGATTTCCATGACTGCTAGCTCTTTAGCCGTAAGCGGATCCGAAAGGTCAAGCTAACAAGCGTGAAATGCAATGTCCGATTCTGAGGGAGGAGACGCACCTCTGAACCCGAGCCAACGTAGGACAAATGGCGATGGCTGATGGTTCAAATCAGATGTGATGTTTCTGTACCAGCCCTTTGTCCGCACACTCCAAACATGCCTCAGCCCAGTTATCCAGCCAAACCTCAGCAGCGTCCCATGCAGTTCTGATCCTGTAGAGTCATTGCCACATGGTTAGTGGCCTGCACTCTTAGCCTCGGGCTGCACTGTAATTGGCAGCTGTCCGCCGTGTCACTGTGTCCAGTGGATAGTAATAGAGCTACTGATGGACACTGTGGCATTTGAGTAAAGATCAAAGGTGAATGACGCTGTCATTGGCCAGCCATCTTGCTCGCTGGGGCTCTGGTGTCCTGCCAGTGCTGAGGCTTTGTATTATGCTTGATTAGACGAACTCAGAATTCTCCGTCATTTTTCATTGCGTCTAGGTTGTAGGTATCAGGTATAACAAGGTCAAATGAACTATTATTGTTACAATGACAGTTGATTGTTTGAAATAGTTCATAATGAGCTTTTTTATTTTATTTTTATTTCATTTACTACCGAAAGATCGAAATGGGGATGTTAATTATTATATGTAACCCTGAACCTCAAGATTTTAATAAATAAATAAGCCTTCCATTAATGTATGGTCTATTAGGATTAGGACAATATTTGGCTGAGATACAACTGTTTGATTATCTGAGGGTGCAAGAAAATCTAAATATTGAGAAAATCACAGTTGTCCAGTTAAAGTTCTTAGCAATGCAATTTACTAATTAAAAATTAAGTTCTAATATATTTACAGTAGGGAATTTACAAAATAGCTTCATGGAACACGCTCTTTAGTTAATATCCTAAAGATTTTTGGAATAGAAGAACTGTCTCTTTAATAGTTGTATGTATTGTTGGGCCTGTAGGGTCTATAGTAGTATTAATACATTTCATATATGATTTTAATGTCATTTTTTTCAGTTGTGAGATTGTTCTAGGTAACCACTTGGTTACCACTTTACCTACAGTAAAATCCAGTGGAGAATCACTGCTTTTTATACGATAGGTATTATCATGCCCGTTCTCAATCCTAGCTCTCCATCCAGAATTTCCCCACTTGCCGAGAAGTACGCTTCTAAGCTACATTCCGGCGTAATGAATCAAGTATTTTTTTCACAGTTCCGTTTGACCGGTTCGCCAAGTAATGGCATCCTGCCTTGGACTGTCAAAACCAGCTGCTTTTGATGTATTCTGCTAGCATCTAAGCGTGACAAACACTCAACATGAGCTTGAGGACAGCCCGGTGACCTTTGCAAAGCTGGCCTGTGTCTCTGCCATTGTAATTACGCTAGAAAAAGTGATTATTTTCATATCAATTCTGCCCGTCTTGGTACAGATGTTTTTTGGGGTTTTTTTCTCCCCTGCAGCATGCCTGGATTATCCAGCAGCATGTTATTATAATGTCTATTATCTATCCCATATAACCATCATCACTGCCATTATGGAAAAAAGAACAAGGGACGCGCACGCACATTAAGCTTTCTTCAATTCCACACACTCGGCTGCAGTTATTTAGTCATTTCCTTGGCAGAATTTACATTACGTTAGAGTGCACAGCAGTCAGCTGAACTGTCAAGCCTGCCATAGAATCTCATGTTGTCACTCTGTCATTGTCAGAGCAGGCAGGATTTTCTCCCAGTGGATAGACAAGTCTCTGTCTAAACCCCTACAATGCACTCTCTCAGGCAGCTCACCGTCTCCATCTGCATCTCTCTACATAATAGATGTTGGCCACCTGTACTGCTAGTTTCAATTTCTTCGGTCTGAGGAGCCAGAGATATTCCAAAATGAGCCAAGCCAAAGTCTAACCCGGCGGCCATTATTGTATATACAGCATTGCCACATGTATTGCCTGAGAGCTGTTTTTGACAGACTGTCAGTCTGTGTGCCTTAAAATTCCTCAAAAAGTTTTGTGTTTGTTGGCTGTGGTTAGTTTCTGAGGTGAACTCAGAAGTGTCTCTCAGTAGGAGATGCGGCTGGGCGGGTAGTGCTTGTGCTCCTTTATTTGTTACGCTAGCCCTTTTCTGTAGGCGACCCGAGTTTGAATACAGCTCAGGTCATTTTCAGATCACATCTCTCCACTTCTCTCTATCGTCTCCTGTTTCATCTTTGACTATCCTTTCCATTAAAGAGGCTTAAATAAAATGTGTCTGATGATATTATATACACTGTATGGAAGCCCAAAGTGCAGAGCAGCATCAAAATAAAAAGTGACTTGTGACTTCAGATATTTCAGTGAGACTTTATGTCTCATCATTCTAAGAATTTAAAATGCTTCTATATTTTATGTATACACAATTTCATGTTTTTTAATTTATTTAAAAAAAAAAAAAAAAAAAAAGAAATAGCCTAAATTATTAGCATAGAATCTTGTGGTTTTCACAAAAATACTAAGCATTGCTATTGTTTCAGCATTGATAATACTACTACTAATAATAATATCTTTGCAGCAAATTAACATGATTTCTGAAGTATTATGTAACACTGAAGACCAGCTGAAAATATTGATTTACCATTGCTGAAATTACGTTTTAAAATGACATTTTATGAATAAAGTGAATTAAATGAATTAAACCATGGTTGAGCATAAATGACTGTCTTTAAAAGCATGAAACATTTGACCAATCTCAAAAATTGTAGTTGTTATGGTAGAATTTAATTTATAAATGTGTTTTATATTTTGTTCAGTATACTAATTAGTTGTACTGGATTTTGTAAATTATAAAAACAAAAAGTTTAAATGAAATCAAATCTTTGAACATCTTGTGGTGTTTTTTTCTTTGATATCTAAACCCTAATCTCGCAAAAGCAGACAAGCGGCGTGATAAAGAAAACACTGAAAAGTCCCAGTCATGCTTCACTGTTGTTCTTGGAAAGCCTCCTGGCGAATCAGATTTGAGGACCGGAACTAACTGTTGTACAATATTTGATAGTATAAGTAAATATTTGGCCCTTTAATTCTGTTTTGTTTATCTACCTCATTTTCTCTCTCGTACATGGAAAAAATCCACAATGCAGTCTTCGCTGAGCATGTGTCTTCAAAATGTGGAAAACGTTCATCTCCAGTGCAGAGTCAAGGTTTTTTTTTTTCTTGCTGTGTATCAGACGTTCCTCTCAGTCTGAGGGAGCCACTTAGCAGTTGAGCCATGCGCAGAGACTCCGTTTTGCCTTTCAAGTCTTTGAAAGTCACCTCAGATGTCAGGGTACGTTTCTTCTAGTAAAGTGAAGAGACAGGTGCTCTGTGTTTGAAGGTGTGGGATGCGAATGGGCTCTGGCTGCCTCCCCACACTTCTGATCAAGGTGTTCAGACTGTATCCGCTGATTTCCACACGCACCTATCAGACGACTCTTAAGGTGTTGTTGCCCACATCTGTCCTTCAACGTCTGACATCTTGATGAATACACTGTGTCTGAAGGTTTGCATAGATTTAGCAAATACCCGTGGGCATTATTCATTGCAATCAGCGGGAACACAGCCTTTTATAAAGCGATATGAGAACAGTTATTCTGTAACTTCAGCAAGGACAGGTCAAAGAGAGAGCTTCGGCTCTGGTAAAAGGCGCAAATTAGACTTGATGATTTTAGATAGGACGTTTAATAATGAAATAGCTTTGACAACACAGGTTTGAGTGGTTGTCAGGAGTCATTGCTCAGTGGAGGCTCTTATATCAATCATATGACTGTATTGAACCTGCCAATATGGAGATATAGTGCGGCGAATGAGTGTCCTTTGACCCCATACCTCATCCAGTTAATTCATAGTCCCCTAAAGGATATTTATGGCCTTATTTCAGCTACTTTTATTTTCACAAAACTTACTAACCACGCATAATATTTTTTTTCTAAAAAATGCAAA
>JAUCMS010000062.1:5982954-5994604 GCA_032357445.1 Enteromius radiatus | reverse complement strand
TGAAAAAAGCACAAATATCAGAGCATGTCCAAACATCTCAAGGGCCCCAAAATCACCTCAGACTTCAGAGGGTTAATCAGCAACGGTGAAAAAGGAATAGTCAAGATTAGGTTCCTATCAGTGTCCAACATCAATTGTTGAGCTTTAATAATATGCCAAGTAACAAAATAAAGATAAATGAAATAAAAATGTTGATGCCCTTTAAAAAACAGTTGGAGTATTTTTGCCTTGTTTTCTGTTAAAATATAAACAACCTTAAAACAAAGCAATTGCAAAGCAATCATGCATAAAACAATACAACTTTTAATCAAAACTGCAGGGAAACTGTGTATTTATGCCTGAATTGAAGATTCATATATTTGGATTGGACAGTTTTAACATCAAGAAACTAATACAGTTTATGCAGTGCATGTTTTTCAATGACTGAATGATTTTAAATGATATGTTGTCATGCATATATTATGTAAACAAAAGCTTTTATTTTCAAATCTCATAGAAATATGTACCTCTGTGCACTTTTTGCGCAACATCGTTTTAAAATGCCTTACTGTACGTTCCGGCGCAGTTTCAAAGAGAAGTGTTCGCTGAGTGGTGCTAAAACACATGTACGATGCGTGAACCCTGGCACATTTTTTAAATGTCGATATAGGTACGCATTGCTGTGTTTCTATTACGTTAAATATCTAGGAACTGTCGCTAAAAGTTAATGCTCTATCATGTTGGAAATATGCCCTACACCAAATCCAACCCTTAGCAAATTCAAAACTGATCTACAAAAGCCATTTGTTTAAGCAACCGTGTCATTTCAAATTCCTTTTATGCAGATTTGAACTGTTTTGTTGAAACGTAATTACACGGGATTCAAACCAGAACTTCTCACCTCTTAACAGCTCCTTTACCCGTCTCTTTGATTCATTTGTAGTTTATTTTATTTTACTTATATTATTATTGAATATAATTTTGTTATGCAATATTGCTTGATTCACATATTTTACGTCTTTGTGTTCAGTTAGAAAATGTATGTTCATTCTAAACACTCTGAATCAAATTTAAAAATGCATTTATTATTCATTTTTGAGAGTAGTAAGACTTTTTCAGTCTGATTAGTTGTTCAGGAAACCCATAACTTTTTTATTACTATTATTATTCTGTATCAAAGTTTAATTTCAATTTCTGAAGCTAATCTTTATTTCTTTTAGACATGGCTATAGCATTTTACACAGCATCTGTTGCATCTTTTCTTAGACCTCACAGAACAGGTGTAAAAAAACTAAGAATAAAAGGTGTAAAAACAAACAAAGATCTATGTATATACTGTATATTTATATATATATATATATATATATATATATATATAAAGAACCACGCCACAACATTTAACGGATGTTCATTTAAAATGATGCTACGGTGTGTAAAATATATATTTTTCTTAATTCAAACACTGCATGTAGTTTCTCAGTTAGTAGTATGAGATCATAAAAGCTGCATGCATGATAATTATAAGAGCATTAGCAAAATGCAGTTCATCGAAATGGCTTTCGACAAAGTATAGCATGTCCCACCGCAGGACACTCGAAACTATTTCATGCCAACTACCCCATATATCATTATATACTCAATACTCACAGTGATATAGTGCTGACAATGAATGCTGTGAAAGATAGAAAGTTAGTGCCTCATGTATTGCGGTGAAGCAAAGAAATAAGTTAGTGCTTGAGTTGAGGATGGACAGTCCATTTGAGGGTTGTCAGATGGAGTTATTGAGCAGTCTGACAGCTTATGGAATGAAACGGCCTTTTAGTCTGGTTGTTTTGGCTTTAATAGTCCTTAACCTTCTTCCAGATGGTATGGTTGTGAGTACACTATGGAATGAGTGAGGGATTTTTACCTGATATCATCAGTCTAAATTGATTGCATTGCTGCTTTCACTACCCGTTGCAGAGTTCGAGCAGCTCCCACACCAGAGAGTGTTCCAGCTGTTCAGGATGCTGTTTTTGACACATGGCTGGCAAGAGTTTGACCACTTCAACGACTTATGTTAGACAGCAGGCAACCAATAGTTTAAAGACCGCAAGATTAGAGTTAAGTTAAGGTCAAATCTCCAAATGTTGACAAACTTGCCTGCTTCAATAGAAAACACAGGAAAGAAAGTGTCATTCACAAAGCAATTTCATAAGGTCTTATAAAACAAAGTTTTAAGTAAAGGTTAAACAAGGATAACATATATAGACTTAGTTTTCAGTTTTCTGAAAGACGCAAGGTGAATCAACTTCGGCTCACTTCCCATTGTTCTCTCGGCTTACATCCAGGGAGAGAAAGAAAGATATGAGATTACCTTGATCCTGACCAAGATGGATCATGAAATATTTATTTATTTATTTCCTGTGCATGAGGATGCAACTTGTGAGTATGACAGCTCTGAGGCCCCGCGATGATCAGGCTCCGACTCTTAACGGGGTGGAGATTCCTCGCATCGCAGATAAAACAGACTCAATCCCCAATGTGCCCATCTCCTGATAGGATTAAACATGTCAAAGTCCTGCCAATAAACCTGTCAGAGAACAAAGGGAGAGGTTTGCAAAATGCTCCTCTGCCTCTATGAAGTGCGAGTTGCTGACGTTACCTCTTAAATTGAGATGACATTTTTTCAGCTTACGCATCGTAATGGGTGTGGAGAGGCAGCCGAATCCAATTCTAAGAAGGGCAAGCTAATTAGAAATCCTAGTCTAATTATGTTTCCTTTTATAGGTTGAGTTTTTGAAATAACACCGCCATTAAAATGCTAGGGGAAGCACTAATGTAGAGGAAGAAGATGATGGAAAGAAAGAAAGAACAAAAAAAAAACATTCAAAGGAAGGATTTTAGAGTTTTTGTTGATTTAATCCATTATAAATTAAATGAAAATATTGCCTCTAGTGTGATTTTGTAAATTCAACTAACCAGTTTGTTGAAAAGATCCAACTCAAAAGAACAATTCTTTATTCATTAAAGATTACAAGTGATTTTCCTAACACAAACATATTATATGACTTAAAGAAGAGTCAAATTAATCATATTCTAATACTTCGAGACGCATGTTTGAACAGCATGCATTCGTTTTTGTTCATTTGCAAAGGGAGCAAGGATTTTTTTGTGTGTGTGAATCTTTAACTGGTCTTTTTTTCCATGGGTCTGAACCATAGGGCAAAGTGTAGTTTGAAAAACCTAGTTCAGTAAACCAAACCAAACTATTGATATGACTGACTACATTAAAAAAAGTATTTGAAGGCAGTGCAGCGTATGGGTAATTGCTTAAGTTCAGAGTGTGTACATATATACTTCACGTACTGTCTGAGTCGCACATGCTTGTGGTATCATAAAAGTCGCAGTGTCTTAAATATATGCCATATAGAACTGCACAGCATGTTTTCAGAGCTGGCAGGGATGCATGATTTAGAGCTGACTGTTACTTTAAACTTTAAAAGACAAACTTTTCTTTAGTGTTGCAATTCTGCATCCACGGATTAGATTAAAAGCAGTTGTTCTGCTTATACAAATGTATTCTTGTAATTTCTGAATAGCGTGCGGTTATACAGTGACGATTACATATAGTCTCATTAATACTGCATGATGCCCACTAGCAGAAAGGAAATATCTACAGGAATCTGCATTTGAAACAGTATTGTTCCACGAGATTAATATTGCCTCAGTGTTTTCAGAATTTATTGGGCATAATCAGATTGCAGTAGCAAGAAGTGCACACCACGCACATATTTCTGAGTTTGCCCAAATGATGAATGATGTATCCAAATGGAATTTGCATCTTTCTTGGAATGTTAATTTTCACGGATTCTCACGGTTAATCTTCTTTTACGTGTTTTTAATCATTTAGAGACAGATATTGAAATCTGTAATTTGATTATAGTTTATTGCACAGAGTGAACCAGTGTCTTGCTATGACATTAAAGAACTGCAATCTTGTCCTAATGCCTGTGTTGATGAAACAACCAACACAAAGCACAGCGGCTTTGCTTTAACTGCCTCTCGATCACCATGAAAAAACAAAAAAAATGATGCGCATTAGCTGATGGCATTGAAAAAATAGGACTTATTATCCATGTCACAAAAAAATACTTCCTATATATAACCTTTTGTTGTGCACAAGATACAAATGACATGTTTTTATGTTATGAGAACTACAGTACTAGATATGTTTTAATATAGTATTGCATAATATATGTAATATCAGTTCCAGATTTGGTGTGCGTCCCTGTTCTGGATGTAATCCTGTTGCTTATTTTATTATTTTATTTAGATAAATGATATAATTCAGCGTTAGTGTTTATAACATGTTTAAGTTATATTATTACAAACAGTCACTATTTGTTAAGAATTAAGCAACTCCTTTTCCTTTCAATACTTTTAATAAAGAGATTCAGGACCTATTTTGTAGCCTATTCATGGAAGGAGACAGAAATATATATCAGTTCACCTCTTGTGGGTAACATGCTGAGGAATCATATAATTCAGGCTGCAATAATTCATCCCGTACTTAAGCAGAATTCCGCTGGAATTATGCAGAGAATCTTTGATGTTTGACATCATAATATATTTGTCTGTCATTTCTTTGCTTTCCCCTGCGTGAATTGATGAATGTACAGAACGGGATGCAGCGTACAGTAATCCCTCACGTGTTCTTTAAAGGCAGCACAGGCAGAACGCATGTTCACGGTCTTTCTCGTGCCATCTCTGCGTTTAGAGCTCCAGAACTGCAGCGGGCCTCTGTCTCCGGCCCCGTTCTAATTTCTGAGCGCCTCTGTGATCCATCTGTCTCTGTCTATAACCATGCGTACCTGTTCGTCTCTGGGGTTTTGCATCCTCTGCGCTTGGAATAAACATAATATCCCTCTGAAACCCATTAGATTATCCTCCTCTCTACCTTTATTTAGGTTTATATTAATTAACACACTCTCTTTTCCTATGTAGCACGACGACTCCATAGGCCTGTGCCTTTGAAGTGTCTCTTTTCCAATAAGACAAAACTCCCAGAATAAATCGAACTAATAGAGAGCGTAAAGCGCACACTTATTTCTGCATTCTGTCATGGAGCGGGGCTTTAAGCAGGAGGCTAAACTGCAGGCGAGTTGCAATCCAATTATGCCCACCAGCATGCGTTCTAAGGGACAGGCCGCTCTTTTTCATTAACTGAGTGGAGACAGCAGATACATCATGTTCCCCGGATGCTGGGGGAACGGGTACCGAACGGTTTGGTGAGTCACCTGTGAGGGGTGATGAATGCTGGAATTTGGTGTAAATGCTTGTGGTTTGTACTGGCTGGGGGTATGGTACTTCATAGAGGAGACTGGGACTAATTGTCACCGTGGGAGTTATTTCAGTTTCACAAATGTGCCTGATTTAGTATTTTAAATGTTTCGCCATTTGTTTAGTGCAGTATTTGTGGGCTAGTTTCTCAGTAAATCGTTTTATGAAGTTTTTTTTTTTTTTTTTTTTTTATGATTGTTCCACTGGTTACATTTTGCTGAAAAGCCTATAATGGACTGTTTATTGGTGGGTTCTTTTGTGATGAACTATCCGGTTTGTGACAGCATGAGCTGTTTTATGTGTTTACTGGCTGTAAAACTATTGCTTTTCAGTTCAAGCTATTTTAGGTATTTTTGTAGACAAGATAACAAGTGGCCTTTCACAACATGACTTACAAAAGCAAAACTAACCTTCAATAATATACATGAAAATTCGCACAGTTTTTTTCAAATAGCCACAAACAGTTTAAAGCATGTTTGGTGTTTTTAGAGTTATTGTTATAGTAATTTAATTTAGTAATTTACAAAAAAATGGTAACGCTTTATTTTAAGCTGTCCCTGTTTCACATGTTACATGTACTTACTATTATTTGAACATTAAATTATTCATAATTACATGCAGGTAACACTTAGACAAACCCCAATCCTAACCATATAGCAAGTACATGTAGTTAATTAATTGTTCAGTACTTAAATAATGTAACACCTTAAAATAAAGCGTAACCCCCAAAAATATTAACAGATTTCTTAAATTTGCTGCATATTTCTTTTATTTAGATATTGCAATGTAGATCAGTAGCAAACTTTTTTTAGAATCACAAAAATGCTCAACTCTCCAATTGCTGATGCTTGCAGTATGTCATTGTTTAAATTGGAAAACCTGTCAGCTTTTTATGCATTTCATTTACATATGCAGCTCTCAACAAAAAGTAATGTTCTGCTGACCGATCAAAGTACTAAAACAAAAACGGACAAAAAAAGTCACTCAGAAAAAAAAGGTTATATTTCTGTTTGTTGTTCTGGAAAAGTATGAAAAACATTGGTTTGATTTGTTTAGTTTTTGTAGAATTTGCTGCATCACTAAATGTTTATGTTTACAAGCCGTTAATCAGTTGCACAAGGTTTTATAAAAGTGAGAGTTCCATTAACTGGCTGAATCTTTCACACCGAACATCTTTATTATTCAGCAATCAGTTGGAATTAAACCTTGTTGTTGAGCAAATGTCTTAAACTGGACTCTCATAAGTTACTGCCTCTTCCTCTGGTTTTACTGTGAAATCATTAGGGCTTTATTTATTTTTTGGCTGTAAGAGTGGGAATATTCTCATGTGGCCCCTTTCCAAAGAAATGGACGTAAAATCAATACATTTTGGATTCTGCACCTTACTAGTGGTAACTCACTATAGGTCAGATTTAACAACCGTTTTGGGTACTGTAAAAAGGCTTAAATGCCAACCTCACACAAGCTGTTATTTTTGTTGACAGGGATATATCATTTGGGATCTTTGTGTGCTACTACGAAAGCAGATGTACAAGCATGAAGATATGAGTAAACTCGGAAATGTTTTGTTACAGCCCATGATTTGTACATATTCAACTGTCAACCTGACAGCAGTTTCAATAGAAAAATCTTGTTTTGTTTTGAGAATCTTGTGGGAGAATTGCTTAAGAATGGATTGCTGTTTTAACACTAAAAAAAAAAAAAAATCCAACAAATAAATTTACTTGAAATAAATAGATTAAGTCATATAGGAATTTAGAAAAAGAACATTATCTGCTGTAGTTTGGAACTTTAGATTCCAAACAGCCTCCACAGAATAAATTTGGAGCTGGAGAAGATCCATCTCTTTTCTTCAGACATATCCACCCACTTCAACCAAGCTCACTATTACCTGTAGCATCGCTGTACAGCTGCGTGTGATGTGGTTGGAGAGAGGGAATAGCTTCTTTTGGGTGGTGAAGGTTGTGCAAAGCACTTTGAGGGTCTCTGGAGGGAGAAGGGAGAGAGAGATGCCATCAAGCAATTCTGCTGGTCACCATCTCCTGAAAAGCAAGTGGAAAGGGTGACTGATCAAATTGTCATTCCCTTTGCATTTAACATTAAAGCCATTTACATTTTATAAGGGGGAAGTTCCTCTGGCCATTAAAAATTAATCACAAGAAAGTTGTGTGGGAATATTGATCTTCTATCTGCTGGCCTTCTAAGAGAATGTGCTATCTCTGCAGACACCTCTCAAAAATCTTACCCTGAATTCTTCATACCTGCATTGACATATTTCAGTGGCAGGAAGCTACTGGGGGTTGAACTGGCTGTCGGAAGACTGATGGAAGGCGCTAGAACAAGCCTAAAACCCTGAAGTAGTGTGTTTTTGATTCTGTCTTTAATTCATACAAGTCAGTAGTTGCCTATTTCTTTCACTTTCAGAGATGCATATGGGCAGTTTCTTATGCTTCATGAGCATTTTATAAAAGTATTTGTTACAATATCCTTACCATTTATTACAGTGCGCATGAGGAATCCAAATATTTATTTGTAATACAATTTAATACAATACATTACCCATACGCAAACTTAGAAATTCACTTTGAAATGTTATACTTATACAATATTACATTCATTTACACGAACAGAATATTTAGCATTACTGCATACTGATTTGTGGATTTATTTTACAAATTACAGCCACGGGTGTTGACATTTTCACTTGATCTAATTGTTAGCAGTATTTATAGAGCTGTAATTGATTTAGTCTTTCTTGTATATGTTTAATCATTTGTAGGTGTCGTATTTGTGTGCAGTCACCTTAAAACAATGCAGAACCAAAATCCAAAACATAAACTACATAAAACTTCAACACTTATCTTTTGCAGCCTTGCAAGTGCCGGTATTTCCTTCAGGAAATGCAAATCTAGTTTAAAAGTCATCATCATAAATATCCGATTGATTTTAAGTACATCTTGCAGATAATTGAAACATAGGCTATATATCTTGCTTGTTTGCCTGTGCAGGGCAGGGATGATATTTTATTAGTGCGATTCTTCAAATGCATATCAAGAAAGCTTGTTTTGTTTTTTATTTTCATTAACGTCATCCAGAGCTATTGATTTACTGATTTCTGCATCTATTCCTTCAGGCAAATGCAAGTAAAGAGTCTTTTTTTCCCTCTAGTGTGGTAAGTCATGGAGTAATCCTAGTTTATCAAGACACAATGCCTTCCACCTCAATACATCTGCTCTGGCCTTCTCCAAATCTAATACTGCTTGAGGGTAAATCCCCTTTATGATGAGTCATTTGAACTGGAGAGGAAGTACTGTGTAAAGTATTCCTTGCGGCAAACCAAAACTTTCTCACGGTTATTAATGCGCCATGTCTGCAGAGCAGAATGTCACGACACGCATTGGTTCTTATGCATCACTTTTGCGCTAAATATTTTGACAAGTTAATTGCAAGATTGTGGCAGACGGAGGTGGAGGGTGGCTTGGCTGGGGGATTGATTGCATGTCACAGGCTCCTGATTTAAACTTTAATGGTGTATCAGCTTAGCCCTACGTTTCTGCATATGCTCCAAACCGTTATAGAGCTGTCCTGCCCACAACACTCTTATTGAACCTCACTGACAAACCCTATAGCGCAAGCATGAGTAGGAGCGATTCTATGCAGTTCTTGTCTGATAATGAGCTCTTCCCACTTTAGAAAACTCATCCAAAGGAAATCTTGCAAGTCATCCTGTTTTTGTCCGGTATGATTTAGGAACAAGCGTTTGGTGATTCTGCACATAAACTTCTTCCGAAACCCACTGAAACATCACCTGCTGATCACCATTAACGAGATAATACTCTATAGCGCATGGTCCAGCCAAGCAAATGAGTTTTATGATTGGCATATTCCCGCTCTTCAAATTATTTATCCGTCCCACATGGTGCACTTTTGCAGCTCTTAACAAAAAGAAGCAAGGAATTTTCGCCTGTGAGCTTGCCTCTATTAGCCAAGCAAAGCATTGCTTTATGAGGCCATTAAACGGGCGCACGCAATCCAAAATACTCATTAGAACTTAACCTTCTAAGTCCTGAAGTAGCATTTTTATTATCCAGACAAAGAAAATAGTCCCAGTCAGCAGTCCACCCTTTTCCAATTCCTACCGCCCACACCCCTCCGTTCTTTTTTTATGAGCTGGTACAATCAATAAAGAATTGAAAAAGAGAGGCTCATCCAGCGGTGAACATAATTTGTGTCAGAAATGTCTACTGTCGTACAATGGTATATTGACTTCTTAAATAAAAAGCAGGATGACATACATCGCGAGGGTGCAGGGGTGACGGGAAGTCATGTGGAGCTCTTTTTATGGAATATTAAGTTCGGGATTATTGGACATGCACAAGCAGGACTGGGGTGGTAATTTTCGATTCTTAATTAGGGTCACACGCACATGCGGCCCACCATCATGTTAGCTTTATGCCGCTTCAGGAGTTCTCACACGCTGAAGGGGTTTTATGATGGGAAACATTAAAGAAAGCAAGGTGTGGAGATGAAATTGTCATTACAGAGATGAGGATGGATGTGGCGAGGCTGATTTTTTTTTTTTGCTTTTTTATGGAGATGTTCTTTATAGGTGATTGAACGCTGGCTACAGCGAATGGCTGAACAACAACTGGCCCTTCCCCTGGTATTTATTTATTGGCGTACAAAGCTGGAGAATTTAGTGGTGGAGAAAGCGGGCAAAATCTGAAGAAGAAGATGTAACCCATCACCCTGGCTATATTGTACATCTTAGGTGTGGAGATCATCACTGATGCGACCGAAAGTGACCCGTGACTTCCAGAACTGTGGATGCGGGGAGGATTTTGTGAGCTATTAAATATATATCAGCACACTAATACCAATGCCAGGCACGCAGCGAGAGTTTTTCCACCTTCCAGATCCAAGCGTTTGTGTTTGTGTCCAGAAACAGACTTGCAGTCCTGTCAGAAAACACTTTCTAAGACTTCTACCTGCAGAAAAGCTGACACCCACTTCAACCCACCACGCAAGCTTTTTATGACATCACCTGCCAGCACCCCACATGTTCTTTATGACATCATCTGCCAGCGCAAATGTAGCAGAAACCGAGCCTCTTCAGAAAATACACGGCATCAGCAGATATTCCTGTAATTAACCGCAATCCCTTTTGTTGTGCATTTTATGACGCGAAAGAAAGCGAAGCCCATATAGATGATTTGTCTCCATGGCACTCTCGCACTGTTCCGTTGAGTATCCCTGCTGTATTTATGTTTAAGATTCAACAACACGATCAATAGAATCAATATTCATCTCTGATTTTAAATAGCCCATCCAAGCCTCCGGTTTGTGCATAGACAGCTGGCATGTTTTACAAGAATTCCCTCAGTGCAACCTACATGGATTTGAATGTGTAATAGCGTGCATTGCGTGGTATCTGGAGGTGCATGCGTGGGTCCTGGAGGCTGCAGCAGCTGAAATGCCTGCCCAGGGTAGAGAGATTAAAGAGCCCACATTCCTGCTCTGGCAGCTTTGCTGCGGGAGGCAGAAGTGCGACCATTGTTCTGCAGTTAATTGAGCCCCTACGGCCCAGGGAAGAGCCGCACCCCCACCACAGGAGACAGGCTCTGGTCGGTCGGCCAAATGGCAGTGTGGACAATCCGGACACTAAAGAGCAGTGTGGGGTGGTGAGAGGTGGAGAGAATGCTGCTGTAGAGGGAGGACATCTTCACTGAGAATTTCAGTGCGCTGCGGCAAATGCAAGCGTGGAGCTGAAGGTGGTGGCATAATGCACAGTGTAAGAGAGTTAGCTAACTAAAAGTAGCAAACTGCATTTTTCAGCATGACAATAGCTCAGCTGTTAGAAACAAAGTAACATTTTCAGTAAAATGCTACTTGGTATGCCAAAATGCTCTTTTTTTTTAAATCCTGAATTTTAAAATTCCTGACAGCTTCTCAGTCAAGCATAAAATCAGCTTAAAATATTTTGTGCTGTCAAATTAAAATTAAAACAATTAAAATTATTGAATTTTTTTAAAATAAAGCTGTAGTAAAGTGTTTTTTTATTATTATTAGATGAAAACAAAAATTTGAAATGATCCCTTGGAATATCTATTATTATATTATTATTATTATTAGAATAATAAAATGAGGGGGCATAGGATTCAAAATTCACTTCTACATGGTGTTTGCATATAAATGTGTCTTAGCAGTGTGCCGACAAGCAGAACCTGATTTTGCTGAGTTCGGCGTGTCCCTGGGTCAACATCTTTGTTGATCCTGGAACAACATTGTGATTAGCCAATCAGATTTGAAGAACCAGTTTATGGTTTTTGTGAAGTTTAGGCTTACAATC
>JAUCMS010000062.1:5969716-5982854 GCA_032357445.1 Enteromius radiatus | reverse complement strand
ATTTTGGAATAAAATGTTGTTCCAGGGTCAACAAAATATGTTGACCCAGGAACACGCCTAACTCAGCAAAATCAGGATGTGCGAGTGGACAAAGCCACCCTACAATAACAAAAAATAATGTAATCTCACATAAACCTTTAACAGTTGTCAAGTTATCAAGATGTTTTGATTTTCTACAAACATGCTGTATGTTGTCATATTGCCCAGCACACTCTCTGCCATTTTCTCCACGCTCAAGCAGAGATGTTTTTGACGAGGTAAAAAGGGTGTTTTACGCAACCATTTTAACAAAGTACTGTATGTTGCAGACATTTTATGAAGACTTGTGAAAAACGGCAATCTGATGTGCTCTTTAACATAATGAAAGTACTTAAAACTGAAAATAAATAAATAAAGCTGAATATAATTATTTAGATATGATTTAAATACTATTTGGAAGTGTAATAAAACAAAATTAATAAAAATGGCCATAATCTATTGTCATGTGATATTTTTTTATACTTATTTGATTCATCTTAGTGAACTGGTTCGTTCAGAAAAGAGCCACTTCAAAAGTGATTCAAAGATTCCAAAGGTCCATTAACATAAGTTACACTTATTGTCACCCTGGAACATGTTTTTAGTTTGAATCTAGTTTAACTACTTAAAATGATGTGTATTTGTATGTAGTATTTTGCCCAAGGTTAGAGTCTGTGGAGAGATGGCAGGCCTGCATGGATTTTTGTTGTGGATCAATGGTTCTTCAGACTGAAATTGCTCTAAGGGCCTACATAATTGTTCCTTTTTTATCTTTGTTGTACAGTATGTGTAGGCAGCTCTAAATCCATGCCAGTAAATAACTAATTCTGCTTTTTAAAAAACAATTTCTTTGTTTCGTTTCTGATATAAAGCTCTAATGGCAGACAGTATGATAATTATGTTTTCTTGACATAAGATTCATTCCATTGAGAACACTTAATGTCAGCAGCATGCAAACTAGATAGCAGTCATTTTTTTTCCATGTGCAAAGGAGCTCCCATACCAAATCAGTTATATTATCTATTCAGATGGACTCAGAGAGCTTTGAAGGCCACTTAATTAGCCTCCTCAGTGGTGACTGGATATTTGACCTTTAAGAGTAAATTGAGTCTTTTACGGTGGTTTCTCTTAAGTGGGATTTCCAGGAGTAAAAAGGGGAGAGGGGCCTAAGGAGATCCAAATGTTTCTTGATTTTCCCTCTCAAGCATGACACCAGGCCTCAGTGGCTGAATTTGTGGCTCTGCAAAGTCGCCTCCAGAGAGGATGAGGCTCAGGCATGTAACACTTCCCTGACAACCAAAGCTTGCATCAACTTTAATTCGCATCACGGTGGGGGTGTATGAGTGTGAGTGAGTGAACATGTGCTACGGCAAAACCTGGTGAACTCATGGCAGGAAATGCATCACGAAATGTTAATGCTTCTTTCCTCCAATCCATTCCAAATGCCATGCAAATTGCTCCATAAGTCACGGCCTGTGCTCATTGGTTGCGAGTGAAACTGCGGCACCAATCTCAGTATCCTTGCTCGTGTTTGACCACGGCTCACAGTAACCCGGCAGAATTACTGAGCGATGCTGATGCCATGTGACTGCCAGCGCAATTCATTGCTTGGCCTAAAAAGCTTTGGATGCACTTAAGAGGTTGCTATGGACGTAATGAATAAATGAGTGCTATGAAATTACTCCTTCCGGGAAAGCACTTTCTATCTGTTGGTAAGTGATCACATATGTGGCTGCTGTGGACACCTTTGTAAACATCTAAATCACTCGGCATTGACCAAACCCCAACTAATCATTATTTCTACTTCCTCTTTTAATCAAGGGTTCTTCTTGAGAAACATTCCTCTTTGTCTTGTGTATAACTGAATGGAAGCGGTGAGAGACTGGTTAGGATTTCTTGGATGGTTCGCTCACATCCAGTGGTTGTCTTCCAGCATAACTTTATTAGAAATGGACTTCGAAAGCCAGGAGGTTAGTCAGGCTTTGAATGTGAGGGTCCTTCAAGTCATTTTTATTTGTAGCTTTTTAGCTTCATTTGTAAAGGCTTTCACAACTGTTTTAAAGTCGCTTTAGAGCAAGTGATAAAACCGGAGATAACAGTGTCAAAGTATAAAAAAAAAAACTTTTGCAGATTTAATTGTGATGTTAGTTCACATAAGTTAACATGTAAATTAAAGTCTTTCATTTGAGATGTCAGAGGTTAATTTGCTGAAGGCTTTTCATAACTATCCAAGTCATTCAGATTGTATTAAGACGATTTCCACTGTTTTTTAATAATAATTTCCTGCTACACAGTTGAATTTGACATATTTCACAAACATATACCACATACATATAACAGTTTGTATTATATTTCCAATGACTACATGGTAAAAAGGTCTTTTCAGTATTGTAAATAAAACTGTGCTTTACAAGAAATTACTATTTCAGTCTTTTGCACTTCAAAATTGTACATTTTAATTCAATGTTTTTGGCTTTTGTCTTTGTAGCCTAATTATTTGTGAACTTTACTAGCAGTTTCTAAGTGAAAATAGTTGAAAAGAAACTCCTACACCTACAGTTTTTTTGTTTATTATGTAGATAATTGTTGTCAAGTTCAATTCATTTCAGTTCGTTTCACATGTATTTATAAAACGTTTTTCACAATACATAACATTTCAAAGCGGCATGTCTCTGTGTTAAAATTAGAGTAATATGCCTTTATCATAACGTTAAGATCTAAAATGTGTGTGTTAAATGTACATTGCAATTAAAAAATACCACTAACAAGTAACAAAAAAGTGAGCTGTGATCCTGAAATCATTATTGTTTTATCTGCTTTAAGTGGTGAATAGCTCAGATGCTCTGGCAGAGTTTTTTTGCGCTGGCTTCTCCCGGCTCTGAGGCTTAGTGCATTTTGGATGGTTTCTTAGTGACTTTGATGGTGCTGTGCCATCCCAATCATTTTAAAAGTTTGGCACAATCCATGTATATTTGACGGCAACAGAAATGGGATAACTGATGGAGAAAATGGCAAATAAATCCTGAAGTCTCCAAGCTGTGCCATAGCAGCAGTTTTTCTTTCCTGCGGAAAGCTGTTCTCGCATGAGTTATGGGAGGGGTGTGTGCCTGAACTTGCTGCTTGCCTGCTAACACCAGAGCAGTCCATACAGAGTAATTATTCACTGCATTATAGGCATCCCATTCAATAGAGAGTTGCAAAAGACTCTGCGGGATGCTGACACTGACCACTTCGTGGGTCTCCTCGTTCGTTCATTGGGGATGTTGTTTCTGCGATGCATCACGTAAATGAACTAGATTAAGCAGATTTCACGTCTTGAGTGCATAATTGCATGATGTGTGTGAAAATGGCGAGCAGATGATTTATCTAACATCGTTTGTAACTGAGACCTTTCTGCCAGCCCCTCAGTGCCCTGCCATCCATTTGTCTGTTTCTGCATAAATGATTTACCATTGTAATTTGCACCTGTAGCCATCACTACATAATACCATTCTGACAAAGCACAACCATCCTAATCAAGAATTAATTATCAGAAATCTGTGTCACACAGTTGCACAGATTTTGTGCAGGAAGTGCAGGTGATTTTTATGAAAGAATCTCTTATGCTCACTATGACTGCATTTATTTGATCAAAAATGCAGTAGAACCTTTGTAATAATGTGAAATATTATCCCGATAAGTCCCGTAATGACTGCATCTATTATTCCAGTCTTCAAAAATGATTCATATATTCTGATTTGATGCTCAAAATACATCTCTTATTAGTAATGTTTCAATTTTTTTTTGTGGAAACTAATACATTACGCCTATTTTTTATGATTCTTTGAGGAATAAAAACTTCAAACGAACAGCATTTCAAATAGAAATCTTTTGTAAAATTATAAATGTCTTTATTGGTCAGTTTCCTTTCTAAATGGTCCCAATTTATTCAGTTTGACTGTATGCATTGTAAGAAATTTCATGGTATACTGTAAATTAGTTAATTAAAACAATATCAAAACATCCTATTTCAATTTGAAGAAGAAGCATGGACTACTTCCTAATACATTTCAGTTAAATATATATATATATATATATAAGTATAAGTGCCACATAACAAAATAAAAAGGCAGCATTCGCTCGAACGAAAGTAGAAATGATGTGAAATCCACCCCTGTGTTTCTTGAATTGTGATATTGTGCTAATAGAAAATGAAGTAAGATGATTTCCAGAGTAGCTGTTTGATTAAGGCACTTGTGAAAGAGAGCTGATGTCTGGCCACAAGACGGACTGCATTAGCATTCTCCGAAGCAGCTTCCCCTGACATGTGATAAAATAGCATTCAGTTCAGTGTATTTGCATTCAAAATTCTAATTCTAATTCACATGGTCTATCTACCTGCTAGATGAGATTGGTAGTCCTTTAGAATAATTGAGAGACACGAGACAGGAGGGATGAGAAATGTTTTGCCCAAGCTATAAAACACACAGACTGCTCATGTGGGCCAGAAGAATATATTGATGGGGTTCCAGAACTCATCAGACAATTGTTCGTTCAGGCTACTTGCATTAATCGTGAAATAAATTGAAAAATGCAATCAATGATTGGAGAGAATGTTCTGTGGTAATGATATCACTTCGAGATAATCCAATAATTGAGAACTTGATGTATTCTGTACTAGTATTTCTCTGCTCAGCCTGTCAAAATAAAGCATCTGGAGCCGTGCGGAGTGAGGGGAACTTGCACAGGGAGGGCAACTCTAATTCCCAAGCCTCTCTTTAAGTGTTTGGGGGGATCAGAGCCTCAATTAAACATCAGAGTATGGTTCGTTCTGACTGTGTAAAACCAGTTGTCCAAAAAGAGGACAAAGGTTGTCCTGCATATTAGAATGAATTTGGTCCCGTTGAGATTGAAAGGTTGGAGACAATGCTGCAGTCAACTCTTACATGTTCCTTTTTTAAAAGAAGCGCCCTCTAACAAAAGGAGAAAATAAAAATGAATATTTCCCCATTACCATATCTATAAAGTAGGGAAGACTTCCTTACATTACAAAATGAATTGTGTGCATGCACAAAACTAGATAGATAGATAGATAGATAGATAATATATTAATATATAAAATATTAATTTGTTAATTTGATATGCACATTATATATATATATAATTACTTACATTACTGGGCTTTTTCATAATTATAAAAAATAGTGTAATTTTGCTATACTTTACAGAAGTTCTAGTATTTATCAACTCTTTAAAATATTTTAAAAAATATATTTTTTAATCAATTAGCAATGTGTTACAGTATATGTTTATAATTACCCCTTCTTTCTCCTACAGCAAACGTGATAAGAGAAAAAAATGAAAATAAAAATGTAGAAAATAAAAACGTAGTCATTCAGAAAGGAAAGATGCCATTTTACCTCAAAGAATCCAGCAAACACATGTGCATTGTGTTGTATTAGTATGAACCTCAGCAAACCAACCAGGCAGTTTAACATCTGTATACATAAGAAACATTGCTCAATTGACGTGAGGGATCATTTGAGTTCCCAGAAGTCCCAGCGTATGTTTCTCTGCTAGCATGTGGGTGTGTGTTTGGGGGAAGGGTGGCAGCGAGCAAATTGGCCTCTGTTTTGCTATTATGTTCAAACTGAGCCTAGTAGAAGAGTTGGGGTAATTGTGGTGGATCAGCAAGAACAAAGCAGGATCCATCAGTGAGTGTGATCTCTTTTGAGGCAGTGTCAGGGAAGGCTATGTGAACCTGCAGCCCGGGCTGATGAAGGTTTATAGATTAATGAGCGCTGAATGCAGCTTTTTTTTGTTTTACCCTGCCTGTTGTATCGACAGCATCATTTTGCTTTTAAGCCCCAAACTCAATATTGCAAGAGAGAATCCTTGCTCCTAAACAAGTTTGGATCAACACTGGGGACACACTATTTGTAACTTAGTGTTTGATGTTACTTTATTAATCACCCCTGTGTGAAAATAGTTTTTATGATTCGTAATTTAATCTGTACTCTTCTAATGAAGTTTTATCTCAATTGCTACATTCTGTTGTCTTTAATGATCCAGAATAATGGAATATGCAGAGTTGGAGAGTGGATTAATGTTGGTTTTGTAGTTTCTTTTTTTTCCATCACTACTTTTGGAATAAATTACTACAGAAAATATTTATATATATTCAGTATAAAAAAGGTGGATTATTATTTTGATTTTGTAAATTTACTTATTATATAATAGATAACTATTTTTTTTGTTCAATTTTTTTTATTATGTTATCATATTTTTATTGTGTTATTGTGTACTTTTTTTTGTAATATTTAGTCATAATAATCCAACTGCAGTTATATTGAGATTAATTGGAATGCACAGTGAAAAAAACATGATAATATGTGTGTGTGTGTGTGTGTGTGTGTGTGTGTGTATATATATATATATATATATATAATTTTATATGAATGTCCATGTAAAACATTTCAAGTAATTCATATAGCAGTGTTATTTTAGTAATGTGTGCAGTATGTTTTGAATCCGTTTTAATTGTGATTTTTTTTTTTTTATATACATTTTTAATAATGTTTTATTTCAGGCTTAGTTTAGTTATTTTAGTGCATCAAGTTTATATATATATATATATATATATATATATAAAACAGGTGTATGTGTTAAAATATCCTATAAATTTACTCATTTTATTATTTATTCATTCATTTAATCAGTTTCTACTCAATCATACACTGATATATAATGTATAGGAGTGTAGGATCAATTTTAAATATGTTGTAAAGGGTTATCTCACAAAATGTCCTTCATGCATACCTTACTGTGTCTCACTTTAAAACCATTATGTAGGCAAAAATTGCCAGGCACTAATCTGAATCTTTGGATGGCATTTTCCCCTTGGCTTACAGCCTTGTATTAGGCTTCTTTAGTCGCATTCATCCAGCGCGGAGGAACCGCAGCCACCTATGGGTGTGTTTTCTCTCAACAGTTTTGGACACATCAGCTGCAGACCCTAGACTACTCTCTGATGTCCTCAAAAGTGCCGTCTCTACCGTGCACCTAGAGGTCTGAAGGCCCTGCCAGTCCAGATATTCAAATATTGATGAAGAGTCTTAAAAGGCTTAGATCTGGCTGCCTCTTTCCCTCCACTCTCTCTGATAAGCTTAGTGTTGTGAAAGTGCAGGATTCAGTAGAGCTACTGCAGCATTGGGAATTTCTGCTGGCTCAGCTCACACTTCCTTCACCCACCCTCCTTTCTCATTATTCCTCAGAGCAGCGCATAAATTAGCAGTACCTATAGCTCTCTCTCAGCCAAACATTTTAGAAATGTATTCATTGATGCTTAGAGGGACTGAGATGGCTTTTCTAATACAGATGCCGTTAGCATTTTATTAGCATTACCTTTGATCTAACATCAATAGCTTTAATTGAAATAAAGTGCTGTATTTTAACTGTGTAGAGAACTGCAGGCATCAGTTTTGGACTTATCTTTATTCTAACATCAGTGGATCACTATATGTTATTATGGATGTTTTATTCCCTGGAGGATGTTATGATTCCATGACTCAAGTGCTTCCTATCGACTCTTAAATGAGACCGCAAGTGCGTCAGCTGTCGCTTTATGCAGTAACACTTTCAATGAAGCCTTTATGTGTAATTTAGGGTTATTACCATACAATAAAAAATAAAGAAATTATTGTTTGAAATAAAATAAACACTGGCTGTTCAAATAAAATAAAATATAAGTTTTTTACTTTATATTAATTTTCACAAAAATAAGTTGAAATAAATTCTTAAAAAAAACAACAACAACATTATATAGACATATTTAAAAAGAAAACAACTAAAATTACAAAAATGAAAAAACAAAAATGCACACTAAACAAAATTTGTAAAACTAAGAAAAAATGAAATGAAATGAAAATTGTTCATATAAAATTAACTACTGATTGAAAATACTGATAAAAGCTATAATAGAGTAAATCTCAATGAGAGTAAAGTAACACTGGTGTGATGCTATATAAAATTAATTTGAATGCCTTACAGTAAATCTGATAATGAATTTATAGAAATTAATGTTATTTTATAAATCATTTATAAAATAAAATCCAGAAGAACTGTGGCAATGTCTCAGAAAATAACTACAGTACAGTACGGTTTTAAGCACTTTTCCAAACGATAAAATCTATGTAATCTTTCAAAAAAAAATGTTTTGACAAAATGAAATGTATATGTTATGTTAATTTAGAAGAAACAATTTTAAATTCTAATGTTAATGCAGAATACATTCATGATGTATTTTAAATATATACAGACTTTGTAGAAAGTTTTAGTTATAAGTCAGTTATTCTAAAATGATATCATATTCTTTTTTGCCAATGAACTAAAATATTCCTAATTTCAATTTATACGAAACCGTTTATCATGTAAATTGTAACTTTAATTATAATGCGTTCAGTTACAAACTTTGTATTATGTATACAAAGTGCTATGTGGAATAATCTTCTTGGTGAGCATTGTTAGGTTGAATCTTCCATTATTACTTGTGTACAGGAATGTGCCAACAGACCTGTTTTAATTCCATCTCTGAAGCTCTGGAAGTTTTCACCGATTTATCAGAGAATTGATTTTCAATCGTAGCACAATGCAGACCTCCTTTGTTTAGTTTTTTTTTGTTTTCTGTTATGCTTTCCTCTGCTCTGTCTTGCGCTCTTCTCCCTCTATCCATCGGTCCGGCTGAACGCAGTCTTCTGTGTCAGCTTAATAAAGTCATTCTGCTCGACTGTGTTCTGCCGCTTGTACTCAGCAGAGTGCTACTTATTGACATTTTTTCATTCTGCTTTTTTTTTTTTTTTTTTTTTTTCTCGCTGCATGTGTAAGTCCTATAGAGCTCATTGAGGGACTGAGTTAGGCCTGCTCTCTCTCACTCCCCCTTTCTTTACCTCTCCATCCTGCAATCCTGTGCCACAACAGTTCAGTATTACCCTCCATCTCTGTCTCTCTCAAGTACTCTACGTAAGTCAGCGAGAGGCCGAGAGAGAGTGTGTGTATTCTGAGTGAAAAGGAGGGAAGCAGACCATTAGAGGTAAAGGATAAGCAAGCCCTTCGAGAGTCCTTTTGTCCTTTCATACGGAGGAGGGCTGTTTGTGCTACTATTGTTGGTTTTCCCCTTGATTTCATCTGGAAAGTATCATTACCGAACAAGAGCCTCTTCGGAGCGGTTTGAGGCCATCTCCACGCAGTATGCTGTGGCTTTTGTGGAATCGTGTGTGTCTGAGAAGCTTTGAAAAGGGAACTTGAAACAATTTACACCCTGGGAGCTTTTAGACTCCATTCAACACGTAGGATTTAGTTCATGTAATTAATATTAATGTTATTTTAACACATTCTTTTTTTACTTATTTTTTTTTTTTTACATTCTTTAATGCATACATATGTGTAAATACATTTAGATTTAGCCGTGTCCCCTCACTGCTATGTGTATGCATATACATAGATTCAGTTTAGAGTAACCTGTTAATTTACCCGTATCAGATACTGGATGTGGAATATATATATATCAATGTCAATGAAAAATGTCCTTCAGTAATTTTGTGTTACAAAACAAACCAAATTAAAAAGAAAAAGATGAGTACACAATCACAGACACACACATGTTGTTTTTTATGATTTATGGGGACATTCCATAGGCGTAATGGTATGTGCCCTACACTGACCCTACACCTAAACCTATCCTTTACAGGAAACTACGTGCATTTTTAGATTTTCAAAAAAACACAATGTAGTATGTTTTCTAAGCCTTTTGAATTACGGGGACACTGAAAATGTCCTCATAAATCACCTTCATATTGTAATACCTATGTCATTATACAAATTAGTGTCCTCATAAACCACATAAACATGTGCACACACACACACTGTATGTATGTATGTATATATATATATATATATAGTTGCAGTACCTGGAAAAATGTTTATCATTTTGCCAAAATAAGAGGGGTAATGCAAAATGCATGTTTATTTTTGTACTGACCTGAATAAGATATTTCATTTAAATACCAATTGAATTTTTAGAAATGAACCTGTTAAAAAGTTTACACGCGCCCGATTATTAATACTGTGTTGTTACCTGGATGATCCTTCAGGTTCTACGAATGCTTAGGTTTTCCACCATCTTTTTTGTATTTGAGGCTTTTCCAACAATGAATTTATGATTTTGAGACCCATCTTTTCACAATGAGGACAACTGAGGGACTCATATGCTCATATGCACTATTATAGAAGGTTAAAACACTCACTGCTGCTCCAGAAGGAAAAACCACGCATTAATAGCCAGGGGTGAAAACATTTTGAATTTAAAGATCAAAGTAAATGGAATTTATTCTGTCTTCTATCAAACTGAAATTGTAAGTATCTTCTGTTGTTTCTGAAGGGCTGTACTAAACAAAACAAAAAAGAAGACATTTAGGCAAAATAAGAAACGTTTAGTCTATTCAAAAGTTTTTACTCCCCGCTCTTAATGCATCCTTTTTCTTCTGGAGCATCAGCATCATTTGAATGTAATAGTTGCATATGAGCTCCTCAGTTGTCCTCAGTGTAAATAGATGCATCTCAAAATAATTCATACACATGAACATATAGTAGTGTTATAGCAAAAGTAAAGTATTACTGCTTAAAATTGAGGAATTGCATTTCAATTTAATGAGCCAAAATTTTATAGCAATACTAGCTATTACAGTAATTAATATAATGCTACTTATATTTATAACAAAATACTGATAATTAAAAATACTTGGTGTAAAATAATCAGCATATCATGTCATTAACTGCAAATTAATTACTTGAAATTTTGTAACTGATTGACAGCCGTAACAATGATAGAATGACATAATAGCATAAAAAAAACACACAAACCATGAATGTCAGGAGTTGTCAGTCCTTGTTAAAAATAACAGAGAAAAAAAAATGGTTTGAATTTCAGATTTCAGCACAGGACTATATATATAAAAATGTATGCCAGCGGTCTGAATCCAGAAGCATGCTGTGTGCCCCAGAGCTATTGAGAAGCTTCTACTAACGACCTGCTAGGGGCCGTTGGCTGAAAGGAAAGTGCTACCAAAACAAGTGAGCCATCATTAAGGTCAGCGGCGCTAAATAATACAATTCCTACTCTACAAGAAAACCTAGTGGTGCCCTATTTGTTCTCCTTCTCCCCTTTTAACAGGGAATCGTCATTTATTTGTATAAAACGTTCATAGCCATTTTTTTTTCTTTAACTGTGCAGTCAAAAATGTCGTTCCTGCATTTGAAATTTATTTCACGATTAATTGAAATCTTAGTGCATGATATAAACTTTGCAATAAAGAGCGTAAAATTTTACTGCCGAGAGCGGTTTGCCAAAAAGCGATGAGTAACCGTCGGTGGAAGTCTTACTACTAATTTGATACGCAGAAATTTTGAGGTGACAAGGTTAATGCATCCATTTTTTCTCATATCATATCAAATCAAAGCAATTTCCCTGGCCTTTATTCTGTCTATCTGTGGGTCATAATCCTCTTTAGGGTCTTTCTGCAGCTATGTCCAGTTACTAAATGAAGAAAATCTTATTCGGCCTCACTCAGTGGCTTGGCTAATGGGAAATGAGCACACTTTGAAAAACAGCTAAGTGTTTTAGGCTGAGAGGAAAGTGGAACTGTTAATATCATTACATTTGAAGAGAGCGTTTGTAACACAGATTCTATTTCTTAAATGAAGATTGGCCAGTGCATTATGGATGTATTGACGGCAGGCATGAGGGAAAGATTAGTGGTATATCCAGGAACCCTCTCAGCGTAACCAGACCCTAATCTCTTAATTGTGTAGTTCTCTTTCAAACACTCAACAAGCATTAACAAAATTAGAAATGTTTTTCTTCCCTCCGCCTCTTTGGGGGTTGAGTATGATTGATTAGTGTTTGAGAAACTCTGTGCATCGAGGCATGTAGAAATACTCTGCTCAATTGAATTCAACTTGATTCTTTATAGCGGTGGTTCTCAACTGGTGGGTTGTAACCCAAAAAAAGTGTTGCAGCTTTCTTCTGATTGTATTACTGTATATTCATGTGTAGTTCATATAGCAAAGCTAAGAGGAAGTGCTTCTGTAAACTTCTGTTATTGGCTGTTATGATGTTTGGATGAAAACGCATCTTTCTCGTCTGTGTAGCTAGTAGATGAACAGGTTGACTGACATCCCCTCGTCCTCAAAATCCATGAACGAAACTAATTTAAAGGAATACATTTAATGTACCCGTTTGATAAACATAGCTTGTGCAGTACTGCACGCCGAGAGCAGGAAACAATCACGATTCAAGAAGATTTCTGTTTTAATGAGTTAACTTCCGGTCTATATTTGTTTATCAGTCTAATGCTAATGATGAGTAATGAAGTTGGTCTCAGGTTTTAGTGCTGTGGGATGTGTTTCCTATACATGTTTATTTGTGGTGACCCGCCATGATATCAAAACTGACCGATTGTCCAAAAGGCTTGTTGAATAAACATAAGGACGTTACAGTACGTTAATGCACGTTTAAAAATCAAACCAAGGCATGGGTGTTTTTATATAACTGTATATCTAAAGGAAGACTTGTCTTCGGAAAATGTCACATTCATTTCATCTTGCATATTAGGAAGCGTTTGCAGCTCAGAGCTGCTTTGTCTATAGCCGTTATCGGGGAAACCTCTTGTTTCTCGTGCTAGAAGCACCTCCTTCTGGCAGAGAATGTTTTAATAAATACCTCTGATTTACGCAGCGAACATATTTTGCTTTTTATAATATACTTTAGAAGGTATTAGCTGTTATTGATTCTATTATGATGGCAGAAGTTAAGTTGGGGCCACAAAACGTTTGTTTATGTTGTTGTCATTGAAACGGTCTATATTAGTCAATGGCTACCATCAAACGTGTTATGGATGAAAGAAACTCTTCCACAACTTCAGGGTAAGTGGATGATGACAGAATGGTCATTTTTGGGTGTACTATCTCTTTAAATTCAAACGGGTTTTTTTTGTGTTTGACCAGCCTCAATATATATATATATATATATATATATATATATATATATATATTAGTGCTGGGCAATGATTAATCGCGATTAATCGCA
>JAUCMS010000062.1:5952814-5969616 GCA_032357445.1 Enteromius radiatus | reverse complement strand
TTGGATGCGATTAATCGCGATTAATCATTGCCCAGCACTAATATATATATATATATATATATATATATATATATATAAATTCACTGGTAATTTGATTTCAAGTTATTTCAGTATGGATATATTTGTTTAGTTTGGTACAATCCTGGTACTGTATTGGATTGCCACTTGAATGCAAATCTATAAATCTGTGTCCTGAAGCAAAACCATTTGAGAACCACTTGCTCTATACCATTCCCATTATGTGAGTGAAAATAATAGGAAAATATTGTTATGTGTACCATTTCTAGCATGGGAACGATGTCTTGCCTGTCTTATTCCCTGCTCTCGCCACCTTTTGCATGGTTCCATGTTGCAAACCTCAGTTTTGACAGATCTCATTTTCTCTCCCCTTAGCCCGCTCTCGATGATTGACTTGTAATTACTGAAGGGAGGTGCTGTATTTGGTGTGTAATGTGTTACTCTAATTTGTATGTCTCTGTTGACAGATTCCAGGACAACCAATGAGTTGTGATACAGACCAGCTCAGGGTAAGTGAGCTTCGGTTCTGCTTTGTGTGTGTGTGTGTGTGTGTGTCTGTGTTTGGTGTGCTTTTTGTGTCGCTGTTGTGCTTCTGGATGTTGTGGTTATTGACCTTTTAATTAATCAATCCATGGCGATCCCAAAACTACGATTCGTTCATGTACACACAAATTATTTCATCACAATAACTTTAGAATGAATTTTTGTGTATCCTTCATGTTCATTTCAGCATCTCCAGCCAAGAAGATGATGATATTAAATCAATAGGCAAAAAAAAAAAAAAACTTCAATTTTACTCTTATACAGAAACCTGTTATTCCCTCATACACTGCTGTGTCCATATTAAAAATACAACAAAGCTTACCTTGCCTTCTCATTAAACATTAATAGTGGCTCTCAAACCCTTCTGCTCACTCACTGGCCTGAAAAGCCAGGGTAGCAAAGGTGTCAGCTTCACTCCTGATGAAGACCCTCCCAAAGATCTTCATCTTCTTCACAAATACCACATCTATGTGAAGGGATGACCGTGTGTCCTACCGGCTCTGCCTTGAGCTCACAGAGCGCACAGTGTGTATGTGCAGCCCTGCAGAATCATGGGAGGGATGTGTACAGCGTGCAGGAGTGGAGGTGCTGCAGTCCCCTCTCAGTGCTGTAATTTATCATGGTTTGTTGAAGGGTTTTAACTCTGATAGGGCTGATATGATTAATGCACGGACCTTCCTATTAATACACACACATCACTCTCATTTTCCTACCAACTACTTTCTTGATTTGTTTTTTAATGATACATATATATTTTTAATTTCTTTTGAAATCTGAGCAGTAAATATGGAATAAACAAGCAATGAGTATACAATATGAATGAATGAATGAGTATTAAACATGCATTGGCCTCTGCAAATTCAACATAATGATAATAATAATATTGGCTCTTTGAAATAGGAAAATATAAAAAAACTATGATATATATATATATATATATATACACACAATTATTTTTTATTATTATTATTATTATTATGTTGGTTTGGCTCTCGTGTTAAATGTTAAAACACTTAAACTTTTATCATTATTATTATGTACTAAGGCCATTGCTGATTTGGCTCTTGGGAACATGAAAAGCACTTATTTGTCTTTGTATTTCTTTGTCATCTCGTTTCCTCTTGTTAGTGACTCATTCAAGAGTCTGGGGACAGTTGTTTCAGATGGAGGTTTTGGTAGCTTGCCTTTAATTTCATTTATTTGAAAAGTATCAAGTATGATGTGCTTAGCAATATAGCTTTTTACTTTTTTTGTAGGTTATGTTTTTGTCATAATCTAAACAGATTCACTACTATTATGAGACTGTTTAGCTACAATTATAGACTTGTAGCTTTTTAATTGGGTTAAAGGGCACAATCAGACCGAGGAGACAGCAGCTGGGTCGGTCTGCTCCATGTAAATGGACATGTCAGTATAAGCGGCACTCAGTTCCCATGACCATTAGACCCTTCTTGCCCCGAAATAAAATGGTTTAACGAAATTGCACACTGAAGTATGTTCGTTTTGCTTGGGTGCACATACAGTGCGCTTTACATCGTACCTGCCATTTATCTTTGTTTAATATGTCAACAGTCATTTATTGTTTTCAGAATGTTGTTCAGAGTATTGATTGGATCTCTCTGTACTAATCGTTTCATTCGTAAGAAAACCATTTCATCTTGTTGCAAATGTGGTGTTTTTTAATATAGTCGGATATCTCTGACACTAAAATCTTATGAAATGAGAACAAGTCAAAGCCAGTTTTTTCCCCTGTATTTATATATTTATAATGATATATATATATATATATATATATATAATTTTCCATCCTGTTTGTCTGTTGTTAGTTCCCTTTTAATGTAAACCAGATATCATCCTCCCAGAAGTGACATCATTTTTGCTGAGAATACAACAGAACTAACAAGTCATAAACAACCAATAATTAATATTTGTGTATTTATAATAAGACTATAGATACCATTAAAAATAAATAAGCTGAAAATAAATACATTAAAAAAGCTGCATGTATAAAATACTTTACGTTGTACACTTGAATAAGTTTTTAATGAGAGAAGGCTCAAAAGACACTGTATAACAGCAATCACCCTATTCCATTTGTTATCATTTTGAAATGTAATTTATTTTTTGAGCATTGCTGCCATCCATGCTTTGCATTATGCCTTAGAAATTCCCTTACCTGTGGCAAATCACTTTAATGCAGCCATATTGCTTTAATACGATACTCGTGTGTTTGTGTACTTGCTGTATGCGGGCCCGAGTCTGAGCCTTTAGCTTAGTCGTTTGTCCTCGCAGTCTCTTTCTGTCTTGTTGTGATGGTTGTACTTTCTTTTTTTATTGTTTTCCTTTTAAAGGGGAGTCAAATTGCTTCCTGAGGAGAATTTAATATTCAAATTTCCCTCAGAATTTAATTTCCCTCATAAATACACTGGCAAATCTCATTGCGTTTGTGTCTCGCACGCATAAAACAAAAAAATGGACCTCGCTCAAATTTCCATTTTGTCCCCTCTCGGTTTGAAATCCATTTACAAAAAGCTTCTTTTTTGTATTTTTCCGGTACTCTCGAGTTTCTCTAATACCTGTGTTTGATTAAAACCCCCATCCCTCTTCTAAACAGCAGTAATGAGTTTCAGCCTCATATGCTCTTTTCTAGATAGTTCCGTCTGCACTTTAGCGGGCTGCTGGCTGCGTGTCTGCTCTCTCAGTAGCAGTAGCGTGGTAGAGTCAGCAGATGGCTGTAGAAAAGTGCTGTAAGCAGGCAGCCAGTGCGTCAGAGCCAGAGCAACCCGAGCGGGAAGGCCTTGGCCTCAGTACACGCTGCTTTTATCTCCAGCACATTCACTCCGGACGAGGAGGAGGAGAAGAAGAGGAGGGAAAAAAAAACCCGTCCAGGCAGAGTCAGGTGCAAGCTCCACATTTAAGAGAGGGTGGTGCTTTCGGTCTCCTTTTCATCCCGGTGTATCATTTTTGATCTCAGTTTACCTGTGTGTTTTTTTTTTTTCTCAGAGCTGAGATTGCAGTATTTTTTTTTTTTTTTTTGGAGGAAGTTGCAAGCTTATTTTTTTCGGTCAGTTGTCTTTTTACCTTCCCTCAGGACAGAAGATGAGTCTTTTGATTTCCCACTGATGTCTTTCCCTGCGCATCAGCTTCCGGACAACAGCGTTTGAGGATCTGTGCAGCATTTTGTTAGAGGGAAAAGTCCTTTTTGTGGGGGGAGATCTGTTTCGGATCATCCTATCAGCTGTGCGTTAACGTACACGTACCTTTCTTGTGGAGCCTGTACTAGAGAAACCTACACCATCACCCTCCTCTCTCTCTCTTTCTCTCTCTCTCTCTCTCTCTCTGGCACTTTGAGTGCACAGTTGTACTGGACTTCCTTGGTGCACGGATCTTCTCATTAAATAGATACGTCAGGAATTGGCGTCTTAGCAGGGGTTGTCAGTGAAAGGGTGAGGAGGACCAAGTGGGGAAAGGCAAGAAAGAGCAAAAAAAAAAAAAATAGAAGAGCAAGAACAAGACTGCTAGAAGCATCTCAAACCTTGTGAAGTATCTTCTTTTTCCTCCAAGTGTCAGTTTTAATAAGCTCTATTATAGTGATATAATAAATTATACAAAAGAACTGTGAGCCTGAGAAAGTGGAAACAAGAAGAATTCAGCTGGGTTTCCGTAGAAACGAGAAGTTAAAAGAAGCAAAGTAAGGAAGCGTTTCCTCACTGCCGGAGAGCCCCTGACTCCTCGCTCAAGATGATGATGTATTTGTGGGTAGGTAACCGATTGTTCCACGTTCGTTGGTGTTTGCAGACTGCTGTGTGTGTGTGTGTGTGAGCGTGTTGTTATTGACGTTTATGTGTTTTCTCGTCTGATAGCTTGAGCTTGTTTGTTGCAGGACAGAAACCAGTCCAAACACATTTGCTCCTCTCCACATAGCGAGATACGCTCTGTTGTGTTGTGTTTGTATACCGGTTAGCAATCAGTCATTTGAAAGTTTCATGCCTCTCTCATCTCGTCCTTGGCGAGACCACTATTTCTTTGGAGTAGAGAGTGTCAGAGAAGCGGTGCGTGACACGTTGATTCATAACTGCAGGGTTAAAGCACAGGAAGTCATTTTAGAGAGCTGTAAGCGCGTGTGTCTTGGCCTGCTCATTATCTGTCTCTTCACCTGCCATTATCACTCAAAATCAGTCCTAGCTGAGGAAATTTCGCTGCACTTAATTGCCCATGGAATAAATTTAAAGCACCCTGATGACTTCTTCACTGTGAGGGTTTATCAGGAAATTAATCTCATTTTAACAAATCTTAATCTGATGGGCAGTTCAAGCGAAAATAGAAATAAGGAACAAGTTTAGCCTTTACATAATGTGGCAGCTGGAGCTTTTTTTCTTTCTTTCTTTTCATGAGTATACATGTTTGATTTCGTATTTCACTAGCAATGAAAAGGGCATTTTCATCCATAAAAAAGCAAAGATATAATAATACTAAATTATCATTGTAATGATTATTGTTATTTTTTATAACAATGTGCAATTAATGTAGTGCATCAGAGTGAATCAGACACTTGAAACATGACTAGCCGAATTCCACAAAGAGGCCTAAAGATAACAGGAAGTCATAAATGGGCCAATGATACCCTGTTGCCTACCTCTCAAAAGAACACTTATTGAGAATACCAACTCAGGAAGGAGATTGTCAAAATTGGTCAAAAAACCAAGGCAATGGGCAAAGACACAGGACATCATTATCATTACTGGTCTTCACAAAAACTGCCCTCACATTCACAGAACTGGCACAAAGCTGCTTTTTCATGCCTATCCAGGCTTCCAATACACTAAACCGGACTTAAATCACTGATATGCATAATTGCATATTATATGTAACCCACACCAATGTGTTAATCACTCATTGTATATTTATTTTGAATAAGTATTGAATGGCTTATAGTTTAATACAATCTAATTCAATATTCTTGCTTGAAATGTTTCTTCCCACCAAATCTTAGTCAAATGTGTCATATTCATGTTATAGAAATCATGTCCAAAATTATATTCTGAAAGAGCGGGAAAAATTCAGGCAATGTGACTGATAAGATAAGATTTGGATTTATGATTTGGGAGGAGAACCGATCACCACACCCTGAGCTAGAATGATATCTATTGGTTAAAACATGAATTTGGGATGTGTCCAAAGATAAGTTTAAAAGCTCAAGACACTATTTAAATTACGCTCTTAGTAAGCTCAGTTTTCAACTGGCTTTTAGTCATCATGATTTTCATTGTGTTTTGCGTTCTTTAAGAGCCGTTTCAGCGTACACGCCTGCTGCTGTCTTGTTACTTCATTTCTTTTCTTTCCGTGAGAGTTTGTGTAAGTTAAGTTTTGCCTGCCGTGTCTCCAAGTCTCTGACTGCACCACATCAAATTTCAACTTCGACCGCGACTCGCCTCTCCTTCAGCCACTGGCCAATCATTGGCCTCCCAAGACTTCCATGATGTCTGACTTCCAGCCAATCAGCAACCTCGGGAAACCCTTTTCTGCAGCGAGGACCACAGAAGGAATCTCGTAGCACAAAGGCAACGCAAGTACAAACCTCTAGATTCAGGCTGAACTGGTGAAATTGATACAAATTTTAAACTCATTGACGGGAGTTAATCTTTTGATTGATGGTTGTTCAAGTCGATGCATCTATTGCTGTAAAACTGGGATTTCAGATTTTCATTCTCTTAAACTCACTCTTTCTTCACTTTCTCTCTTCCTGCAACTCGTACGAATGTGTGAATGCGTGTGTTTATGTGTTAGTTTAGTTTGTGTCTTTAGAATTTTTATAATTGAAAAGAGAAGTATCTTGTGTTTTGTGCTTAGTTAATGTCTTAATCTTAGAAGAATGTTAGAATTTTTTATTACTATTATCATAATAATAATAATTATAATTATTATTCTGCCTTAAAACTGATTTGGGTGCAGCCCAAACCGTAAGGCATAGAAAGCTGAAACTTGGTCAGATGGTAGAAGTCTTGCTCAACCATAGGTAGCGCTATAACAGCTAAAAATGCCTCAAAAACACAGTTTTTCTATACTAAATTACCTCAAATTTTAGAACATGTTCATATATCATACAAACAACTTTGCCTCTGGGACTAATGCTGTCAATCAAATCGTTCATTAAATATTCTCAGTAATGTTAAAAACCTACTTATGCAAACTAGTAATAGATTTTTGGCCCAGTCTCGATCAAACCAATGCATAACAATTCTCTGGACTCTCTATACTAATAATTATAAAAAAAAAATAAATAAAATTTTGTACTTTGGTTAGCTATAACAGGGTCATTTAAAAAGGAGCATGGCCATATATACTCAAAAGCCTAAACAAAAACACTAAACTTTATTAAACGTGGTTAAAACATGTCTGAGTCTTAGCAAGCATGCAAAGTTTCATAGAGCTCAGACTATAAGTAGCACTATAACCATTAAATAAGGCCTCAAAAACACAATATTTCCAGAGTAAATTACCTTAAATCCCTCATACATTCACTTATAGAATATCTTCATAATAATATCATAGATCTCCTCGTTCTGAACAACTTTGTCTCTGGGATTAATGATGTCAATCAAACAGTTTTGACAAAAAACACTGTGATATAACACTTAAACACAGTGTTGTGTAAGAAGTTGCAATTAATAGGTTCGTTAATTAATTCGTTTTCGTAGGGGGGGGCAGACTGTATGATCTCAGAAAAAGACATTCACCAAAACAAAACAACCTGTAGCTATTATTATTTAAATCAAATTCTATATTAAACAAATAGTCTGCGGTGATCTGTTGACTTTCGAGTGCCATATAATCCATTCAAAATCTGAATAGAACAGTTTGAAAGATTTTCTCTCGAAAAGTAGCCTAATGGCCAATGGATCGGACAAAAAAATTTGTCAAAAATAGTCTATGCATTAAGGATATGTCTCGCAATTAAAGTTGAGTCGTTTGACGACGGGCCTGTAATGGAGACATTATAAAATCACTATTGTAATATTAAAAATGTAATTTAATTCAAGTTTACCATTTTGCTCATACACTTTTTTTTTTACAGATTTTCCAGATAATCATTACAGTGAAACCTGAAAATAACATATAAATCCTTTAAAAGAGAAGACTTGCAATAACTGTCACCTATCATTTATTTCAAATATCTAAAATTGCATCATAACGTGTGTGAATGTATGTCTGTGTATTTGTGTGTCTGTGTGTTTGTATTATTATAATAGTTTAACCATTTCATTTCTGTGTCTGTGTGTGTGTGTGTGTGTAAGCATTCTTACTGAGTATTAACCATTTCATTTCTGAGTCTTCAGTGTCAGCCATACATTCAGGTTGCCTTTTACAAGGCCTTAACAATGCTCGAACCCCGGTAATTGTAGCTTGTAGCTATGTTTTATTTTTAAGTACAGAAGTGTTCTTATAATATTAATCATTAAAGTGCAAACATGCTTTTAAACTCTATCAGTAGTCAGAAGAGCTCACAATCAAAAGACTTGATAAACACACAAGACAATCTCCAGTTACTTAGTCATGCAGCTACAGCAAACTGAAATTTCTGTATTAAGAAAATGAATATTGAATGTTTAATTGGAATATGGGTGGTCTGGAAGGAATACGCTTCGTAGAAAAGATTCAAGGATGAAATTTCCCAGGAGATGCAGAAAATTACTGTGCTGTATGAAAGTATACAGTTCTTGCTAAATATTTAATTTGCATAGTTTAAGGTGGCTTATGACAAAAAAATGTGACTTTTTTTGGTTCATTTAAACTGTACTGATGGGTGAGAACCTATTTTGCATTTTTGCTAAATAAAATTAAATAAATAATTAATAATGACAGTATAATAAAATATAAAGAAATAATTAAAACCATACATCTATATACATACATACATTACTACTTCGAGAACAGCTCTAAATTAATTTATATAATAACGAAAGAATGAAGACCAGAGGCCTAATACTTCAGATATGTGTGTATAATAACAGAGTGCATTCTGGGCTAAAGCTATGAATATGACATGTTGTTCTTTTTAACAGGCCTCCGGTGACCATTTGACAATTCAGTTCAGGCTCTGTATCAACCATTTAGTATTACTTTTGTCATAGATCATATGGCTGTAAACTGGAATTAATTGTGTGGGCTACTTTTTCAGCCAGAGGGTTTCATCTTAGCACAGCATTGGCACATTGTGCCACATCCAAATACTTCAGCCGTGGCAATATAGTTTTAATTGCAAAATAGGCCCCATGTCTTCTATCACTGTTGTGTCTGTAAACAAGTAAATGAAATACAAATAAAAAAAAAAACAAGTTAAAAGAAGCATCAGTCCTCTTTTATGCACCGCTGTCAGTTGGAGCCCCTCAGTATGAGGAATGAATTACTGAGGTAGAGAAAAGACTGAAGCGAACAGCAGTGTCAGAGCCGTGCTGCTGTCCAGGCTGATGTTATTGCCTTTCTTACTATTTACTCCCACCCCCCCCTCCCCCTCTGCTGGAAAAACTGCTGTGGAGGCAATTCTAGCCCCTTGTCAGAGTTGTCTTTCAATAGATGCTATGAAAGCAGTTTATTCAATTGATTGATAAAGGCTGCCCTCCATGATAACCAATAGAGGAGCCACAGGGCCATGCCGTGTGTAGGAGGCACATATTGCGACTTAACTTTGTGACACCAATACAGAAAAACTCAAAACTTGCAAAGCAAGAATCTTAACATCTTATGGTTCATTTAAAGTGCCACACTTTACATTCATTATATAATGAATAAAATGCCCCTTATGCGACAGTCAAAAGAAATAGTTAAGGTGTGGTATTTTTAACATTGCGATATTCATCCTCCTGTCTTTGCAAATCTATTTTTTTAATATGGATGAATTTAAAAGGAGCAATTTTGAATCTCTTTTCCATAAAATAGCAATTAATAGCGACCAAAGTAAAGTTGCCTTTTTAAATAGTGTTTTATGAAATAGAGATTGTTTCAAAGCAGATGTACAATGATACATAGGAAAGTAACAGTGATGCAGAATTCATTAAGTACAAGACAAATCCGAATTTGACTTCAAGAAGACAGTAGTGTCATTATTCAAGTCAGTTCAGTGTTGATTTAGTTCAGTTCAATTGCTAAAGTACATTGAGTAAAGCTTGATGTAGTTATAAGCAGCTCAAGTGAAGACAATAGTGTTGATATTGAGTGCTAAAAAAAAATGAGTAAAATGTACTTAATTTTTCTTTTGTTTTTGCAAATATACAAGTAAAATGTAAGTATTAATGTGTCATTTTGAGTCTATGAACTCAAAACGTGCCAAAACCGCAAGTTACTATACCTGAGAACAAAAGCAAGCATATAATAATGTAAATACAACTCAAAAACCTTGAACAATTATGAATTATTCATGCCCCAGTGCATGATGGGAACAACAGCGTCATAACCTTTAATCAATTAAAAAATCTGTATAAACATAAAAAAATATATAAAATATACTAAGTCCAAATATAATTTTACTATAGAATATAGAAGTACTAATGTAGAATTTACTCTTTTTTTTTTTTTTTTACTTGAACTAAATGTTTTAGTGTAGAAATTACATTGGTTTTTCTGTAATATTTATTCACCACAAAATCTTTTTTATCAGTGTCGATGTTTTCATCTTTAATCAACTAAATGAATTAGATTCAACTATAAAGCAAATTTCATCGTGTCATTGTTCAGTTCTGTTCTCATCTGATAATATTCGTGCCATCAATTTGTTAATACTAAATATTAAGTGTTTTGAACCCTAACTAACCAAGTCAAAGGCAAGAGTGAGAAAAGCTGAGAAACAGAACTGCCATGATCAGAATCACTGAGTTCAAATCACTGAACCAATCAGTCTTTTGAGTAATTTTGATATAATCCATTTCTTTTTAAATGAGCTTTTGTTGAATTTTGTCGTTAGAAGTACATCCCTTTCCCTTCATGTAGATTAACAATATGTGTTTGTGTGCATGTGTATAGAGAGAGATGGTGAGAAATTGGCCATCAAATGTATGATCTACAGTAAATATTTCAATATTAATATTGTTTCTTTACATAATGTATTTGTTTTGTATGCCAGTTGGCGAGATTTGTATAAACATCACTGTGTTGCTTGTTTATTTATTTATTTTGCGGCATATTTTTGTACAAAACAGTGTGTATGTACGCATATGGAGTTTATGCATTACATATGCCGCTAGATGAATATGTATGTAGCTGGGTAACAGATAAAAATGAGGATTAAAAACATTTGATGTATTCGCAGTGGATATAATTGACATTAATGCAAGACAATTCAGCACACACCATATGGTATTTATACACCTTCTAATTCCCTCTTTCTCTCTGACAGTAATGATGGGACCTGGGTGAGAACGCCGCACTGTCAGTTGCTATCAAATATGTTCTTATTTAATTAGCTGTCTTGCAGTAGAGCGCAGCTTATATATCATAATTCTTATCTAATATACTCAATCCTGTCTTATTTTATTTCATTGACTGTGCCGAAGTGCTTAACGTGTCTCTGGTTTCAGAGGGCTTGGGCAAGTTGCTCTGAGAACCAAGAGCGATTGAATAGCATTAATGCTAATGCCACAGCCGTTGAGGCATTGCTGCAAAGATTTAAAAATTGCCCTTCTGATAGAGTTTTACAATGTATGACAAATCAATGCATAGCATTTTCATAATGAATGGCTTTGGCATTTGGAATGCCAGTCCCCGAGCAGGCTTGGTTGCTGACCTGTGACAAGAAGTGGTGTTATATTTCATTATATTCTACTGAGTTATACTCGCCAGCCCCAGTCGTGTGAGAGAGAGCCAGGCGATTCTTGACTGCTATCCCAGAATGCACTTCTATCATCTATCTATCTAGTGCTATAAATTTGAGTGATGTAAGTTTGCCTGTAGAATGTATTGTCATCTATCATATCTTTTTACTTTTTAAACATTCAAATGACATGCACCTAAATGAAAGTGAAATTCTTTCATTTTTTTTTTAGTTCTAACTGAAATGGACATACCACACACAGTTTCTGCCAATCTCAGGTTACCTATAGAGTAGTATTGCATCCTTCTTATCTTCGAAGAGTCTATAGTTTTGTCAGATTTATAAAAGAAAGAATAATTCAAGCTGAATTATTTCATATTATATATTAATGTGTATAAATGATATAATTATATAATAGAGTTCAGATGCAAAAGCCTCTAAAAGCCATCTTGGTTTTAAATTAGATTACCAATACTTACATAGAAACCTATACATAGTAGCCAGAAAGAAATGGCCATTAAAAAAAAACAAAAAAACGTCAGACGTACTTTTTGCATCTAAACTCTATATATATTTAATTTATGTTTGCAGATCCTCAATGAGTGCCATTTTTGAAGAGTGCATACGTGCATTAATGGGAGTAAGGGAACTCTCGAGTGTGACGTAAGAGCCTGCGATGAATCATACATCAAATAATCCAAAAAGACAGGGAACAAAACATAGTATATTAGTCTTCAGGTGCCATGTTCAATACAGCAGCATCTTAGAGATCGCTCATCAGCTAAACACCAGAAGTTACTTCTGGTATCTCGAAACATATTCACCTTTTTCCTGATGAAAATTTAGTTCCGCCGTTTGTAAATTTTATGGATCTAACTTCCGGTCTTATATTGAAAATTGCTGTGTTTTATCATTTTTTTTTTTTTTATGTATTATCGTAATTATGAACACACTGGTTTGTAGTGCAAACTGTTTTACAGTTTACTTCATGTTGTTATTTTCCTTGTTATTTAGACCCAGAAATATTTTGTCATACATCCAGCTAATTTTTTTCATGTTTAGCAATAAAATATCAATTAAAAAAAAATTTGAATTGCTATTCTGCATCCTGTTTGCTACCTTAATTCAAATTCAAAATCCAGAGTGACAACACATTATATAACCAAATATTTTCCCTCCAAAATCACCAGTACAGATTAATCACACGTGTAAACTGAGCCTCCCGGTCACTATGGTTACACAGAATCGAAAAGAAGCGTCAATTCAGTTATTCGTTCAGACTGAAGCCACTCCTGCAAGCTGTTGTATGAACAGGACAATTGTAGAGTCACACCTGTTAGTAAACACGGTTGTCAATCCCAAACTCATCCTGTGCACATGGATATTGCCTCTGAGGTTTACTTGCCATTGTTTGGTATTAGATTACACACGCACGAGGACAGATTTAAATGACCTGCCATGTCATTACCTGATTATTCACGAATACTGAAAGCACAGTTGTGTTGGTCATTATCTGCTGTCATGAAATGACAGTTTGTGGCTTTTTTCATCGGTCTGTTATGATGATTGATGGAGACAGGTGGCTGTTCTTTACAGATGGCAACATATCAAAGTGGCATCATTGTAATGACAGAGCAGCCTATGACAGATATCAAACCAGGACTCGGATGCTTTAATGTTACAATGCTCAAAATCCCAAACTTTTTTATTTCCTATTGGACATTGAAACCTTTCATCTGATTCCACCGTGTCTGTTTTTTTTTTTCCTTCTGGTTGTGATGTGGCCGTGACAGTTTTAATCTGATTTATAAAATGGAATATATGTATATACGGAAACCTCACCGGGATGAAACCATAAATGCAAAGAAAGAAATTTAAAGATGACTTTGCCCAGATCAATGACATTTTGAGAGATTGTCTGCTTTGTTATAGATATACTGAAATCATTACCCTTCTAATGAAATTTCCTGCCAGAGAAAACAAAAACGTGGAAGCACTATGAGCTCTTTCATAAACAGCCTTTATTACATAAGTATATTCATCACCATAAAAGCATCGAGCCCATACACATATGGGTCTAGAGCTTTGCAGCAGTGGAGATTTTTATTGGTGGCTATAAAATACAATACACCAGCAGCACATACCACAGAGAGGAAGAAAATCACTTTAGCGCCTTACACTTTTTCGCGCTCTCGGATAAAACGGTCAGCCCAGGAAAACACCTTTGTGATAACAATTGCAGCCAGGCAGCCTAATGCACTTTGAAGCCCTAGTAAAGGCCCGGATGAAACTGGAGATTATTGCCATTTTGAGAGAGATCAATGAAGCTTTGCTAATAATTCACTGTAGGAGAACCTCTGGGGATGTGGTATTTATCTACAAATATCAGCTCTGGCCAGACCAATTGCAGTGTTCTCGCCTCTGGTGCCCACACTAGTTCAGTTGACCTAGTTGATATTGAATGTTTCCTCTTGACTAGAAGGGAAAAAAGCAGAAAAGAGAGAACGCGAGGAAGAAGGGGTGAAAAAAACATGATTGGGCTAATGATGTTGTGTGTTTGAACAAATGGGGACATGGTGCAGTCCACTTGATGTTGAAGGGTTAGTTCAGCCAAAAAATGAGAACTCTGTCATCATTTATTCACCCTGATTTTTTCCCCTAGCTACTCTTTTCTGTCTAATTAAAGTGAAGGAGGACTGGGGTTGTCGAGCTCCAAAATAAATAAACACGTAGTTTTTCCAAATCTGCAAAAGATTGCTTTGTTTGAGAAACAGACTGAAATTTAAGTTGTTATTCCCTGACACTTAGCAGCGAATAACTTAAAACTAATTTTATGATGCTCCTTTTGTGTTTTTAGAGCTTGACAGTTGCAGTACTCGTTTACTTTTATTATACTGAGAAGAGTAGCCAAAATATTCTTTAAAATCCCCCTTTTTGTGTTCAGCAGAAAAAAGAGGGTCAATTGCTCTTTACAGAAACATCCCATTAGTGAGTGTTAGTTAATGCAGTTTTTTTTTTTTTTTTTGCTGTGATTAATTTTGAAATAAACATAAACTAAGATTAAAAAATGCTTTAAAAGTTTGTGTGTGAGTGTGTTAACTAATGGTATTGTAAACTCAGTCACATAGATTTGATATAAAAGGTGATCAACAAGTGATTTTAATTTGATAAACACATTTCAATCACAGCGATCATTTTCTGTTTCAGCATGGCTCAATGGTAATATATCTCGTGGGTTTGTTTTGCAATGGGGTGCTTCTGTAACGACAGGGAGCAACACGGGTAGTAAAGAGACAATTAAGGCAACAACTTGGAGAAATGAGTGTGTGTCTTTCATGATTTTTTCCCCCGTCTTGGAGCGTACACTTTGTAGTCGTTAATTTAATTGCTGATATTCCCTGAATCCCTGAAGAATATAAAGGATTAATCATCCAGTTCATTTCGACGAGAGATATGGCCTTAAGTGAATTGCAGTTTTACCAATTTAACCCTGTCTGCCCCTGAATGTGACAAGATTAACATTTTCAATTAGCAATACGTAATTGCGGTGCACGCTCAGCGGCCTGCCCATATCCTCAAAGGTGGAGGGGGCATTTGAGCGGGCCGCTCTTATGGATCTAACGCACCCCTGTCTCTTTAAACGCACCTTCGACGTTCTGTCATCAGCGATGGCCAGGAAGTGTATTTTCACAGGCATCTTTGCGAGAGAATAAATCTGCGGATTTGAGGATAAAAAGAAAAAACGGGCACAAGCATCGGCATGAGTGTTGTAAAAATGATGGTTTCTCCTTTCTTTCTCAGGGGCGTTTGTGTTGATAAGGCAGAGCAGGATCAGCAGTCTCTTCCCTGTCTGGTTTTTAATGTCTGTGAAGAAACAGATATTGATTTAATCAGACCAGACTGTTGCGGCAGAAAGGTATATACTGCGGGAAAAATACCTTGAGCATTGAGGTAATAAATACTGCAGATGGACTCGTGTGAGTCGTTAAGCAGAACCTTTTGTGGGCTCCATTGACAGAAGGCCCCTGTGAATGAAGAGGCAGGCAAAGACGGAGAGTTTGTATTTTGGAGATAGGTGACTGATTTCACACTCAGAGATTTCTGCTGTGTCCTGCACATGCTAGGATCTAGCCAGATAGCGGGGCAGTCGCATATCAGCCCTTCCCTTCAAGGTGCTTACTATCGCATCGACTTGATAATAGAAATGCAGCTTTTTCAAGCTGACACTGTATTCATGGTTCACTCGTCAGTGGGGCATTACAGATGCATTCTGGGTATGTCTGAGATACTGTGGAAATTTCAAAGATAATGAATTGGCAGTTGTATGCAGCCACATTGACCACTGGGTGTATTTACATACCAAATTATTAAATCTGCTAGTGGCTAACACAACAGGAGCTGTGCATTTAAACTGTAACAAAATATTGAGTATGAATAATTGGATATATATAAATGGATGGGGTTTTTCTGCACATAGGTGACTAGATCTCAGGTGGATTGATGTCTGTATGTTCCATTTATTTTCTATATTGTGTTGCATTGGTGGGAGATTATACAGTGCCATTAATACATTTCAACCTCCCTGAATGGAATTGAGAATATATGCATTTCCCGAGAATACCAACGAACGATCCAGATTTCAATTCCAAGTCAGATCTTGATGCTCTCTTTCAGTTCTGTTTGTTTAGTGTTGTCCATCCTGCATATGCCACTGCATTTCGCTCAACTCACGTGTCCGTCTTGGGTCCTGTTGTTGTTTTTGCACCAGCAAAAGAAATCATATTTTACCTGAGTCGTTAATGGTCTTAGGTTGTATTGTTGCAAAAAAAGAGCACAATTAATCATATCACAACCGCAATGTCAGCCTTTGCGATTACATTACAGCAAATGTTGCGATTATATTAAATAAATAAATGTGTTAGTGGATGTAACAAGACATTCATTCTTGCTCACACCAGATGCGAATGAAGCAGTAAGTGCGAGTCATTTACATGTTAAGTCAATGCAAAGACACAATTAGACATCCAGCAGCAGGATTCGCGCGAATTAAGCGGAGCGTTAAACAAACTCGACATGTTCAAGCGGCCAACTACACGCGAATAGTGAGATATATTCGCCCAAGTCACCTTAGGTGTGAACGCACTTTTAGCAAAGAGGGATTACCATCGGGGCCATTGCCCAGGGGCCCTAGGGCTGCGGGGGGCCCGCGGTCGTGCTTCCACGAACCTGTTGTATTTTCGAACGAAAGTTGTTTGACCGTTTTACTCAGGGGACAACGCAAACGTTGTACGGAGGTGTCGGTCAGGGGGCAATGCAAACGTTGTGGCAACGTTGAGTGGAGGTTTCGCTCAGGGGGCGATGCAAACATTTTCCGAAGTTAGTGTTGTCCAGGGGGCCCACGGAAAAGATTTGCCCAGGGGCCCACCCGACCCATAAT
>JAUCMS010000062.1:5930661-5952714 GCA_032357445.1 Enteromius radiatus | reverse complement strand
GCCAACTACACGCGAATAGTGAGATATATTCGCCCAAGTCACCTTAGGTGTGAACGCACTTTTAGCAAAGAGGGATTTGAGAAAATGATTGGCACACTAGACAAGTATAGGTTACATCCAGTCACGGATTACCGTCGGGGCCATTGCCCAGGTGCCCTAGGGCTGCGTGGGGCCCGCGGTCGTGCTTCCACGAACCTGTTGTATTTTCGAACGAAAGTTGTTTGACCGTTTTACTCAAGGGACAACGCAAACGTTGTACGGAGGTGTCGGTCAGGGGGCAATGCAAACGTTGTGGCAACGTTGCGTGGAGGTTTTGCTCAGGGGGTGACGCAAACATTTTCCGCAGTTAGTGTTGTCCAGGGGGCCCACGGAAAAGATTTACCCAGGGGCCCACCCGACCCATAATCCGTCCCTGGTTAAATCCAGCTAAAATGTTTTGGGACAACATGTTAAAATGGGTATTTGTTTAATTTATCTGTACTTTTGACTTTTTTATTTTATTTTAAAATTAATTTAATGTAATTTAATTCAGTAACGTAAAGATGTTACTGTTATTTCATTTTGTACAATTTAGCTTTAATTTGTTGTTGCTAGATTGCACTGAATACTGTATCTCAGTTTCTCAAAAGCAATTTTGACCTTAATAATCGCAATCGCACATTTTTCCTAAATCGTGTAGCCCTACTGTGTACTTTGAAATGGCAAGAAACATTGAGTTGTCCCTAAGCAAATCACTCTGTCAGTTGGGGTTGGGTTAGGGTTAGTTATAACCCTAACCTAACACTACCCCTAAACCCTAACCTAACCCTAACCCTAACTAACCCTAACCCTAACCCTCGGTCCTTTTTAGTTAATGAAAAAAATACATCATAGCTTGATTGCTGAAACAATTGACTCGTATGAGTTGGTTATTTTTAGAGAGTTACAATGGAAACAGTGTAGTCTGATTCATAAGTGACTCTTATGAGCTGGTTCTTTTTTTAGTGAATCACAAACATACCTTGTGAACAGTTCAACTCTCATCATTCATTTCTTTTATTAGTGGAGGAAAGAAAGAAAGAATCATAATATTTTGTTTTACCAGATAGAGAATATTTTTTTTTATATAAGCAAAATTAGATATTATATCTAAAATACAGTATACCCAGATGATTTTCTTGAGCTGAACAAACATCTTAAAAATGGAAGTCTTATCTGATCTTGTTCTCCCAAGGTTTCTTGCTCTTTATGTACACTTCTTAAGGAGTTTTTGCCTTTTCATTCTTCTTTGTTTTGCTAGTGGAGTAAAGCAGTATACTTTGTAAAGCAGTTGAATTGAATCAAACTGAATTGAATCTTTTCATCTTTTTTATTTATTTATTTTTTCTCAAAAACTACAAATATAAATTCCAATTAAACACCTTCTGTTATTGCTTCGAAAATGTAAAGTTTAGCCCTAACCTGTTACCACCCATATTTTCCTTTAGACTGAACACTAATAACAAACCTTTTTTGTAAATCCAAGCTACCATTTATTCTCATTATTTCTGTTATCTAATTCCATGTTGCAGAGCAAGGATTTGTCCAGCTGTAACAGAATAACATGAAACCAGGGATATCCTAAAAGGGCTGAGACAAGAAAAGAAGTTTCTAGGTGGCTCAGATTGGCTCGCCTTTCATGTGGGTCCAAATTGGAGTCAGTGTAGGCAGGGAGGGGCGAGGGGGAGCTCGCAGTCCTCATTAGGCCCCTCTCTCTCCTCAGGTTGACCAGTCTCGGGGTCTGTAATGAGCTGGACATTATGCACAGCAGAGGGGGAAAGCAGGTGAGTCGCTTTTGTGTCAGAGAAACATCACATCCAAATGCTTCATAATGAGAGCCAAATCCTGGCCCACGATGGCCTATCTGACAGCACAATATCTGTGAATGATGCCTTAATTATATGAATTGACTCATCTTAGTGTTTTTGTTCGAGGTTCAAGAGACACTGTTTGCTCTGCCCCATCCCCCCCTCCCTGTCAACCAGACATAATTTGCAAGTCACAATGTCTGCTAGCACCATTCACGCAACTGTTAGACAGCCCTGTACGGTTTGTCAGTGAGAGAGCCGTCCCTGATCAAGCGGCTACAGGTGACCGTTTAGACGATAATGGGAGTTACTGTTTCAGTTGATAGAAATCCTCTGGAAACTTGGGTATTACAGTACAGTAGCTGCACCAGAAATCACAAACTCTATGCGTAGGTACTTTTTGTGAATGAGTTATTAATTAATATAGTTAAAAATCTATGTGTTTTTTCATGTAATCTGTGTTTAGTAGTAGGTCAGACAGACTTTCGGTTTTATGAATACTTAACGACTTCGTCTTGGTAAAACTCAACTGTATAACTGGAAAATGAGCCTGTTTTCAAAAATGCATCCTTTAAGATTTTTTAGATATTATACCTACGTAGAAAGAAATTTTGCACTTCAAATAGGTAAAAAATGTATTTGCTTTAGGTGCGTATAGCCAAAAAAAAAAAGACATTACAAGTAAAGAAAAAATACAGGTATCCTGTCAATCAAATTCCCAGCAAAGAGTTAGTATTTTAAGAACACTCATTTTTACAGTGCTATTAAAAACAATTTACTCCTTGATTTTAGGAAACCTGCTGACTAATTCAAGTGCTCCAATGAACGTATGACATATCTTGACCCACTCTTGGATTTGAATATACAAACATTGCTCTTGGATTTGAATATACAAACACTGTTCTTTTAAGAATCATCGCTGTTTTATCCACATATTGATAACCCTCATTGTCCCTTGAGAAGAATTTAGTTAGCAGTAAATCCGGTAATAGCCAGGAGGTTTTTACTGAGATCATAACGAGGCAGGTACGTCGTGGATTATAGTATGGATTACAGTCTAGTTTCGTTCCACCGTAATAGAACATTTCACGACAACCACTGAGCCGTGTAGAAACACTGATTGATTCTGATTGATGAAAGCTTATGTCTCAGGGACCGGGTGAGACTGAAAGTAAGTTGTGGCTGCATTAGCCTTTGCAGATACACAAATCATACACAATTAATAAATCATTGCTAGTTCAGTTAGTAATTAGAGAAGGGAGGCTACGAAGCACTCGGAGCCGTGAGGTAATTAACGGGTAGGAATCTAAATGAAGAAAAGGTATTCTAAGAAATACACTAGCGCTCACAGGTTAATTGTGCAGTTTAGTTATTAATACAACGCGATGACAGTAAGCAAGAAAACAAAGACAAACAAAACGACCTCAATTGGAGGGGAAAAAAAAGCCTCACTTATAGTGATGACTTTTGCTCTGCACCATTGCTGCAAATTTGCTTCAATATTAGCAAAATTTTGCTGACAGGATGCAAGCTGTGAAGGAGGCTTAAAGTTTCCAGACACTCCGGCTGTGGCACACACAAAATCTCAGCACAGAGGGCATCAGCGCTCTCTCCCCGGTATCCCGCATGCTTAGCGACTCTCTCACACACACACACACACACACACACACACAGACAGATATACACACATGCCATTTGCTAGGAAACCTTTGAAACAATAGGGAACATCATTAGCTCACTGGAAAGCCCAGCACAGATTGAATAGGCGAGGAGAAAGGGTGTTGTGTCAAATAGTCCAAATGGAAAAGGCGATGCCCACAGGGAGTGTTGCTCCACCTCTCAGTCTATTGACGTGCAGAGAAAAGGGATGGCACTGGGGAACAACAGAAGAATAGCTCGTATCTCAGCACAGGCCTCTTCTAGGAGCCCGTTACATTACCAGTCCATTTATCTTAACAAAACACTATTCAAATGACTCTGCCTGATGGATTTGCGAGACTGAATTTTTCACCATCTAATCTTTTTTAACTATTTTTCCCGCCCCTAATTGCACCATCAATGCATGACAAAAACTTTGATCAAACACCGCGAACATCTGTTAGTAGTCTTATTGTTTAGTGGACATAAGGAGCCATACATGCATTTTTTCTATTTTTAGGTTTTTCTCTTGTCCAGTGTTTTTTTGTTTGTTTGCTTGTTAAGTATAAATATAAACAAAATCTAGTGAAAGTTGCAGTGGGGTGTAAATACAGTAGTGTAACAATGTTTCATGTTTTTCAATCAATCAATCAATCAGTCTTTAACCTTTAATTATATAGCGCTTTTAACAATACATACTGTGACAAAGCACTGAACATTATCAGGTTTGGAGAACAGAGTGTCAGTAATGTATGATGACGAGATTAAACATTCATTTCAACTGAAGGCATTTCATCATTGAATGCAGAGACGTCGTTGTCTAGATCAGCTCAGTTTCAATAAGATCTTTGTGATCAAATCAAATGATACTTGCTAGAAATTAAGCATCCCCAACTAAGCAAACCAGAGGCAAAAGAAGTTTGTTATGGTGTGTGCACAACAAAAGTGTATTTAAATATTTGCGTGAGTTGATAGGATACATGCAAATTGACGGCGGGAACACAAACGGTGCGAATTGGGCAACATAACGTCCGCAAATTTGCGATATTCGCTTCAATGTCGCCTGGTCATGCAAGTTGAGCAGGAAATTGGCATGGGGCATTGTTGTGCAAACCAATCAACGAAGAGATTTTTGACCATTTCAGTTTGACATGACTGGTCATATCACAAAATGTAGGAGAGCATTATTATGTTTTCATTTGCACAAGTGATGTAAGAAACGTCCCACATGCAAGCTAGAGCGAGTAGAACAATGTGAATGTTCGCTTTACTTTTGGTGCACACACTCCGTTATGCTCACCAAGGCTACATTTACTGTATGTGGTAAAATACTTTAAATACAGTAATATTGCAAAATATTATTACAGTTTAACACTGTCAGTTTATCAATCACATGATCCTTCAAGAATCATTCAAATATGCCAAATGCTCTTTCAGCATGTTCATGCTTAACAGTTTCAAATAATAATAATTAATAATAATAATAATAATAATAAACTGGGATACTGTGATTTTATTTATTTTTTTGTTTTTTTCAGGATTTTTTTCTTTTTTTTTAACAATATAGAGTTCTTTACTTTAAATTCAGTACATGCTTGCAGAGTTAAATTATTAATTTGGTTATTATGTATGTATGTATGTATTTATATATAATGTATGTAATCATATTTAATACAATTTTCTATTTATTATTAATGTGTTAATTTGTTTGTATGTATATATATATATATATTGCAATTTGTGCAGAACTTTGTGGAATTAATTTTAGCATTTTTTTTGGCAAAATAATTAGTAAACGAACACACACAGGTCTGGGATTGCAGGCAGCTGTTAAAGGTATAGATTCCATGCATTCCCAGAAATGTGCAGTCATAATTGAACAGTACTGTACCAAGGAGGTCTTACGATAGTCAAGACTCATTTTGGATCCAAAACAAACCACTAGTCCGTCTCATTGTTTGGCGTATTCTTAGTTTTGAGCGTTCCCTGCCGTGTCTGAAGCTAATGATCTTTGGTTTCGTCCACCCGCTGCTAGCAGTGGCATATGGGTGCATATAACGTGCAGAGCAGAAGAGCAGGTGGGGAATGCGCAGAGATACGCCGCGGCTCTGCATTGTTATAGTGGGACCTAAAGAAACAGAATAACAAATTCATGCTGCATGTCGTGCTGTAAATAATTTAGTAGGAAGCTGTCCACCGCTTCGGCTTGTTCGGTTTGCTGACAGCCATGTTTAATAATACTCCTATTTACTGACCCCAGAACTTATAAAGTAGCGTTTCAGCGAAGATCTAAACATTAAAGGGATTCGAAGAATAAAAAGTTCTCTATTGTGCCGGCCTGTTTGTGCATTCGATGACTTGGAAAAAATCAAATGTGCTGTACCTTGGTCTTCGGGACTGTTGGGTTTTGACAGTTTGGCACTCTTTGATCACTCAGGAATAAACCAGTGCGCAGAGTTCACAGCGAAACCGGGAAAGTAATGGGCTCTTCCGTTCAGCATGTGTTGAGACCTCTGAATTTTTAAAGGCAGATTTGTCCACTATGAAAAAAGATGCGGCAAAAAAGACAGTGTGACTATGAATATATTTTCCCTAAGAATCGGACCGTGGTATTAATCAGAATTATGGGAACAGTTGATAGGCACATAATATAACTTTGATCCATAAAGATGAGGTGACATTTTTACTCTCACTCATCTCATAATTTATTAAAGAAATGTTAAATTTGACATAATCGAGTCCATTATACGAATAACACTAAATAAGTTATTATATCGATATCTAATGCCTAACCTTATATCATTTTCATTGCCACACATATTGCATGAATTATTTCTCAAAGGACAAAATATTCCTTTGGAGTCAGAGTGAATCCTTGGGATTAAATTTTGAATATTCCTATTCCTATTCCTCTCTGTAGCTGCCTGAGAACGCCGCAGAACAAGGTCATTTTGCAATTTTGCAAGGTCTTTCATCCAAATTGAGTGAACCTTTAAGCTAACCTTGTAAACAGAAGTTGAAAAATAAATAACTCAACAAAATATAAGCCACACAGTTTTGAATGCTCAAAAGTGATTTCTGTCAGCAGTAAATAGTGCATTTGGAAACTTGCGTGAACAGACTTCAAGCAGTAAAGCCTGATAAAGCCACTTGGTGACCATAACTGTCACATATAGAGCCACAATAACCTTTATGCATTTACCTTTGAAAAGTATGTATTGTCAGGATGTAAACATTACACAAACACATTAGCACATTGTTTGATGCTCATAATTAAGTAAATGCCATTATAAAACCCTTTCCTCATCGTTTTCCAGTTTCTGTAAATGCATGCAGGTGTGCTGACGCAATTAAGATAAGAGAATATGCATGTAAGCATTTATGTGTTGGACTGTTTGTCTTAACATTAATGTAATGAGCTTCAGCTTCTCTGTGGAACTGAGACGGTAGGTGCAGAACAGAAGAAAGGGAGCGAGAGCTTGACGTGACAATGTCTTTTAATTGTACTATGAATTACAGCAGTTCTCTTTTAAGCTACAGGTCAGCACGTGCGCCTCCGATCTTGTCAGACACAGACACTCATTTCCATTAAGTGCAGCCTGCACACAAGACTGCGGTGAACAAAGGTTTAAATCCATTTAACTTCTCAGCTCTATTTTAGAAACAGCAATTCCAGCTCTGTCACGAGCCCAGCAGAATGACAGAAAACACTGCCTATCTGAATTAAAGATAATGAAAGATCATTCTGCAGCTACAAGCAATAGTCTGTGATGATCTCCCACATTCTGTCGGCCCTTTTTTTTTACTTCCAGAGAACATTGTGCCGTTCGTAATTCCTCCGTGTAGAATTGAGCAATTAGTGAGTGACGGTGGAGGAGAAGGAGGGGGTCTCAATTGAAATATACTTTGCTGAGACCCATGTTCGGCTGCCCTTGGGCATTTATTTCTAAAGTTTGTGTTTAATCACACAATCTCGACCATGATGGTTGTGACAGGTAATTTCCGTAATGCCGCTGACAAAGATGGATTACATGGAGGCCTATTTGATCCCATGCTTTTGTGTGCCGGTGATAAGACCAGGTAAGGGTTATCTTGGTATGAGTGCTGGCACGATATAGCTACCTAATAAGTCCCAGGATAATACAGTGTGAACGTTAAGGGAGTCGTTGTGAACGGCAAGAGGAGTAGCTTGAAAGAAAGACAGAATGAATGGGTTACATTTATTGGTGGAAACAGATTGAGCAATACCTGTGGTCTCAATCGTTTCTTCTTAGTCATTGGCAGTTTTTTTTTTTGTTTGTTTTTTTTTTGTGAGTCGACTAATATTTCGGCCATATTGATCACGTTTTGTATTTGCTTAAACATTGAGTTTAAAATAAGGGGGGAAATAATAAGAATAATTTGATTTTGAAGTTGAAAATAAAACAAATATTATTGGAGTACAATTTACTTTTTCAGTCTTTCAGCAATATTATTTTTTTCAGTCTGACAAATTCTAAAAAATATTATTACTACTTTAATGTTTTTATATTTTGTTTATTAATAACACTTAATATTATTACCATCAGTTATTTTTTTAATAACGGCAACAGTTTTTTGTAATCTATGAATATATTTATTGAATATATGATTATATACAAACCCTATTTCCTATTTATAAATTAACTCTCTCATGAAATATCTTTAATGTATCAACAATATTAAGTATCTTGTCTTAAGGTTACAAAGGTTTGTACTACAGTCAGAAATGTTGGCCATAAGGTATTAAAGATTTGAAACAACAAATAAAGCATGTGTGTAAAGTTTTCATAAAGTATTATTTATTGTGTACATTTTTTTAATTTGCACTTTATCTTTATCCCCAGTTATTTTTATGATAATAATGAAGTTTTTGACCACAAGTGCTGCTGGGTCTCTTTCCCTCAGTTTAATCTACACACTTTGTTGAGCGGGTAAGATCCACTTTTTCCCATCTATTGTTGGTAAGATGCAGCGTGTGGCTATTTCCTGTTTTCTCACCCTCTGAGAGGAAGCGCATTGCATTCAATACAGGTGTGAAACCTTCATTGGAATGCATCAGGCGGCTAACGCAATAGTTTTTAGAGGCGTCTCATTGACTGGAATGATATCTAGGTGCTCGCTTTTCTTTTAAATTGGAATCAGTGATGGAACAGTTGGAATATTAATGCTTTTCTGAGTCGTTTAGCATTTATGGAGCTATGGCAAAGCAACATGAGTCCCATTGTGGACCTCCTGTAGTGTTCTATCTTCTCTGTGGTGCATTTAATAATTGGTACTCATTTTCATTCCTGCCACCCTAGTAGTTCAGCAGCTGGGTAATTACTGCAAGCCAGCTTTAAGACTATGCATGTCAGAGCATTGTGTGTGTGTGTGTTTTCCTCAACATGTTCACCAGATAATTCTACCCATTTCTGTCGGTCTCTCCACTTGTTTCGAAACTACATTTCACAATTCACTTATTAACACCTAGCGTTATTTGTAACACACAACATCGTGTTACATCACGTTAACACTCGAATTGCATCCCTCAAGAAATGCTTGCACCCAAGAAGTGAATTTATCTCTGTCCGGGAAGAGCTTGATCCCATTTGCCCCGGGGCGACAGAGGGCTGAAATCTCTGGTCAAGGCCTGTCATAATAAGACACTGACATGATGTCCAGATGTAATCTACGGGCTACTAGTTAAGCTCATTGTGCATTGCTTTGAGGAAGCTCAGACCTGAACTTCTTTTTATGCAGCACTGGAAAAGAGGATGTTTCTTATACATTGACATAATTAATCAGGAGACAGCGTGCTACCTCAATTAACACCGTAGGGAAAAGTGGAATTGGCCTCTTTTTGTATGTTGTGGCAGATTTAAGGACCTTTGCGGTGAGCAAACAAATGGAGAGGTCTTTAATGAGCAGCCAGAGTCGGACGAATAAGCTTGGAAATATAGTACGAATGACGGTTATTTTAAGTAGCTAGGTAATTGATGATCTTACAGGAGAACAGGGTGATTGGAAATGGATGGATCATTTAGAGTTTGCTAATTGATTTTGGGCTTCGTTAAAAGGGTAGTTCACCCAAAAATGAACATTTTGTCACTGTTTACTCACCCTTATGTTGTTTCAACCCACCTTTCTATTTTTCAATGGAAAACAAAAGAAGATATGTTGAGAAATGTCTTGGTGGTTTTTTTTCTGTGTCAGTAGTCAGTTTTTTGACCCCATTGACTTTAAATTGTATGGAAAAAAATGCAGAGAAGACAGAAAGTGATAAAAATAAAAAAATAAATGACGGCAAAATGTACATTGATTGGGTAAATAAAGCCTTCAGGTAGTCGTACCATTGCTATAACATGTTGAGTGTAAGGCTAAATCTTGCAGAAGTTTATTTGGAGATTGCTTCAGTCGGTGGGTGATGTCCGTAATGGTTTGCATCAAGATTTCGTTCTGTCAAATCTCATAAAACATCATGACGGCGAAGCCGGTTTGTTTGCCTGTACACGCTAAAAGTAACAGAAGAAACGGTACCATCTGTCCTCCTTTTAGTAAGACTGACTGGCTCCGAAGTTCAGCGCAAACATCAGACATTTTGATATAATTTGCCAGCTGCTGGCTTAGCTGGCGTTTGAATTACAGGTGCCGTGGCGGGTTGGTTGTGTGAGAGGGTGTATGAATGAGCAGGGCGTGTCTCAGAGCAGCAGCTGATGATTACAGGGAGTGGTCTCGGGAGACGAGTACTCCTCCGATTGTTCCCTACCTCACGCTGCCACTTAAATGAAGGCAAGTCCCTCCGGAGGGCCTTTGCTCTTTTGCAATCTTCATAAGGAAGTGGGAAGCTAATTAATGATATGCTAATGACTTCAACGCAGCATCCCTTCGCAAGACTTTCGCAATATTGATGTACTTGGACCCGCTGTTGTATTATACCGTAGATGGAGACGTCAGTGAAACCCATTTACTTCAAATGTGCCTCACGGTTTAACAGTCCTAGGCTTTTTTCCCCTTGAAAGTATTAACATTATTAGTAATATTTACAGGATTAGCGCAAATTCACAAAGCGATCTTACATTTCAAGCTTATTTGTGACATTTTATGCTGGTGCAAGTTACCATATTATACTGTGTATCTGATTAATCTTGTAAGTATTCTGAGACTTCAGTAGTAAAGCACTTCAGTTTACTGATGAGCATTTATTGTTTAGCTTTAACACATCCAGCTCAAATGAGTAATTTTTCTTCTTCAAAATAGTGTTCAGTGTTGGTTCATTGTTCATCTTATTTTTCTCTACATGTTTTCGTTAACAATGTTTTAATTGATAATCTATTATTTACAATTAGGGTGTACATTTTCCACCACATTCTCTATCATTGACTAAATCAAAACATGCTTTAGTGAGTTAATATTTTTGTCAGTTCATTTTCTTGGATTTGAAACAGTATTTATAGAATCGCACATTCCGTTAATTATAGAATGTCCATGTGAATGTGACACATAAACCGACTGAATCCCTTTTACATCATTTATGTCATCGTTGGTAAGGTTTTTAATTACTGGTGTGAATCTTTCTTTACGCTGTGTATCTTTTCATTTTTTATTTTTTTTTTCCTTTTAACTCACTCGAATCAAGACAGCGCCATGCTCAGCGGTGCAGGACTTTCAGAGCTCCACATATTAAGCGGTTAATTAATGGACTCCTGTCCACGTGCCTCAGTTGGATCCGTGGTGGAGGAGGCCCGCACGTCAGCTCTGATGGAACGCGGATCCGTCAGCTCTGAGGCTTTTCCTGTTGGTCGGTGCTGAACCGTTACTGCATGTGACAGCCCCTGGTCCTGTCAGAACGAATCGCCCCCTCCTCACGGGCTCTGCAGCAAAGGAAAGTGACACGTTAATGGAAGCTAAAGCACTCTAATGGCAGTGCCTGGTGAAAGCACGGGGAAGTCATCCACTGCGTTTGCCCCAGCTCTCTAAGATGTCGCTCCGAATTGCCGTCTGGGCGTAAAGAGCACCCGCCCTCGCCCCGGCCCTGTCCGCAACCCTTCCCCTGTCCCTGTTTGTACAAACATCCTTTTAGTGCGTTGTTTTTTTTATAGCCTGTATATATCTGCTCTGGACCTTTGGGGTTTCGATTAAGAGCTGAAGAACTAATTGGTAGAAAAACACTTCAGCATTACTTGTTATGATTTTAGCACCCACAAACATCTAATTAGCACTCTACCGCTGGCCTCCATCTTTTCTGAGCGTTTGTCTTCTATTTAAAGGATATTCTGTTTCCATGGTTTTTATATATGGGAACACTGAAAAAGAGAAGAGCGGGAGAAAATAGAAAAAGAAGAAAAGGCACCGATTCTCTCGTCTTTTGCTTCCCCCCGCACGTTTCCACAGAGGTGATTAACGGTGAGATGGGATTGTTTTTGTTGCCAATTAAAAAGACAGCAAAGTCTTAATGCATTGAAATGAGCGCAGATCAGCAGCTGCTGTCAAGCCAAAGCTGGGGGTGGACAGCTAGCGTCTCTGCAGCTTCTGCTCTAGGTAACCAGCTGTGTGGAGGTGCTAAGGATCGCTTGCCTCGTCCCACCCAGTAATCAATTTGCAGGCCCCTAGCGCAGACAGCAGCGGGGTAACAAACGACTCGCATTTCTGTTGCTTCCAGACGCACACTCAAGTGCTAATGAAAGGCAGTCTCAGCTGCCATGCAATCTGCCTGCACTCCTCATTGCCCCCGAAAGTCCCCCATGCATTGGGCCCATTGTCTCTGCGCCGCCGTATTTTTGCTGGAGCCCCATCTGTTTCCGTAATTACTGTCATGTAAACTGACTTTTCCAAATTGTGCGATGTGCAAAGTAAAAGAGCGGCAAGGAATCTCTGATTAGCCTCCCGGCGCTGATCGGCGCTAATGCGGCCGTCTGTGGCATTTGGAAAAGTGTCGCATATCCGGAGACGGACGGAGGGACGAGTTGAATTCCTATGCAGGCCGTGACCGCGCCAGACTTCGTGCCCTGCCACGGTCCCGCGCTTCTATTTCCAGCCCCGAATGGAGAAAATATATCGCTCCTATTCAGTTGTGGCATTTTTTTATTTTATTTTCCTATTGGAAATGATTGGAGAAGTTGCCTGCATTCTCCACCAACCGGGAGAAACAAACAATACTATTTACAATGAGTCTCAGCCATCACAGCCTGAACGCCTGGCTCATCGGTTCCCGCTCAGCCCGGCTAGATAATGGCTGATTTTTCTGCACAAAACCCATCACGCTGTAGCTGAGGATGTTAGCCATCATCCTGACTTAGGATTTACATTAAGCAAGCCAGGATCGTAATGAAAAATAACACTAACAATGACCAAACCGGCTCCCTGCAATCCACCTCCATGTGACTTCATCAATCTTCCCTACACGTTCAGCACCTGCTGCAGTCCTGTCAACTTCCTGACACAGGGTGGAGGCAGCCAGTCCTTCCTTATTAGTCTGTCAGCGATGGTGATGCTCACATCGGGTGCTCAGGCTGAAATGGAGCCCGGGCCTGTAGCTCCGCACCCTGCTACTGAAATACACCCAACCTGATCCTAAATGACAATGTGGCAAGCACTGCCACAGCTCATTTACTCAGACACTCTGAGGGATCTAAACACGCCAAAAGTTGCGCCGCACCTCCGAAAGCTGCTGTGCTTCGTCTCAAGCATCTGAGGGATGTGTTGTTTGTCGTATGTGTGTGGATTTTCCTTTGCATATCGCCCTCTAAGTGGGGCGACAAGGTGATGTTAGTTGTCGTTTGGATCGAAAATGTTGTTTAGAAGAACACATCTCCATCTTTGACTTTGTTTTGCTGTTGGTGTGCCTTCGAGAGCATGTCATTAATAATTAAAAAAACATAATGGAAACAACCAACCATGTTGCCTTTTAACAGGAGAGTCAATTTGTTGTGGTGTGGTGGGAAGCAGGCTGCTTTTAGAAACACAATTCATGGGGAGGGATTTGTATTCGTGTTTGTCATATCTAACTGATAACGCCACAACAGAGCGCCAAACGTGTATTGCAAATGAGCAACGGCAAAGCAAAATAAGTATTAAGGATTAGCCACTGACAAGCTTTTTTTTTTCCACCTCTTCAGGTGCATATGTAGCAGGCCCTTCTCATTAGTGTTGACGTGTACCATGGCACACAATAACAGTTATTACACCGAGCTCACTTTTTCTGTCAGTTACTGAAGCTATAAAATGTCTGTGAAATTCAATCTAAACAGTAAAAGCTTGAAATAACCGTGAACAGTTTTCCAGCTCAGGGTATGATTAAATTTTCTTCTCACCTTAAATGGGGAGAAATTCTTCCTTTTTCTGGGGTGGTTTCTATTGTTGTTGTGCGGTTATATAAAAGCACTGATTGTGGAAAACGGTTAACAGAGTTAATACTGTATGTTCACGTCCATTTAAGTGGAAAAGGGACTTTTTTGTTGCTGCTTTGGCCTTGTCCAAAATCTGTCTGAAGCTGTATTTATTTACTTTCAAAAATTGTTCCTGGTATTATTGTATGTTAGTCGGCTCATGTTCATGTTAAGGGTGGAAAAAGTATAACTTTCATCAAAATTGTAATAACTTTCTCCGCCTTTGCTGATGTAACCAAGGCTGTGCGGGTCACATACTGTGTGGGCTCATTTGGTCACACTCATATCACATATATTTAAAAAAAATGTTCCAGTGTTTTATTTATTTATTTATTTTTTTAATGCAATTTCATTGTTTAGAGAAATACCTTTTTTTATGTTCCTTAGAAAAAAGCATGGCGGTTTGGAACAACCACAGTTTAATACTGACATAACTTTAATTTAATGCCAGAAGATCTAGAAATATGTAGTAAACTGTTATCGAAGTAACCCAAAAACTTCACCAGTTTTCAGCATGGGAAAGATCAGAGCTTTCGCTTATTCTATTTTTAATAGAATCGTGCTATTCTTTGAATGAATTTGACATTAGGCTGTTCTCCGGTACCATACAGTGCAAAAGAAAAAAAAGCACACAAGCTTTAGAAACGTTGTTGCCTCCCTCCCCCCTCTTTCTGCCCATCTCAGACAGACCAATAACACAATGTACACAAGAAATCTGAGAGAGAGCCATCACTGACAAACAAAGAGATAAACGAGGTTTCTCTCTCTCAATATGCAGTCCCTGCTTATTTATTCAGTAAAGGCGAAGACAACAGACGCACTGCAAAGGGCAGCCATGGCTCATCACATGTCAAAGGCACAGTGACACGCAGCGAAATAAACACTACTATCTGCGATGAAACGCTGGCCGAATGCTCTTTTATTTCTTAAAAAAAAAAAAAAAAAACATCCACTGGTTGACGGTCAAGTTAATATTTTGTACTCTGTAGCATCAAGACAGGAAAAAAATGGAGGAATGCAGGAGGAAAGGCCGAGAAGACGTCTATGGATGGGGAGGGGGAAGAAATAGTCTTGCCTTCAGGCTATGAGTGGGGTGGAGAAAAAAAAGAGTAAAATGGAGCAAAGCAGTCTGCTGCCCTCTCCATAATACATGTCTGCCGGCTCCTCAGAAGCCCTTTTTAATTACGGCCCCTCGTGCAACATAGAAAAACATTGATTTTTATGACTCTGGTCTTTTAAAGTAACAAGGATATGAAATCTTGTTATGGATTTGTGAGTCACCTTAGGTTGTAACGTGGCGCAAAGAGGGAGGGAAAAAGATTAAAGAGAAAGAACATGAATAATTCAAATTCTTTTTCCCCCTACTGTATTTCTTTGCACTTTCTGCTTAGACCTTGGTCGGCCCGTCGGTTGAATATCAGTTGTATTTAACATTTAACAGCTGTTAATGAATCTACAATAAAGGCCTTGCTGCTGATAGGGAGATAAGGGCCAGAGTGGTTTTAAAAGAAGCGTGATGAACAATAAATTCAAACATTTGTGTGTGCTTTAATTAATTATTTAGTACCTCACATTTGGCCTAGTGTGCACACAAATGTTCTTTTATGATTCAGATAAGCAGTTGCTCTGTTGTGTTGCCCTTATACAGTATGTCTCTGTTTCAGTTTGCTCAGTGAAGCTTTTTTTCTTCTTTTTTTTGGGGCAAGGCATCCTTTTTCATAAATAGTTACTGATAGTAATTTTATTTCTTTACTTTTACATTTATTTATTTATTTAATCCTCAAAGACAAGCATATTTTTGATTCAGTAGCTTCAGATAGTTAAATATTTTTATTTATTTATTTAAATTAGAAATCAGAAATGATTCAGATGGTTCATAGTAGGAATTCACTTTAAGTTCTGCATTGATGTTGGTGTTTTTTTTTCTTTTTAGTATTTTACATATCAAACTTACTTTTGATATCAGTGATATCTAATAGCAAATTACCATATTTACAACAACTAAAACATTTACATACATATCACATTTTGGTTGCCATGGTAAATTTAAAGCACATACAGTATGTAAACATTTTAAGTTTTGACATACATTTTTTCTTATTCTTTTTTTTTCTTGTATGCTAGCTTTTGTAGAGATATTCTTTATACATTTGATTTTATATTGTTAGGTGAGCACCACTACAGGTTTCTCCCACATACACATTTCACAGGTTTAAAAAATCACTTTTTGTAATCCCTTTTTTAAAATATTTTTGTGTGTGTGTGTGTGTGTGGTTCATATCAATACAAAATTACACATTTAAATACAACCTTTATGAATAATTCAGCTGCTAATAATAATAATTATGATATTAAAAAATGATTGAAAAAATCATGTAGCCTACTAAGTCAAACTTAAATACATAACGTTGAGTTATTTCTTAGCTACCAATTAACACGTGACAAGATTTACTTATTCTATTTTACTCTGTATCAAATTACTCCAGGTGCTAGTAAGGTGCTAGAATCTTTATCCAGTGATTATCCACAGTAAAATCTTTTCATTTATTTAATAGTGGAATAGTAAATAGCCTAGTGTTATAACTGATGTAAATTCAATAAAGGTATTAGTTTGGACAGGTCTTCCTTACAGCACAAAGCATTACAGGCTGATAGGAAATTATTTTAATGGAACACAAATGTAATAGTAGTTGGTTTACGTGCTGAGAGTGCATTTCTATGCGCGCGCTTTATGTGGCGCCATAATAATAAATTATAAGGACAATTCAGTTTCACGCAAGAGAAAAAATGAAGAGATTCCCCCACCCCCGGTAAAAATGAATGTGTGATTTAGGATTGGCCCCCGCCCCGCATCTCTTCGCCTCGGAGATTCAGATGCTGCTCAATGAAACAGACGGTGCGCCCGGACTCCTCTGACAGCGAATGGAAAATCACACCCGCTTCAACTTTACTACGTCCAGTCACCAACTCTCTTATCTTTTGCCCGTGATTGAGTTTATTTACAATCGCCAGAAACGGACTGAATAGAGTTTCGTGCATATTTACAAGGGCTTTACTCAAATCATCACGGACAAGAACAGACGCGCGCTGTGTTTTCGCTCACCACCGGGACGCTCGCGCTCAAACATCCACATTCGCTCGTAGCCGGTTATTCAGCCGCGTTTGCGCACACTCCGCTGGCTGCTTCCAAGGCTTCATAACAGCAACCGATCCTGCTAAAGCAGTCTTTAAAAACCCTTGAAACTCGGCGGTCAGGACAGGACAGGACGAGCGGACGCAAACACAATGCAGCATCCCCTGACGGGCGGAACGTGCGTCGCCCTGCCAAACGTGGACATGTGTCCGCAGCTCTCCTGTGCCTTGACTTTCATGTACTTACAGCAGGTGAGTGAGTGAGCTCCTCTCTCCGAGCCCGCGGAATCCAGTGCAAATATGCGAAACGCGGTTTGTGGCAAGCTGTTTTAGCATGCATATCTTTTTTATTACTATAGTGGCTTTGAAGTTTTTTCAGTGTCACTAGTATCAGCTCGTTAGATGCATGTAGACTAATTTTGGTAAGCTAGTCGCTGGCTGCTACTCTCTACCAGTTAGCACCTAGTAACTATTCAGGTAGTGTGTATTTAGACACTATTTAGACAATATTAGTTTTCAGTTGTTACTAGCAAGTTTAATTGAATTGAACTGTAATGTAAACGTGTGAGCTAGTCATTACTTAAGACAACTGAAACTGCTGAGGTAAGATATGTTAGCATAACAGTTGGAATAGTTTCTCACAAGCAGGTGCTAGTCACTAAAAAGTCTAGTAGCTAAATCTGGGGCCAGTTGCATTAACTTATTAAGAACATTCTAAAAAGTTTGTCATCTTTTTTTTTCTTTTCATTTTTTTCAAGACAGGTTATTAACTTTATAAATTGGTTACACAATGCTAGATTGGTCTAATTTGAATCTGAAATTTATGACTGATTCCCTCTTGATTAACTGCTGGTAAGACACAGTCTTAACTTTGTGGCTATGTCTACTATATACTACTGGCCCCACAAATACATAAAAGTCACTATTAGATATATTGTAGAATCTAATGCATTTGTAGACTTGTGAAACTTTAGTTACTAGTCACTGCTGGATTACTTACTGCTAATTAAATAAACAAGTGCTAACATACAAAAAAGGTAATAGTAAGGTATAAATGTTCATGCGGCTTGCCACAGACAGCGTGTGTGAGTGTGGGTGTGCGACCAAGTGTAAGTGGAACACAGATGAAAGTGGACAGTTTGGTAAGGGAGGGTTTTTGTCTACTAGTGTGTTGGCGTTCTGGTCGTGCATCTTTTGTGAATCATCTGTCGCTATTTAAGTTTGCGCATGATCAATTTAAATAAATAATCTGTCATGTCATCTGTTTTGAATAAGCCTTAAAAGTAGTCTATAAATAACTGCGCATCCTAAGCTTGTTTGAAAGAGTGTGAGCTGGTTTTCCACGTCTTGTAGAGGTAACTCACACTTGATGTGGTTTTACTGTGTGATAAACAATTCTGCTGACTCTCATGACTTTGCTACATGATATCTACATGTGCTCAGCATATCGTGTGTGCATGTGTCTGTTTAATGCATTTTGCTTGCTTTAGTTCTCAATCGTTTGATGTGTGTGTGTGTGTGTGTGTGTGTGTGTGTGTTTAATAATTACTCTTATTAAATCATATTTAAATCTCTTTTATGATTAACTGGGATCATATTGCACACACACACACACAAAAAAACATTTTTAATTTAAAGTCATTAATGTGCTAGACTGCACCCTTGGGCGTCTTTTCATCCCCTGATTATCTGATACACTTGATTGTCATCGGTGCCTTTTCCAAACAGTGAGTCGGCTCCTAGAGTGATGACAATTCAAGGGGATTTATCAAATCAAAAGTTAATCTATGGTATTGATCAGTCATCAGATCCTATGTGCCAGTGCATGTCTCTCTCCAGACTCGACGTGACTGAGATCAGTGATCTCATTTAACTTTCATCTGTCGCACCGAGCCACCATTACCTTCAGTGACATCTCTAACCTTTGTCTTTTCCAATAGAAATTGCATTCCATGTCAGTTTAATTGCAAATACATCTGAGTGATATATATATATATATATATTTTTTTTTTTTTTTTTTTTCTAACAAAGAGTCAGGTTTCATTTCTCTAATCAAGCCAGAGTATGTCAGCCATCCATTTCTATAAGAGAACAGATGCTACTTCAGTACCAGGTTGCATGAAGTGAAGATTATCTGTCATTTTAATATTTTTTCTTGTTATCATGAAAGTTCCTTTGTTTTTTTATATCAGTTATTGTTTGTTAAATTTTTTGTAGGCTGAGTATGTATTTTGCAAAATCCTTTTTCTTTTAGCTGGGATTGGCGTTCTAAGATCATCGTGACATAGAGGTTGATTTACTTGATTTTTAGTTTTCTGTTTCTCAAATATTTATGTGCCTGCACAAGCGTTTCTGTTTTTTTTTTCGTGTGCGTGTGTGTGCGTGTTCACGTGTGCTGAGTGAACTGGGAATCTGGGTCTTTGAGACTATTTATAGCTGAGATGCAAGACATCTCACTACAGCTGGGGTCTCATTCAGGACTAGGCACAGACGACGCAATTTTTTTATTTTTTTTCTCAATTTGCTTTCTTTACATGTGGGTCACGTGTATGTGACATGCGGTACGATGTTGTCTAGGAATAGCTTATGTTTCATTGTGGATCAGCAGGACCTGTTAAGCTGGAGTTCTTATGGATTGTTTTCATCCACTGGCAATTAATTACTTAATAAAAACCCAAGCGTCTCTTAGCGACAGCTTCATGTCGAACTGAGGCGTTTGATTATTTGCTTCTATTAAAAGACCCAGCAGTCGGCGAATACAGTATATATAGCATATGTTATCCCTACGTATGTGTGTGCTTTTTCCCAGCACATTTTGCGAACGCTATTTGTTTGCGTTCACCCTCAGGACTAGGGCGTTTTGTACAGTGCTAGTGTCAGTAGCGGGGCAGGTTTAAGCAGCTGCCAGATAGACCTCACCTGACCCTTAAAGCCGGGGGCGTCCTGCACCCGCTCCTATCTCCCTCCTGCCGCAGGACCCCAGCCTGACCTGGAGTGGGCGGTGTGGGAGGTGTGGTCGCCTGGTCTTCACGGCTAAAATCAATCCAGCCCAAAGTCACATGGCTCTAGCTTTCTTTCAGCAGATCTTTTACGGCCCCCATTTCACTCCTCTCTCTCTCTCTCTTTCTCTCTCTTCGCTGCTCCCATCTGTGCTGACTATGCGTAACTGCTCCTCTCTCTTTCCTTTCCATTACATCTGCTCAGTGCTGTTCATTTATTTAAGTACCCAGCGCACCCATACACCATCACGCCTCCTGGACACTTCTGCTTTCTTTCTCAAAAGGCTCATGCATCAAAGTAATAAAAATAAAAACCGTGATTCAGACCAGGTGATGTTTTGTCGCATGACGCAAAACACTCAGTATTGGGGCTAGTCTATTTAGCTTGTGTGTGTGTTCAGGTATTTGTGGGTCACGAGGACACAAATGTGTATAATGACATGGGTACTACAACGTAAACATGGTTTATGAGGACACTTCCTGTGTCCCTGTAAAACAAAAGGCTTAAAAAACATACTAAACAGTGTTCTATGAAATTAAAAAACTGCACAAAGTTTCCCGTAAGGGGTAGGTTTAGGTGTAGGGTCAGTGTAGGACAATACCACATACAGTCTGTACAATATAAACGACATTACACCTATGGAGAGTCCCCATAAATCACAAATGCAAGTGTGTGTGTGTTCAGGTGGCACACGTCAGTGTACTGTACATGATACACACAAAGATGAAGATAGAAGGTCAGTGGAACACACAAGGAAAGAAAACAAATAAAAAATCCACGAAGACAGAGACAAACAGAACATAACTGTTACAGTTCCTGGAAAATGCATCCTAGCACAGTAAAGAAGGAAGGGTCAGGAGATGGCGGAGGGATGGCGAGAAGGAAGGAAGGTTGAAGGAATGGCTGTTGGTGGAGAAAACAGGTGGAGTTTCTGGAGGAGGATGATAAACAGAGACCAAGAAAAGGGTAGATGGAGGGAGGAACCAGGGTGAGCCCAGATGAGCCAGGTCAACAAAGACAGAGGGAGGTTCCAGGGAGAAGACAGGAGGAGACAGGTGGAACCCAGACAGCAGGCATGAAGGCAACCCATGGTGGAGCCAATGGAGGGAGGAGCCATGGTGGAGAAAGGGCTGACACATACATTGTTTCACTAAGAATCAGAACTCCTTTCCTCCGCCTTAAATACCACTCACTTCCTCTCCTGGCATCTTTGTTTTTTGACTTCCACCGCCCTCCCCTTACCTCCACAAGAACAGGGGCCAGAGCAGAGGAGAAAGCCAAATTTACCAGAGGTCTCCTCCGGTTTTCTCTATTCTGTAACCTCTGTAACCGTTCAGCTACCATTTAAAATCGCCCGGCTAGCGATTGTCTTCTCGCTGCTTCCAGATATCACCACTCCCTCCCGGGGGGCTCGCGGGGACCAGGCTGGGCTCCGAGCATCATGCAACCCCTGCCTACTAGGGTAAATCTCCTAGGGCTCGGGGTCCAGCTGGGAGAACATTTTAATTAATTGACATCAGGTCTGTAACATGCGTCTTAGATGCCTTTTAGAGAGGCATAGTCTCTCAGATGTAAAGGCTCATTTTAAAATCAATGTTCCTCAATGTCAAATTCTAAAGGCTTTAAAATGTTTTAAAAGGAAGAGGAACATGGTAAACATGCCCCCCTCCCAACTATTTTGAGACCTGTAGCAGGCATCATATAATATTTTTTTTAACATTTGTTATATTATCTATGTTCTTGTAAGAAAGGCTTATTAGTAATGGACACTGACTTGTGAAGCGGATGCACAGGAGAGCTCTCTTCCTAATCACAGGGACTATTTTTAGTCAAAATGCAGAGCATTGTGTCATGTGGAGTGAGTCACAGCGATGTGCTTACGTGATTCAGCATCACATTAGCAATTACCTTTCTCCATTGACAACGCAACCCGGTATCACGCCAAGCCGTGACATTATCACGTTGGTCCACTTTGAAAAACGTGTAGCTGTCACGGTTTTACCTCCTCAGACATGAAACTTACACGGAAAAGATTACAATGTAAGTCAGTGACAGGCATAAGCCGTGATCCA
>JAUCMS010000062.1:5897262-5923077 GCA_032357445.1 Enteromius radiatus | reverse complement strand
TAAGTGGAAATAAAAATATTATAAGAATTCTGAGCTTTACTCACGTTTTAAAAAACACTGCTATTATTTTGAACATAACTGTATAATGTGTGTGTGTGTGTGTGTGTTTACTACAACTTTGTATATTTTGGCATATTTAATACAAATTCTATTATTAAATGCATTATTTTTTATATTATACATAATATAACATGTACAATATATAATATATAATATGTGTTAACATATTAACAATGTGTTTGTGTTCATTTTTAATAATATGTATTACATTTACATTTATTTTTTAGATGGGTAGATGGATTTAGTAACATTTATATTAAGCCAAAAATATAATGCATTTTAAGATGTTTTAAATTATTATTATTATTATTATTTATTTTCCCTGCCATTCTCATTCAACTCATAGGGGGTGGCCAATTCAATTGAAATTTACACCCGTGAGTTGAAAGGGAGCCAGTTCTTCAATTGTGATGTTTGCACAACCCTGGAAGAGACTGTGAGGTGACACTGCTGTAAAAGTACGGTGAACGTTTGTGTCCAGGTCAAGGGGGTGCGTGAGTGAGGTATTATGCAAGGCCGTGTCCACAAGATGTAGTGCTGCACAATGACAGCTGTGCCATTGTCTCCCCTGTTTGCACACGAGCCAGCGCAGTATAGGATTATATACACAGCACTACAGAGGGGAAAGAGAATAATAGCCAGATATAAAAGGACAAGTCCCTCATGGCTCACCGCAGCATCTGGACAGTAGGCCAACAGCAACCTGGAAACAAACATATGCATTTGATAAGTAGCCATGTTGACTTTTCTAGAGGATATACCAGTGGGCGGCTTGGTAAATGTTTTGTGGGAGGCCATTATTCTGGGCTTTTCTCTGCATGCTCCCACAAAAAAGCGCAGAGCCATTTTTTTGTGCGTGTCGTGCTGAACTTGAAGGTTTTAAGTTTCTGCCAAAATACGAGCTCGCAAACCAGCAGCTGAAGAGGAAAAAGAAGCTATTTGTATGTGGAGAGCTTCTATCTCGGTTACGTAATTTCCTCAAGGACGTCGCAGCGGCTTTCTCCAGCCAAGACCGCAGCCTGGACCGTTCCCACTGCTGTTCTCCCCGCTCCCTCCTGCAGCCATTGGACTGATCACTCCTGTAAACACTCTGCTACTGTAAATTGATCCCAGCGTGGGCTTATCAGAGGTAGCTAGCCTGCAGGTCCGTGACTCGGAAAAGCAGAAAACCGTATTAACATTTAACACATTCTCCCTATCCGACGGCAGATAGCAACAGCGTGTCAAAACTCATCTTCTCGACATCATTGTGGTGAGGCCGGGGCAATGATCTGAGAATTGTTCACTAGCACGGGGGCCTCCCGTCTCTTGAAATGTTTTGGGAGAAGAGTAGAAAGTAAAAGCCCTTGTTGTTGCATATGAAATCTCAGAGAAAGGTAACGCAGACGAGGGCCGGTTAAGAAAAAAAGTGGCTGAGGGGAAACAGGTGCGGCGCTCGGTGGGTGTCGAAAGCCCTGGATCACAATGCGGCATGCGCTACGCATTTCACAATTCATTGGCTAATGGCTAGCGTGTGTCTGAAAGCAGAAGGAAAACCTACAAAACAAACAAGAGCACTGCGGTCCCCATAGATGCGCTAATTTCCTATGAAAATAATCAACGCCTGCTATACAGTATGTGTAGAGGATGAAATTTTTACGAGAACCCAGTTAGGAAAGAGATCATTACTGTGTTACGTTCCCTTGTTTATCTATGTAGAGACACTGAGAAGCAAAATAAAGCTTCTCTTGCCAGGTTAGGTCATTTAACAAAGCCTATCGCGTTTATCATTGGAAATAATAATTATCTGGCATTTGCCCTGATGAAATCACCTACTCGGGCAGAAGAGAAGCACTGCGTTTGAGCTGAGAGCGCGAGGCTGAGCGAAACCGAATACCTTTTAAATGTTGGATCTGATAACGGTAAACAAATTGATTTTGGCTCAGTGGGTAGTCATAGGGAACTTATCTGATCCAGGCGTGAGTCTTAATTCGGCTCGCCTCTTCACAACGAACAAAACGTCTTGATGAGGGAACCATCCGTTTCACCTCAAAGTGTGCGGATGCGTTATGACGTCCGCCCGAATAAGATTCATGACGACCTTGGGAGCGATTACCATCGGCCCGTATGCATGCAGTGAGGGGAGTTTTAAAAGTTGATATTCCGCCGCGAATTTGCATGATGAATCCCAGGTCATTAATATCACATTTGATGAAGTGCCAGATTTAGTCGAGGAGACCTTTTAAAGATGCCAGAACGCAGCCCAGGAGAACCTTGTGTGGCAGGGGCTAAAAGGGCCGGCGGTGCTGCATACCAAGGCTGTAAATTATTTGCATCCCATAACGCGACACTGCACCTTCACCTCCATCGCCTGCAGCCCCTCGGGCCACGCGGTGCATGTGAACAAGCGTACAGGCTCTTAAAGTGTCAGACCAGCTGTCACGAAGAGAGAAATGATGACTGTGAGATGAGCTTATGGATAGCTGTTACAAATCTTTGATTATGAGTTATTAGATGATTTGTTTACTTGACCTTTTCAAGGGGGATTCATGCAGCTGATAATATACTACAAACAAACTTCTTGTGAGGGCCCTGAGCAACCATGTAGTTGTTCTTGTCTTTCTATGTATTGTTCTTTCTAGTTGTGTCTGTAGTTTTTTATTACTCTTCATTCTAGTATTCTGGTGTATCATTTTATCATCGTTTTATCTATTGTTTTATCTTTTTATTTTTAGTTTGATTATTTCTATTGTTCTACCATTCTAGATTCTGTTGTTCTACTAATCATTCTATTGTTCTGTCTGAAGATCTATTAGTTTATTGTCCTGTCTATAGTTGTATTATTTTATCAGCCTATATATTGTTTTATTGTTCTTTCTATCTATTCTTCAATCATTCTGTTGTTCTGATGATCATTTTGTGATTCTGTCTGTAGTTGTATAATTAGCATTTGTAATTTTATCTATAGCTATTATTTTTATCATTCTTTCTATTTAATGGTAGTTTAATTATTAGTTCTATTGTTCTTTCTGTCTGTCCATATGCCTTATAAACCTTTGTTCAGTTGCTTACATTTTCTACTTCAGCTCCTTTTTTTAATTTCCTTTCAAAATGAAAATGCAATTCCACATCTTGTTTAAAAAATAAAACTGAATTTAAGAGGGATTCTGTTTTAAATTCTGAATGACTCTATCCTTGCCATGAAGGTAGTCACTCTCAGCGATACATGATAGATTAGCAAAATCCCACTCATGAGAAACTTTGTCATCCACGAAGAAGAGGGGTCACAAATACTTTAAGCATTAGGACTAAAATGACACATTGAGATTTTTCTGCCAGCTAGCGGCTGCGTTTTCCTCAAAACTCCCTCGAAATATGTCAGAAATTTTCGAAATAATCTACATTTCTCCACAGAAAGCCCGAGTTTTATGACAACAGACTGCAGCCATCTTCCCACAGCGTGGCGGTCCGTTTTAATGGTCATTGTTTGGTTGTGTGAGGAGCGGGCTGTTCTCTGTGCACTTGATTCATTAGTTAGTCTCTGGAGTGGGCTGACGGCAGGCAGGGGTGCTCCTCTGTCACCCTAATGGAATGGAAATTCACTTACATGCACAGACGGCTGCCGTGTCTGCGCACAGACATGTGAAGGCGCCAAAGGGAGGTTTTCAACCTCCCCTGATCTGATTTGCTTTGATTGGAAATGCTTAAGGACACAGGCAATTGTGTGCACTTCTTGTTTACAAGTGCACAAAGATGCGTGAGCTTGAACGCATGCGGCATTACACCTTCATATGTACGGTTTGAGTGTGTGGGCAGTTCTGTGTTAGTCAAATCTATTGACCTCAGCAGAAAAACTTACATCAGAAGAGGTGAGAAGACATATTTATACCTCTCGTTATCTTTCTGCTAATTTTAAAAGAGCAGTAGGGTGTCCTAGTGGGTTCTGTAACTAGTAGGCTGTTAAACGGATATACTGATGAAGAAATATTGCCCAATGTTGATATTTCTCAAAACCTAATGAGCTGCCTACATACAGTATGTAACGTTTTTAGCAACAAATACATGCTCACCAATGCAAAATTTGTTTCGGAAGGTAGGCATGAATATTCTTCCTTCTAAAATACATTCTTTTGGCCCAACAGAAAAATGTTAAAGCATAGTTGTGTGCCTCTTGGCGTTGCTATAATGCTAATACAACATATATTGATATACTTTTACATTAGTTATTTTAGTGGCAACATCTTACAGTAATGTTGGATTCATTACAAATAGCTCACTCTCATGTTGTACTGAATGTCCTACCTTTTCCACAGTGACTGTTCCTCAAAAATGATGTTGGTGCCAGGATCTTTGGCCATTGTTCTGTGGTTAGACTAATTACAGGTCTCGCAGTGGAAGCCCTTTCGCTGCTCCGAAAGTGTAACTGAGTGGAATCATTGCCATATTTGTGTCCTCACTAGAGCCTCATTCTGTCAGAGGTGCTCCCACACATTTGGACACGCAACAGCAGGTTGAATTTCTCAGGCTAGCAGGCCTGATGCAAGGAATCAGAAAGTAACAGCCACTGCTGATTTGCGCATCTGTACTTTCTCCATTAACTGGTTTGATAACAGAGAGAAAGGTGTTGAACTGGCTCAGTCAGAAAGGAAAGCATTATCAAAGACTCTTGCGAGTCCTCTCATCTGTTTTGTGAATTAAACATGCTGATTGTGAGCGGCCTGCTGGTGGAATACAGCATTTGATTTGTCTGCCATGAAACTTATGTTAACTCACCTGTTTGAAAGCATAATTTCATCTTGTAATGTGCTTTGAGCTTAGAATTGAGCAGAAGGAAACCGTTCCTTTTTCTTTACAAAAAAGTCCATTGGTCTTACAGTGCATTGAAAGCATTCTATAAATAAGCTTCTTAATCCAGTTTCTATGACTGTGTTGCTCAACACAAGCAACAACCAGAGGTTGCAGCTCCCCAAAGGCGTCTGATCTCAAATGTGAAGGCATGTTGGGAGACGGGCAGTATGCCTGCTAATTAGTGGAGACTTCCATCCTTTGAACCCTTACAATATGCCACATGTCTAACCTCTGCCTTACAGTTAAGAGTCAAATGCCTCTTGGGCAAATTATTCTGCAGTTGCTATTTGCATGTTTTTGTTTCAGGGGTTGATTTGCCGTGCCGTAATCACTGCGTATTACAGTTTCTCCCTCTCAAGAAACAAGCACACGCTACAGTTCAGCTCCAAGTGAATTGGGAGGGGGGGAGGGGGATATCTGCTGGCAAAACTGTAAACAAGATTACTTTTATTTCGCCAACATTTTTATTATTGCAAGAGTTCAGGGATTGAACTAAACATGAAAAAGCAAATTGCTAATGGTGAGTAGCTCTGTGCCAGGAAACTTAGGATCACTTGATGGGGAAAAAATCTTGCGTTTCACATTTAAATGACCTATGTGAGAGCCCTGTCCGAATTTCGAAACTCGAGGTGATGCTTGCTGACTCCACGCTCGGGTAGCAGACGGCATCAGAACACAATCGATTGAACCACCATTGATTCTTGAGTTTTTGCCCCCTCCTCTTATGGCTCCAGCTAAAACGCATGTATCAAGTTGGGCATTACAGAAGGAAGACGATCTGAAAGCTTCCTGTCACTTTTTTGGCGTTCACCGCCTTCCCTTCTTTGTTTCACGTCATAATGGCAGAGCTGCTCCCCAACAAACAACTCAGCACTGCTGCACTTAGAGCAGTAATTGGAATTTTTATGGTTGAGAAAGCAAACACTTTTAATACAGGCAAAAGCCCTCATGCAGTCCATGTGGAAGACAGTGGGAAATCAAAAAGATGGATCACCCTAATCTGTGTATTGACATCTCTCATGGCTGAACAAATGGTGCAGTTGAGCTATATTCGCCTGTATTGATCCCCAGGCTGCTTAACATTCATGCCCTTGCTCCTGGAGGTTGACCACAGGGCAGGAGATTTGCACTCCAGTCCAGCCTTTTCCAGGCCCACCAGTACCCCCACCTCATCCTGAGCTGACTCGTCTCAGCCTCATCTCATACACGCCAAGTAACATATCAAGCGGTCTAAATTCCATATTTTACACGTGCACTTGTCTGAACGGGTGTAGACTTGGGATAATAAATCAATTAGAGCAGTAGTGTAGTGTTTGAGAAATTCAAGGATTGTGTTAGCACGAGTAGAATCATTTTGGAAATGGCAGCCTTGAAGTGGACCTGCCTGCCAAAAATAATCTCTTTCATCGTTAGAGCATGGTGAATATGTAACATATTAAATCGATATTTTACTCCCACGTCTAACAATAAGTGAGTCATGGAGATGTATGCACCATATATATTGTTCATATATGTTTTTCAATTATTATTAAAATAAAATTGTGGCTGAAATGTAATATCAGTAAACATTGTACTACAGCACAGACACCTGAGCACTTGCTTTGTTTTGTTCTTCTGGTTTCTTGTAAGGTCTCATAGGCAATTACTAATGACCATCCATCCTGCTGATGGGACAAAATGCAAATGCACTTTCCAGAGCTTTTAATGGCTACCAACATGAGCCACCCCCTCTTATTATGCCTCCCTGCTTAGCGGGGTGGATGTAGAGCTGGAAATCAAGCCATGAGCTATTTAGTAGTAAGTGAAATGGCAGGGAGCCCGTGTGATTGGCCGGGTAATGGATCTTCTCAGTCAATGCAATGATCAGTGGAGGATCCCGTTCGTTTTTTGACGGCGAGTCAAACCAGATCAATCCCAGTGTATTTGTTTACCCAATCACATGGCGGATTACCTCTCACAAGTGCGCATTCATTGTGTCGCTGTGTAAGAGGTGATGAGCGGGCCGAAGAAGCGCTCTTTTCCTTGAATCAAAGGGATTGGTTAGCGTCCTGTGCCTTTTCCGGTCTTCTACGAGGATGTGGTGGTGTAGTACCATGGCAGGGTTGTTTGATCTGCATTTGGCACACCGCTGCACAGAGTTCTGCTCATCTGAGAAGTGGGTCATACAGCATCCACCACATTAATCAGACTCCTGTTGTTGTTGACCTGAATGAGAAAATGCTTGGATCACCAAAAAGATGATTGATTGTTACAGATCCGGCCGATCCTAATGAGTCTTTCTAATCTCTGCTCTGTTTATGTCATGACTGTGTATTTCACCAATACAACCTTGTTCGCTTCCCTCCTGAGGTTTCATTCTCTCCCCTTTTTTCTTGGAAACGTCTTGCTAACAAAAATTTGAGGCACTCAGGGTTTTTGTGGCTTTGTTTTTCTGCTCGTTTGGAGCGCAGGGTCAATCCGGGGGTTCAGGCTGCTCCACAAGCTACTGTCCAATAAATAATTATAGCCAAATGGCACCTAGCATGCTATGTTAATAGAGGCTGAAATTGCTTTTGAAGGTCCTCATAAGTCCCCCTTATAGATTAAGTGCCTGCATTGGAAAAATAACAGCACCCAGAAGAAAATGGGTGAAAGTAATCAGGTTTAATGGACTCAGAAGCTCACTGCGAATTAAATAACCATTGATTTGTTGGAATGTTCCGGTTATTACCAAACGCCACTACACACACATCAGTGAGGCTGATGATATTGATGTTGGGGCCTTTTTTATTTGGTCTTTATTGTATTAACCCCCCGTGAACTTGATTGTTCTCAGAGCTCGCTCTTCAATTTATCAGTCCTGCAGATTAGAGGTGGGCAGCTCCTTTAACCTTTGCTAAATTTAAAGAAAAGCTTCCAGTGGTAAATAAGAATTATGGTAATGTCAAATTGCCAATGGCTACCATCCCCCGCACATATTTATGGTAGCCAGCGCCGCATATCTTATGGAGGTCATCAAGAAGTTCTTTATTTATCGAGTCGTCGTGAAGGCTGCGACCATGAAATGGTTCCTGCTGGAGGAAATTTCTGCATTGAGATTATAGATCAAGAGCACATCTACACTCCTTATGAACCCATTATCTCAACCGCTGGGACTTCATATGGGTAGTAATATCAACAAAACATGATCCTTTTAATCCATTTTAAACCCAGAATCTCTCAGCATATTGAGGAGACATCAAAACCCAGCAGTGGTGTGCCAGCGAAACAAACGTCTGAACGTTTATCCTCCGTATGCAAGAGCTAAAGGCTTAGTCTGATGGAACAATCACCTAAAGCAACAATGGATGAACATCCTGAAACGTTGCTACACTTTTATGTCAGATATATTTTTATGTCTTTCGCTTTTTCGTTTTCAAATGAGACTCCCTCTGTACCGTGAGTGTTCATTGTGTTGTTACCTCTGTAATGAACTATATTTAGATTTTACAAGCTTGTTGTTCTGATTCAGACTGCTGGCTTTTAAAAGTCAATAGCAAGTACTGTGGATCTAGCCAATTTGTTAATTTGAAGCAGATGATTTGCACATGTCTAAGGCCTTTAGTGCAATTGCAATTTTTTTTTTTGTAGGCATTGCATTGCTTCGTCGTAGCTCCACAAGACGACGTGCTGTTCCATCAAATTAGTCAATTAGAAGCTTGATCACTTGGACAAATGTAGCAGCTGAACCACAGCATGTTAGTGATCTTGCTGAGCTTTGGTAAAAAAAAAAAAAAATCCACCGTTGCTTTAATTCTCTAAAGGCAATAAAGTCCATGACTCCATCTCTCAATGAAAAATTATTGAAGTCCCTTCAAACAGAATGAAACATGCTTTAATCTCAAGCAACAACCCATGCCAGCTATGCCACGAGCTATATTTAGCTTTCCAGAGGTTGTCTGTGTGCCACGGTGGAAAATTATCTTTTACCATAAGTAAATTCTTCTGCCAGTGAACTCTGGGATGAACTTGAGGATGGAGAGTCAGGAACTAGAAAGCGATCCTAAAGTGCGACCTAAGAAGTTCGCTTTAAATGAGTGAGTGTCCATCTCGTGTTGAAAACCCCAGATGGATGATGAGGCTCAGAGCTCTGAGATGTCACATCCCATAATGTGGACAAGACCCCTTTCATCTATTCAGAGGGACCCAAGTGCTTTGACACGCTAAAATGAATGTGCTGGTTAGCCCTGTAGAAACCCTATTTCCTGTCTGTAAGGCTATGCTAATGAGCAATGGAAGGAGTTGTGTGGTAGTCAGCTAGGTTACTGAAAGAAACTTTATCAAAAAAAGTTGTGCGCATGATATGCAGTAATAAATGTTACCTTATTTTAAGTAAATCATGCACGCAATATAATAATTTGGTCCCTCATTTCACTAAATCATGGCCACATTTTAGTAGAGAATCAAAGAAATCATGTGCGTGAACACATTAGTAAACGACACACATGATTTATTTAAAAAAAAAGGAATGCATTGTGTGGGCTCCGTATGAAAACTAAAAAAATTTGCAAATTTACAGTGTTTGAGTATAAGAACTAATCATGGTAAATAAAAAATAAACAAATATAATTTAATTATAGAAAAATAATAATCAATTCAAATTTCACATAAGCATGTTAAAAAAAATATATATATATATATTTTAAATATTTTTTACAGCAAATTTTAGTTAATAATAATTACTTTTCAGACCTAAATCCAAACAAATTAAAACTTATACATTACTAAAAATAAAATATAACTACTTAATATGTGAAAAAATCTAAACATATTTTATGAATAAAGTTGTAAATGAAGGAGATTTTTTTTTAATGAATAAAAATAATGAAGTATGCTTTACAAGAGAATACTATCTCAGCAAAATTTACTAGCAATTGAAAAGTAAATCTTATTCCAGCTTTTTATTTCAATAAAACACAAAATACAAATAGAAATGAAAGCTAGTGAAATTTCTATTAAAACCCTGGTTCTGTACTTGAAGAGTTAATTTGCAAAAACATTTAACTCCATTTTAAACAATTTATAAAATCAGTTTTTTTGTGCATTCCTTTTAATCCCAGTCAAACTGCAGTAGGATTATTATTTTGATTAGGTTAAAAAATGGGGGAAAAGCCACTAACATAATAAATGCATGATAGCATAATAAAAACATGTTACAATGTTACTTGTAGATGCATTATAGTTTAGTTTGTTCTAGTATAGGCATATATTTGACTCAGATTTGTAAAGCAGGACCTGTGCTCAGGCCCGTGTTTGGCCACAGAGAGCAGGAGCAGGCGGTCAGGCAGTGTCAGGGAGGGAGGGGTGGAGGGGTAGTGGGGGGCGGATGGGGACATGAGCCCGGCAGGTCGGCACAGATGATGGGTCCAGATGGAGAGGTACTGGGCAGTGCCAGGGGCGGAGGAACCACGAGGAGGGACCACTGCTCCACAGGCAGCACAGGGCCGCTCTTTCCGTTCACGCCAGCTTGCACATTACCAGGCCCTTTGCTCTGAACTCAATTCGGCACCCGTATCGCACATGGTCTATACCAGATCTTTGAAGGACGCACAGCTAAGGACATACTCGGAATGATAAAGAGTTGTATGCCGAATAGATAAAGGGTGGTTTTAGTTAAAGCATCCACTAATTGTTGCAAATGAGCTAATAATCACAACCAAGTTATTATACTGCCTACAAAGACAATGTTTATGAATAATCAACTTTTGCTGGATACATTAGCAGTGATCAGAAATATCTCACTGGCGCTAACAAGAACGACGTGATTTCTAGGACAACAAGTACGTCTTTAGGGAGAGGGTATTTCTTCTTCACCTGCGTATTACAGTAGATAAACCCCCCACCCCACCCCCCACACGTCTCTTCAGCCGACTCTTCTTCCAGTGGTCCCTCTGAGGGCCGAACAGTTCTGGAGGGGATTCAAAGTTAGACAGATGGTTCCTCACAAACACCTCCTCCAGCACTTTCATCCCTCATCAAACTATTAATTCATCTGTGCGGATGAGTACGTTCACATGGCGCCATCCGGATGAATATTAATGACATTTTTGATAAGTCCCTACATTCGCTTTCCCAGTAACTCGTTACATGGTTCGAGCTGATTAAAATGAATCATTTACATAATTAACATATGGTTCTAGCATTGGCTTTAATATGCTGATTATCCCTATACTTTTTTTTGTGTGAAGTCAGTGGAATTGAGACCATGGCAGTTGTTTGAAGTGAAAATGGTGAACTCTGCGGAGGATGCAACTTATTAGCCCGAGGGCCTTTAAGAAAGGTCTTCGAACATGTACTGAATACAGCAAAATATCACAAACAAAAGCCTTTTTTGTGGTCCTTAGTGACGCGGCGTCCCTACAGAGTTTGGCTTTTCAATATAAATGAGGATTACCATTGAGAACGCGGTCTTCGTCATTGTTGTTGACAGTAATTGCTATGCAAGCTAGTGCAGAAGCCGGTTTGAGAGTTTGCTAGCTGTAATCATCTCCAAATCCATGTGGATATACATTTTTCACAACGCCGTGGGATCTGTAAAGTGTCCTTTCGACGGTGACTTTGTTACTAGCAGCAGCGGATTAGTCTTTGCGAATCAGTTTGTGGAGCGGTACCACACGCCACACGTCGTCTGCGTAATTAAGAAGAGCGGCATCAGAGACGGTGCTAGCGTGTACTGTGCGCTTTTAAAGCCGAAGCCTTGTACTCTGAAGAGGCCTCTGCAGAGTCTGACAAACATTTGCACAATGAAGGCAAGGCCAAACTTTTCTCACTTGTGGAGTAATTGGGGAGCACTTCACACCATAGTCAGAGACAGTGACAGCACTTCACACTGCGCTGGAGAGCGGCTGCTGGGATTTCTCACGGCAGGTCTTAGAGATATCCCTCCCCTGCTGAAACTCTCGAACAGCGAAAAGACCGCTCTCGCTCCTTCCCACAAGCCCCTCGCTAAAGCACACCAGTGTCATCGACTGCACCGGCTCTATGACAGACCGCTTCCTCGGGCCATTTCCCACGCTCCACTCCACAGTATTAATCAAGCAATTTAGATTTAGACACTTGGCATATACATGGGGTGTAGTGCAACGTAACTAGACTGTATGTATTGTTTTGGACTTTTTACAACTTACAAAGTTGTTTTACAGATAGTGGAGAAAGACAGGAAGTGATGCGGCAACCGAATGTTGGTGCAGTAATGAGAGTGTATAGATAGCAAAAAAATATGTATCATTCTGTATCAATCTATCTGTTGCTCCATCTATCCTGGCTATTGTTCTATCTATCATCAATCTATTATTCTCTGTCAATATCTGTCATCTTTCTATCCTCTATCTGTTGTTCTGTCATTCTGTCAGTTATCCTGTCTGTCATTCTGTTATCGACTCAGCAATCCAGGTGTATCCTATATTAAAAAAAAAATCTAATCTATTTGTCTGTAAAATTCTATCATTATTTGAGTTTTTCTATATATTGTTATATATTCTTGTTCTGTCTATCATTATTTTCTCTTGGTAGCTGTTGTTCTCATCTATCTTCTGTTTATCATTCTGTATCTATATCTGTCTATCTGTCTATCTACCTATCCATCTATTGTTCTGTTTATCGTTCTATCTATATATCTATCGTTCTATTGTTCTATCTATATTTATCATATCGATCTATCTATCGTTTTATCAATTTATTATTCTAGCTATCGTTCTATCTATTGTTCTCTGTTTCATTCTCTCTGTCGGTAACAACTTTTTAAAACTTTCAACCAAGTCTTCAAACCAATATTCAGAGTTATTATTGACAAGCTTAGATTTTGTGGTTTAAAAACGGTAGTCAAGTAGATTACATTTATTCAAACTGAATTCATCGTCTGGTTTCAGGAATTGAACAGGCATTTAAGAAGCACTAGTAGTTCACTTCTAAGTAGCGCACAACCCTCTGTTACAAACTCAAAGGTTAGTATGAAAACAAAATATAGTTTTACAAAAGTAAGAGCTCAATTTTGCATATCCAGCCAAATGCAGAGGGAAAATGACCCTGTCGAAACCGTTTCTCCCACAAGCACAAGGCAGCTGTCTTTCCATGCCACACACTCTCAGTCTGCAGCGAGATGCGACTGCATACCTGTAGTCCTATTCAGTATGCAGCACAGCTTTCCTCTCCTTTCTCCAGTCGGAGGTACTGAAAGAGGCAGTTCTGAACCTGAGCCAAAGTATCTATGTTTTTACCATCTATTTTTTCTTTGACAGGCATTATTGCCTATCAGAAGCCGATGATTAAAAACAAATGCGGGGTACAGCGCTTGTATTGTTGGTGCATTATGCAACTGTTCTCCACAGATGGATCTAATGAGAGCCTATTGACCTTTCCTAGCTCTAAATAAAAGTAGGCTAGCTAAAAACAAATATTGAGATTTGGGCACAGTACGGATAAAAGGCTTGGCACAGAAATGTCATTTTCACCCATTCTCGCTTCACCAGAGGACCAGCATCTTCCCATGCAGAATAAATGCTTTGCCAGTTAAAGTAGTTTATTCTTGGATCTTTTGTTTTGAGTGATCGGGAATGCTCACAATGGATTAGCCCTGTTTGGAGCTGTTTTCTGGGGCAAGTCGCATATCTCCCTATGCACTATATTTTACAGAAAGTTTGATGAGAGAAGAAAGATAGAAAGGAAGAAGGAGGGAGTTGGTGTGGATGAATACAGAGCCATACACAGGAAGTATTACAGTGTGAGTGGGTAGGTTAATCCTCAACACCGGTGGCAGTGGATATGAGTTATTGTTGGTAAAGTGACACATAGAGTAGTATTGAATACCCTTCGTTATAAAACATACCGGATCATTACAATCAGAGATTTGCAAACGAATGCAGCTCTTTGGAGCTGAACAACTCCAGCAGTGTTTTCTCAAAAGAAACATACATTTCCTTTCCGTTTTTTTGTGCCCAGCCTATTGAAATCTCAGATGAACGCTTTTAATTGAGTAAACATTTGTTTGTTGCCAAAATGATGGATTGTTCTTGATGATACTCTCCCTGTTTAATATGCTTACAAATTAGGCATGTTAACAGATGTTTGCTTGGCTTACACCTTGCCATAGTTCAGCCTCAAAATTAGCATTTGTTTATCCAACCTTGATTAGGGCGGCTATGCTCGCTCTTTCCTGATTTCTGCAAATTGCTTGAGGGAGCGCACTTAAATATTGGCTAATATGAGATAATTTAATAACACGGTGGAGCTGCGCGAAAAACAAATTACCAAGGCTACTAGTCAGTAGTTAAGCAGGGAAACGTGTCCTGCATTTGTAAGTCATTTGGAGTTCTGTTACACCGTGTATCATTAATCATTTTTAACTGGATGCAGGGTCCCGCAAGCCAATGTCGAAAACCTGGTACACTCTTCGTACCACTGCATATTTATGAAATACTGCTAAGAGCAACAATTAATATGGTACATCTCAAAAACTGCAAAAAATCCTCACAGGTCTTGTAGTGACGGCCAGTGTTTCATACAATACAATGACTTTCTGGGGGTCAGCTTTTTGAAGAAAAAGTCCTTTCTGTCTTATTAAAATTAAAAAAGTAACATTAGTTAATGTTCTATGTATTTTAACAAATGTTAACAAAGGTTAATAACAAATTTGACCCTTTTGTAAAGTGTTACTTAATTTTTAAACATTTTATTATACATTTGTAGCCTTGTGATACCTAAATTCACTTTACATTTAGTAAATTAGGATTTTAATATTCCTTATTTATAATTCATAATATGAAAATTATTTTCTTCTTTTTAGAGGCCAGATTAGTACTGGTGCATCCTTAAATAAAACATTTAAAGCCTTGTTGAAACTAGTATGTATGTATAAAAAAAGCAACAACAACAAAAAAAAAACAAACATCCAAGCTCTTTTGGGGGACGTTCAACCTTAATCATTGAGGTCAGGGGCCCCCAAACCCCACTCTAATTTATATTTGGGCCACAACCATTCTAAACAGTGGTCCCATGCGTACAACATGTCACTCAATGACTATTCAACTTACAGTCGGTGGTCTCGTTGTCTCGAAAACACGCTCACACATGGACACATACGCCCTTCCCCCTGCTTTACTTTGTCACATCAATCTAACGTGATCTGTCCTCTGGGTCATGTCAATCTTCATGTTCTCACCCATATCAGAGAAAGAGAGAGGGGGGGGCTGGAGGGCTGAACACCTCAGGAGAGGACTCCAGTGTTATGGCACATTCAGGAGAGACAGGCTCCAGCTGTCGGGTCTCAGTGGGCTTTTTGCCTGGCCTGGTTAAGAGCCTGCTGCTCAGGAGAGTACAGAGAGCGAGAGAGAGAGAGAGGAGATGACTGCACAGCCCCACTAGTCCCAGGTGCAGGATAGAGGAAGAGGAGGAGGAGGAGGAGGAGGGGGAAGAGAGAACGAGGGCGTATGTCTCACTGCGGAGTACAGCCCCTCTATCTGTTGTACTACCCTTTAGGTCTTTAGATCAACCCATCTCATCCTCTCTGTTTGACTTGGAGGTTTCATTTCTCAAGCCCTTTCCTCATCTCTCTCTCTCTCTCTCTCTCTCTGATGTACTCAGAGTGGAGGCTTGTATCTGTGAGTAGCTGTGCTCCTGCTGGGGCCTGGTGTAATTGTCCTGACAGGGTTATGGGAAATTGCACCATGTCAAGCAAAGCCGGTACACATAGTGACATCTGCTGTGTTGCTGACCAGAAATATCTGCTATTGCACCGCATGCTGCGCACTGTAGCTTTGTGGTATATAGGATGTTTTATTTAGGTGTGTCTATCTTCTAGACGTGTAAATATTTACTTTGAAAAGGACTGATAATAAATATTATATGAATGAATATGAAATATTAATTTTGAAGTAATATAATAGAACTATATATATGTAGCATATAGTTAAATTGACTTATCAATGGTGTGACAGAAAAAAAAAGATGTCATTGAATGCTATTTGTAACTCTTCTTCTTATGTTATTTGTGTATTAATTTTTTATTTATTTTTATTATTTTTTTTATTTTTTTTACATTTATGTCACACTATAGGGCATATTTGTCATGTGCTGTATCTGGGGACAAAGAAAATAACAGCAAAGACATGGGGCAGATTTACTAAACAGGTCAAATTAGCAATAAAAAAATGCAATAATAAAAAAAACCCAAAAAAAACCCAAACAGACATAGCTTTTCATTTACATATCGACCAATGCAAGGATAATAGTGGCACAAATACCAGTAATTTGTCCATTTTATTCTTCATTGCATATCTTTAGTAAATTCTCATAAATCCTGTTAAATTAAATGAATTAATAAAAATAATATTAATTATATTTAAGATTATCTATCTATCTATCTATTGTTAGTTTGTTCTTATCATTGTCATATGCTATACTCAGTATGGAAATGAGAAAATGAATTTTTATTAGTAAAAGTTATAGCATGACTGTCACATGCCAAAATCAATTATTTCCCCTAAATCCCCTTCATTCAGAGACCTTTCTTCATGAATCTATGATAACGCATGTGCTGTAGCTTTCCGCCGGCTCGATGACATGACAGAGAATAGTAATTCAGAGGATCAGGAGAGGAGAGGAAAAGGAACAGAGAAAAGAGGAGGAGGAGAGGGGAAGGGAGGTAGGAAGAGAAGAGAGAGAAGAAAAAGAGGAGACACCTTGGGGTAATTGTGATGCAGCTGAAGATGAGGCACTTCAGGGATTGTGAGAGCTCACAGTGAGATGAAAAGCCACTCTGGGCCAAAGGTTGCTGTGAGAAAGTGACATCTGACTGAGGTTTAACCTCTCTCCATCTCGCTTTTACGCTCCAAAAGGTGACATCGAGCAGCGTAATCATCTGCTCAGCATTTCCCGTTTGTTAATCGCCGACGATAGCGCCAGCTGAGAGGGGTTTTCTTCTGTTACAGATACAGAAATATTATTGTTGCAGAGTAAGTGTTGGAACGAGTGGAGTTATTTTCAACCCGATGAGTCATACGCGTCTCACTAGAGATCGTCTCCCTGAGCAGGATTTTGGAACGAGAAACCTGAAATAGCTGTTCGTTTCTATTGTGGCATACGCTTTTCCACCGTCTTGGTGTCCATTGTAATCTAATATGGGGTTGATGGCCTTGCCGCAATCGCCGGCCAAGCTGTGCATTTCGTTGGCCAAATTTGCCGCTATGGGTTGATCGGGCTCCTAAAGCGCAACAACAAAAGCAAGCGTGTTGTGTAAGCCACTGAGAAAGAGCAAAGCAAATGAGCTGTGTTGTTGAAAAGCACTGCTTCCTAATGCCAGGCAGGCTAATAGAGAGCCATGCTAATACATTTCGCCACAAGCCCCCCTTGGCAGTCTGGCAGGTAACGGCTCGAGAAGGGGGAGGATGGGGGGGAGCCAATTAAATTCCCCTTTTTTGAATATTGACCGGCTTGTTATCTGCGCTGAAACCCTGGAGTCAGAATTGCTAACCTCGGCAGCTTTCACAAAATGCTTTTCAACTGCCCAGAATTATGTGTGGAAAAATGCTGAGGATGGCAGGATCAAATGTGCGGTTTTAGTTATCAAGCTTAATACCTCCATTTATTCTGGAGACTGTGTGAGCTGCGACAGGTTTTTTTTTTTTTTTTTCTCCCCTTCCCAGGTCAGTAAAATGGCCTGAGGAGAAGCAGTCACTCATTCAGCGAGGATCTGCTAGGCGCAGCGCTGTCACTCAGACGTTGTGAGAGGCATTTTCCAGCGAGAGTAGTGCAGTTAGCCTCAGTCTCCCATAAGGCCCTGTAGTCATCCCATAAAGCGTTGCTCTCCATCAACTGGGGCGCATATTCTTTTCCTAAGTTACAGCGTGCCATCATCATCTGTCAAAGTACTGCTGGAAAAAACGGTAACTTGCTCTCTCCGTTGACCAGTGGCAGCAGCGGAGAATGAAAAAAAAGAAAAGATGTGTAGTAATATGGAAAATACCAGAATGCCTTATGTTAGTGTGACAAGTTGTTGCCGTATGAATATAAATGAATCATAGAGGAGTTTATGGTACTCATTTTAATTTTAATTTTAATATTTTTGTGGCAGTGATATATCTAGACATTTAAATTAATGTTTTTTTTCCCCCAATCTGTGCCTGTGTGACATTTGTCATATTTTGAAGTGTTTAATTAAAATATTTATTTTGATTTAATTAGTTTGGTTGAAATGAAGCGTCCATTATATTTAAAATTGTAATTAATAACCTAGAATAGCCTAGCATTTGCTTGTAATATAAATCTTTATATTTATAAATGCCTTAATTAAAATTATGTCTTAAAAACAAAAAAAACAAAACATTGTGACATCAGTGTCACATGATATGTAGGGCCAGATTTGCAGAACAGCATGCCCCAGTGCAAACTGTCTTTTGACATTAAAATAGTACTGTTAGGATATACAGATGCTGAAATACAATATTTTTTGCACCTGAGCTTTATTGAAGATGTTATTGAATATGCATTGAAAGTTTCCTTTTCACAAATTTTAGGAGGAAAGTATTTAAATGAATCCCACAATGTGATTTACTGGTATCATTTAACTAAAAACTCAAAAAAAGCATGTCTGAAAGTAGGCACAAATGTTCGCTGATCTTGGTAGATTGCATCACACGCAAAATTTTCCACTTCCATTGGCACTTTTATAAAGTGTTGCTTTAACACAAAATCTCTGTTTGGTAAATCTGGCCCTATAATTAATTTAAAGACTACGATTTAATTTCAATCGCCAAATCACTGTTATATTTGCTGTATCGTTCAGCTCTAGTTTGAGTGTGCCAAACGTGATTGGATCGTCTTCGCGAATGTGCTGTTTTTGGGAAATAAAATCTCTTAGTGGCTGGCAGTTGGTCTAAGTGCTTGTGTAGGGTTTAATTTAATTAAAGTGCTTCATAATTTAGGCAGGACAGAATGGACAGAAGGCTGAGTCTCAAAAAGGCTGAGGCACTCAACAACCCCTCCTTCCCTCGCCGGGTCTGGTCTGAAGGGAAATGCCAGCGCTTGACCATATAAAATAAAGATTCATTGCCGCCGAAGCTGTAAACGCAAGCGAGCAAATTAGATTAATCAAAGTGTCACCAGTGTCAAACCAAACAAATAGCAGAGGGATTTAAGTCAAATATGATGTCTGAATATGTGTGCATGTACTGGGGCCTCAGCTTGTTGCGTGGGGATTTATGACAGGGAGTTGTCGGTCTGGTGGAAATAACCTTTATGCTCCAGACAAACTGGGGAATGCCCTGGGAAGGCCTTAAGGCCGAACAAATCCAGATTTATCATTCAGCCCCCCCCCCCCCGTTAAAAGCAACTGTCCATGGTGCTGATGGAGACTGCAAATGCATCCCATGATGCACAGAGTGGCAGAAGGCATTTTTTCAGACCATTGTTCTACTGGTAGTGAAGCAGCATGTCATAGTCACAGCTGGAATGATTTGTGGGAATGGTTTCTTTTTTAAGCAGTGAATCTACCCATCTGTTTGTTTATTTATTTATTTGTTTAGTGTACAACACTTACACAAAACACTAATACATTTTTGATCACACTCTACTTGAAGTCAGATTATATGATTTTGACTGATATGATATTTATAAGGTATTAATAACCACATGATTATTATATATTTTCCTAAATTATTGTAACCACAGTTATTGATGCGTTATACTTACCGATTATATGGGTAACTAAGTACCTAAGCTTTACGCAGGCTTCTATTTTAATAATTTTTTTTTTTTTCTAAATTGCATATACTACTTCAAAAGGAAGCACATGGAATTAATTCATTCACCAGAGACCTTCAGGTATGTACTGTATGTTAAAACAACGAGAAAAGGAAAAACCACTCGCTGCTCTAGAATTAGGCCTTAAAAGACATAGCATGGCTAATTTTAATTATAGGCTCCTTATTCTGTGGGGACTTGGAAACAATTGTGAACTTCACTGTTTACTGCTAATAATTGTCCTTGTGGAGCTGATCTTGCTGTAGCCAAAAATGGAAAATTCTAAATATAGCATTCATGCGATAAATTCACATAAATATTCCTCTCTAAATATCCTGCGAGCTCTGACAGGCCATGTGTTTGTCACCCCTGTTGTAACTCATTATAATGTGTGCTGATCAAATGTTTAAAGGTGTAATCATGACATCGTAACTATGTATCACAATTATTGTTACAATTATTCATGAACACAGCTGATCATAATGCTTATTTTTGTGAAGCGTGTGATCGACCTGACTGATTTGACTGGTGAATTTTTAGGAAGGTAGTTTCTCTTCTGTTTACATTCGGTGTATTTTTGAAACAAGGTCCAACTCTTGCGTGCTTCATTGAGTGAAAAGCTATTTGTAGAATTGCCGGAATGATTGAACCTCTCCAGGCGTCTCCACAGCACAAGCAGCTGAGAGCTGGATTTAAATGACTTCTCTCGACATCCATCATATTTTTTTTTTTTTAATTTAATGTATAATCTATGGGCCATTTCACCACCCGTCACTCTGTCTTCAGATGCCTCGATGTCCCGACTCTTATGGGCAGACCGGAAATGTTGGCGAAATGGAGCGGGGTTCAGCTGCCTTTTAATGTGTTTGATGAGAGGGGTGAGATGTAAATGACTCCCGTGGGAATATGCTTGTTTATTTCACACAAATATGAGAACATGCTGAAGTAAATGAAACATGGCTGAGGGACATCAATCAGAGGAAGGGGCTGTTTATACAGTAATTACATTCATGGATTAATGAAAGGAATCTCTCTCTCTCTCTATCACACACACTCTTTCACTCTCCCGCACCCTTCTCTCCTTCTTTTTTTTTTTTTTTTTTTGCCTGTGGAGTGTGTGTCCGGATGTTTGACAAATAACGTGTCTCTCCTAGTTGTGGTTTCTTCCTTAATTTTCATATTTTGATTCTTCGCTCTAAGTGATGGTTTGAAGAATATTAACCCACAGCCAATTGAACATGTTTTAAAAGCTCAGAAGTCACTAATGCAAAAGTACGCCCACAGATCAAATGTGGAGTAATTCTGCATTTCTTCTTTAGTGGCTATAATGGAAAAATATTTCATTCAAATTGTGTCAAACTCTGCAGTAATATATAACCGGGAATGAATGTGCTCTCAGTTACTAAATCATCATTAGGCCATTCAGACACACTCCAAGAATGCAGGAATTAACTTTTAGGGAAATTTGAGGCTGGAGCGTGTCATTCTTAAAGCACGTTCTCCTATTGGGTTTAATATGCCAAGAAAGCTACAGTATAAGAAATCCAGACTGATTCCTTGTGAAAAGTGGGAACATTTTGTCTCTGTGATGTTTCCAAAACAATGCTCAGTTTGTTTAAACGTTCTGACCAGCCCAACACGGCAACATCAGCTCAAAAAATGGGCTGAGTTTGGAGGCGGGGCTATCTGTTTAGTCAACCAATAGCAGACGGGCGAGCGTTTAGGAAACCTGCTTGAATACGTTCAGTAATTTTGTCACAAACCAAAGAATCTCTTCGAAAAGCGTTTCATTTCCAAAATCACCAGAAAAACAAAGAAGGAAAGAAAATGTATGCCGTAAATCATTATTAAAAGCCTCTGAGGTAGAATCACTATCAGTATTCAGACTGCAAACCGAGGGGAATGTCTCGGGCATCAGGAACATTAGAGCTCTTATTATAATCATAAACCTATAATGAAGGAATATGTAAAAGATGGGCACAGGAGAGATATTCCAGGGAAAGGGTAGCATCCCAACGGAAGAAAACAAATGGCACCCTTCACTCCAGAGAAGGAATGGCTCTAGTTAAGATTGATTGCTTTGGCGTCTCGGCAGTGAGGTAAAGAAAAAAAATAGGGAGCGAGAGAGAAGGAGGGAGGGAAGATGGTTGGAGGACTGACCCTGTAAAGCTGCTGATTTCAGCAGTCTTGTTCAAGGGGCTGAAGTCTCATATATTGCCTCGGCCGGCTGTGATTTGTCTGGAGCCCACTGTCGATTTGTGAGGACTGACACGGGACATGCCACTTCTGTAAAATACCCGAAAACAAAGAGCGTTTCTTCACGACTGGCTAATTCTCTGTGTTATTTCCCATGGCACAGCAAAAAAAATTACTGACTTTTTGGGCCGGGATGTACCCCAAGGCCCTCTTATGTCAGGGAAGCTTTTCTTTAATGCTGGAGGACTGTTGACACATGAACAGTCCATGAGGACACGTTTTAAAAGCGTGTCCTGAATGAGCACGCTTTGAATGGCAGCGCACTACATTTGAGGAGAGAAAATGGAGGTCGGAGTCGGTCCTAGAAGCATTACTGTTCTTTTAGTGGCACTCTTCTGAGACCTCTCTTAAACCTGTTAGTGACACTTCAAGCTCGATTCTCGAATCAACTTTGAAAGCACCAGTTTTAGCATATTCTCTTGTTCTTTGTGTTTGAGAATCAACGGCGTTATTGAAGCCGGCTCCTCTTTCTGCGGGCTCGTCTGGGCTACTGACGTGCCTCAGTCACACCGCAGGACTGCAGTTGTGAATCAATACGATTCCTTAACCTGTCACACTCCCAGCATTGTCACAATACCAGTTTTATGAGGGTGATTTAGGCGTGGGCTGAGTCAATCAATCACGGAGAGGGGGCCGTGCTAAATGATCATTTGATGTGGTGAAGGATGGCGATGCAGGGAGATTGCTATGTCGGCTCCATGCCTCAGCAGTAAGAAGGCGAGAGACACTGAGAACGAGCATAGTCGAGACCCCAAACTCCGTTGAGGTAAAATTTTTCTCAAAAGTTTAAATTATGCATTTATTTACTTACTTTAATGTTTACTTGCAGTAGGTACACTCTCAGAATCAAACATTGCACGCTTGAAGGGACATGTTAGCGCCTATTTACCCCCTAAAGGCTTCATAGCAGTACCTTAAGGCTACATATTACTATTGTAAGGAATTAAAATGCACCTTTTGCGGGTAGTACAAAGTTTAATAGTGGTGCACCAGTGAAAAGTGTATAGTTTTGCCTAGTGTACAGGTCTTTTTTTCCCTCGTGAAAACTGTACCTTTTAAGTATAGCTTTTATAGTCTTGGGAAATCTCATGATAGCTTTGGGTGAGGAACAGATTGAGATTTAAGTTGTTATGTACTGACAATCTCCAGAGAGCTGTTCTCATATGCAAATGGATCAAAACAGAGTCAAGCAAAGTGACTCATTTGTGACTTGGATAATTTGGTATGAAAATATCGGACTCAATAGGGTGATTTACAAATGTGATATATTATCTTATGAACACAAGAGCTAGGAGTGTAAGATTTTCATTGGCTGTTCATCACACGAAATGCAAAATCGCAATGTAATTTTCAAGTCATATGGATCACTTGAATTCATTTCGAAACCCATTTAGGGGCCAGGACGTTCTGTAAAATATCTCCTTTTGTGCTCCACAGAAGAATGAAAGTAAAACAGGTTTGAAACGACAAGAAGGTGAGTAAACCACAAGCGTATTTTCTTCTTTTTTTGGGTGAACTATCCCTTTAAAGGCACCGGTTTCTCAGCGTCTGTTCTTCTGCAGTGTAATAGATGTGGTGAGGAGCTTGAAGATTATCGGATTGTAAATACTCCTCAAAGCGGCAGGGTGGAGAGAGGAGGGTGGAGGCGCTCCCCGCAGCCTCGGCCCAGACAATGCAGTCAATTAAAATGAGATTGTGTGTGTGAGCGGAACGCACTGCAGAGAGAGAGAGAGTGTGTGTCGGTAATGCAGTGGGGGAGAGTGCATGAGCATTACGTGCCTGGCTCAGATCAGTTAAGTGATATTTGGGGGATTCTCCATCATGGCAGGCAGGCAGGCCAGCGGGTTGATGGCTTCAGCAGTTGGAGCGGGCTAAATTGAAGTGTCAGGTGGCAGAATTGTATTTTATTTTCTAATATGCTCGGCTGTTAGCTGTGGAAATGTTTTTTAAGGGCGGATGCGTACAAAAGGGATTGAACCCGGCACAGCGGTCTTATCGTGTAAGACGGTACTTCTTAAATTTACAGCAGAGATCGTCCGCCCCGTCCTCCCGATGCTTAAAGGGTTGCCGATGATTAATTAGGGGGAATCGGAAAGGCCACGCTTTTATTGAAGGTTTTAAAAACGTAACACTGTCATAAGAGGCATGAATGATTTTATTTCCTCTGTTTCCATTATACAGCCAAGCTAGCACAGGAACAGTGTTTTTTTTTGTTCTCTTCCCCTCACGCATTAAATGAAAAATTGCTTTCATCCTGCAGATATCAATAATGCGATGCCGGGGTCTACTAGAACAGCTATTAGATTACATTAGTGGAAATTGTGGTACAAAAGCCATGTTTACCATTAAACCGTAAAAGACGAGAGAAACTCTTGCGTTAATACTTAAAGCAATTCCTTTATTGCCTGTTTACCTTTAATTGTGCTTGAGAGGAAGGAGAGAAATGAGCTGAGGGGCTGAAAGAGGTGGAGAGATGGCATAAGAGGGTAGTTAACTACTGTATCATTTGCAAATAACATTAAATCCAGGGCTGACAGAATTTTTCCATTTCTGTAATGGAGGGTCTGAGAGCGCAGTATTGTTTTTACGTTGACCCCGGCCAATTGTTTGGTAATGTTGGGCTGTCAGCCACGCTTCTTGACACCTTGACATCATCCGCACGCTTTTAGCTGGGAAATGAGTCAGTGTGAAGCACAGAGGGAGGCGGGTGGCATTCATTTATGAAAAAAAAAAAAAGAAGAAGAAGACCATCATCAGCAAATTGGGAAGCTAGTGAGCATCAATACAGGCTTTTCTCCATCCAGCCATCCTCCCTGCCTGGTGCCCCCACCCTCTAACCAAAAAAAAGGAAAAAAAAGTCCAAGTGGCTTGCTCTGATAAGTAGGTTAAGCTCCTATCTGTTAATTAGGCTATTCCAGATGTGACTAATTTACCAGCCATGGGCATACAATATGCTAAACACCAGGGAATTAAAGCGATGGAGAGGGACGCTTCCCATGTGCATTCTCTCTGATAGGACAAGTCATTTCAAAGCTCCAAAACCAACACAAGTTGCTATTTTAATCATTGCTCACCCTATCTATTCCCACATAATAGTGCCCGCTCGAAAATTAAAACATTAAAGGAAATTGAGATAATTGTCATTATCTGTAAAGTCGAAATCCTTGCCGGTTGTCGGAGCTGTCTGAAAATGCAAATTAGATTATTATTCAATTATCACACTTTGAAAATGAGATACACAGGTTTGGGTGTGTATATATGTGGACGGATGGACATCCTGCTGGAGGACAAGCAGGTCCGTGTCCTGTTTCGTGCGTCAAAGCCTGTGTAATTTTTTCGGGCCCCAGCAGATGCTGCCAAAGTGCATTGTTTGTAGAGCCAGGGATGAGTCTATGAGCATATGCTGGTGTTCTGCACTCGTTTTTCATCCTCATGATTAGATTATCAGTTAAAATAATCAAGCGAAATCAAATTATTCATTTGAGATGTTGAGATCAGATGGTATTGTAGGTAGGTCAATGACATACACAAGTGTCTTAGATAAAGAAAAGGAAAAATTTGGTTTGTGACACGTGCCAGGTTCTTAGAAATATGTAGTCCTTGCATTCATGTTTTTGTACACTAACTAAATATTTTTAAACATTTCTTTTTACTTTTATAATGTTATACAAGAATAGTTTGAATTTAATAACATAACTTCCTTGAACCTTGAATACAGACGAGGGTGCACAGTTTCATTACTTTTTATTCATTTATTTAAAATCATGAAGTTTTTTTTTATATTATTTTTACAACACATGTTAATCATAAAAAAGGTGTATTCGGGTCTTTGTGTATACTGTATAATAGAGATGCGCGGATGAGCTATTATTTTATCCGCAACCGCATCATAAATCCGTCATCCGTCCGCTATCCATTTGC
>JAUCMS010000062.1:5881748-5897153 GCA_032357445.1 Enteromius radiatus | reverse complement strand
TTTTCCATCACGTCACCCGCCCGATCCGCGGTTTATCCGCGGAGTCCGCGGTTGTAACCGCCATCCGCGCATCTCTACTGTATAAATAGCATTTTTGAATGTTTATTTGAATTAATTCATGTATATGAAAAAATTATAAAGTAGATAGAAATGCTAGTTTTGGTGCATTCAAGGCATACTTGTGTTCACTGCAAACCCAACCATGACATGTCCCGGTAATTCTGCACAGAAAACCTTTAAATGCCCCCAGCCTAATGTAGTGCTCCTGAGGGCCGTCTCTTTGATTCCGCTGAATGAGGCATCTTAATTGCAGACATCACGTCTGTGCTGTTCAACACTAAGCACTAGGCTACTACATGCGGCAGAAGCATTTACATGTTTCCTGGCACATACGAAGCATCTTACAACGGCAAATCTCGACTCCTTTCATTTGAAGCCCGACTCCACAGTCGTCTGATAGAAGTGGGTTAAAGTGATCCCTTCGGTCATATTGCAGTTGCTTGGAAGAAGAAAGTCCCAGAGTGTCTCACATAATCTGTTTTTCCCTGACTCTATCTCTCTCTCTCTGCTCAATCATATATCTCCTGCATCCTTTACTTAATTAATGCATCACAGAAATACATGAATAAGCAACTTGCTGGTAATAAGTGTCCCTCTGCACAGCATAGATCTCCTTTCTTTGTGGTTCCTTTTTAAAAGCGTGCTACTGATCTTGGCTGTTAGACGGTCTGGCCTATTATGGAGATGTGTGAATGGCCAGCAGGCATGTCTTACTGGAATTCCGGAGTGTGTAATTCAGCTGTAGTCTCAGAACTTGCCAAGCAATCACTCCAATGAAATTTATAAGATTCATTTTACTAATATGAAGTATTTTTCTTTTCTTTTTTTGAGCATATGATTGAAAGAGTTACTGGAATATAGGACGTCTGAAATTCATTGAGTTAGAAAAAAAACAAAAACATAGCACAGTTAAGGCCGTGCTGCAACTGTAGCAAACATAGTGTACTGCTTTGAATCTTGTCTAGCAATTCCTAGTAATTTACTATTGCTAAGCTTCGGATGACCATACATCCTGTTTTTCCTCAGATATGCTCTGGCCGGGATTTCAAAGTTGCCTAAATGTTCAGGTTTTGGCTTTGTTTTCCTATTGACGTACTGTTTATACAGTCCTCATACATTATATATATGTGTATTTGTATTTCTTTGGATGGATGGATGGATGGATGAATAGATAACTAGATAGATAGACAAGACAGACAGAGGTGCTTGTCTTAGTATAAACCACTAACAAAATAACGAACCACCCTCTAAAACCACAAAAAAAAAAACATTTTTACCTTTTAGCTACAGCTGTTAATCATGTTTTATGTTTTATTATTGTATCTATTAGAAGGAGTTCAAGATTGAACAGATGAAAGAAGACTGTGTTGACATTAGTCAAGGGTAAAATATGAAAAGATTTCGAGGACGCAGCACAATCGTTCGAAGATGTAACTCTATATACTCGATATTTGTTGAACTTTCATTTTGTTGCTAGGTTTGTTGGGATCAGCGGTGGAGCCGTTGGGTCAAGTGAATCTGGAGTCTCGGGGACTTGGCGAGTTTATTAATGTCTCTAGGCACAACCTCCTGACCCTGTCAAATCAAATCTTCTGTGTGCTGATCCACATCCTCAGAAAGAACGGCCTCAGATGATAGATTTTGAGTGAACTGCAACCCCTTCAAAATGACATGTACCAAAGTGCTCTCATTGCTCAAAAGCCAGTTAACCCCCATCGCCTTTTTGACACAAAAGCAAGAGACCTAGAGTGCCATTGTGTTTTTGTCCACTTTCCACTATATAAAAGCCATTTGTTTATAAAACACATTAGCCCACATTCTCAGATTGTGTCTGCAGGCGAAACAGCCCCTGTCTTTTATTGCCGTGAATCAAGTCCCTCAGAATTTGGCTCTTTTGGCCCCTGCATGGCTTGGAGGACTGTAGTTTATGCTTTGTATTCAGCTGGGCTTTTTTTCAGTGTGTGATGAACCCTACTCAACAGTGTGTTAACTGAAATGGGAAGTGACAGATTCACTAAGGGATAATCTTCCTGCCAAAGAAACAGATATTACCCCTTGCTTGCACATTACAGTATGGCCCAGCAGGTAGAACTGTGAGAGCCCTTACAATACACCAGTGTTTATTGATTTTTGTCTAAATAATTTGACTGAAGTGTGTTTTGTGTTATTAAATAGTGCAGGTCAGTTTAGTATGTGGGCTTTTTATCTAGTAGGGAATACCTTGCAAACTCACAAACTGTATATGTGCTCACCAAGGCAGCATTTATTTAAAATACTACAAAAAAAAAATCAATAAAAAAGTATTGTAAAATGATTCTGTAATTCAGTATTCAGTCATCTGTTTTGAAAGCTTTGAAAGCATTGGTTGGCGTCAGATGATCCTTCATAAATTATTTCAATATGCTGACTTTAAGACAGTACTGATTGATATTTCTGTAGAAACTAAGATGTATGTTTTTTAAGGATGAATAGAAGGATCAGAAGCATTTATTAGAAGTAGATTGTTTTTATTGTCATTATTTATAAATATCGCTGTCGCTTTTGATGTATTGCATCCTTGCATTAATTAATTAATTTCTTTAAAAAATTCTTCCTAGCCCCGTGCTTTTAAACAATAGTGTGTTTGTGAATAGAAGAATGTATTCAGCTCAGTGATTGTGAAAGAGTTATAAGGAAAATGTCACTCACATATATGTATAAATATATATGAGGTGGTTTTAGAGGGTGAGGTAGGACTAGATGAAGGAGCTTGTGTGATGCTCTGTGAGGTGTGAGGAGTCGGGGGTGGGCGTAATGGAGAGGGGGAGGGGCCAGGCCATTAAATAAAGTGTTCATTGCTGGCTTTAATTAAATGGTGACTGTGATCTGAGTGGAGCGGGAGATTGGATTGTATGACATATCTCTAGCCTCCGCTGAGAGCTCACATCAGCTGTGTCAAAGATATCGGGAACGGAGCATAAAGTCAATTACAGCTCCAACAGTGAACAGATAGAAGAGGAGAAAAACATTCCCAAATGCTGTCATTTGAGAGCGTTTCAGACACGTTTATGACAAACTACATCAAAGGGGGTTTTGGGAGCCACGCAGGTGGACGTGGAGCAATTTGGACGTTGTCGTGTTGACGGTGACCCAAGGCTGTCAAAAGGAGCCGCCCAGGAAACCCTTGTGATTGTGGGCTGAGATTAATCCTGGAAGGCAGGTATTGTTTGCGAAGCGCTCGTCGCAGTAGATTGAAAGGTACTTCAGGTGCTCCAGGTCACAACTTCACCCTCAAATTATTTCAACAAGGACTTGAGGAGCCCTTCAGCACTGCGGCCGCTGCTCCCGAGCCCCTCTCGAGTCTGAACTCAACGAGGCTACGGGGAATTCACAATATGCTCGTATAATCAGCGCAATTAAAACAGCCACACTTGATATTGGCATGACATAATGCTGAGAAAATCCTGTTTGTGTGCGTCTGCCATTTTGTCGGTCTGTTCGGACCAGCGTTGTGTTGGATTTCGCCTCAGCAGGAATGATGTTAGATGTCGATTTCCTCAGGGAAAGTGCTTAAAATGTATGAGCCCAGCTCTGGCTGTTGTTTATTTTGTTTGTCACTGAATTACTTGATATGGTTGTCACAAATATGAATGTCACGGAAGCGGATAAACAGCTTTTCAGGATCAGATCGAAAATTGTGATTAAACTTCAAAAAAATAAAGCTTTTTTTATTTTATTTTTTCCAGATACTTTTTCACCGCAGATGAAAAATTGCAGGTCATACATCTATGTTTTGACAGTATAATTGATTTTCTATTGATGTAGTACCCAGCTGCTCTTATCCTTAATTCTATCACAGAATTTAATGACAGAAAATAAAAGAGAAGGGATCTCCGTAAGCCCAGTGAGATGAAAAAGAGCCGACGGGAGGACGAGAGAACCATCAGCCATCGCCCAGAGCTGTCCTTGTGGAACAACGCTTATGGATGCTCTTTTCTCTCTTCTTAATCTACAAAGTGGAAATATTTCATGCATATTGATGGGATCTGGACATGTTTTCCAGCATTGTTTTTTATTAGGAACTAGCTAATTCCCGAGCCCCCGTCTGGCTTTGCTTGTTATCAGGCTATGCAGTGTACAGAAAGGCGCATTTAACCTGCGATTAATCTCAGGCACTCCAGCGCTGAGCATTTGTAATGTGATAGAAAGTTCTGGATGAGCTTCAAGCCAGGTTTGGATAAAGGCCTCCGCGTGCGCCATGGCTGAATGAGACAATCATTTTCAATGGGCTCCCATTGCTCGCTTTTACTCTCCGAGCCCCCTCCTTCCCCACGTGGAGCAGCGAGGATTCAATGGAATGAATGTTTGTTGATTTCCCTCTGAAATCAAGAAGTAGATTAGTTTGAATTGGTGGGGAATGAGGTGAGGAGGCTAGGTGGCTCGCTATCGCCCGAGCCCATTTCCCATTTCCTGTGTGTGCGCACTGGAGGTGTGAGAGAGAGGGCAATGGTAATTACCGTCTGTTTCTCTGGCGCAGTTATGCCACTGATACACATCCACGCTGCCATTATCCCGCAGATCAGCCAAGCAGTTTGTGTTTGCGTTCGGAGAGTATCAGATTCCAGATCTGGCCCAAGACGTTAGAGAGATGTCACATCTCAACCTCCCTCTCAGACTTTGTATGAGCTTCTAGTCCATCTTGTTCATAGTGCCTTCCTTTTTTTTTTTTCCCGGAACGTCGAATAATGAATTTGATAACAAAGGGAAATGTGGCAGCCTTCGCCGGCCTGACTGAAGTGCTTAATTAGCTGATTACAACGAGCCAGGATTGGCCTCTCACCGCTCGCATTCGGTCTGCGATTTCACATGACTGTCCCCTTGCCACATCCGACTGACTGTTCATAGCCCCCCTGCGGTGGCTGCTTTCTAAGCCAAAATGTGAAATTACTGTGGCACATTCAGCCGTTGAAATGAGCAGCCCCAGTCTGGATTAAACCAATCTGCACACAAGACAATCAACCCGTCACTTCTACGAGTGTGGTGGGACTGCTCTTAGTACACTCTTAGTCCAAATTACTCTTCAAATATACTAAGGATAGGTCCGAATGGACAGCTAGTTTAATAGCTTTAAACCATGAACTGATGTTAAAGATCAAATCCTGAGCTCCAAACTAAGAATTTAATAATAATAAGATGAATTCTCTCTTTACTAGTTATTAGCATGCAAATTACTAGCACATTGGCTGTTTATTAGTATTTAGAAAGCACATTCTGCATGACCATCTATGTCCATAACGATTTAACAATTAACTTATTAAGCAGTAGTTAATAATAGTTAATTAATACTGAGAATTGGACCATAAAATAAAGTGGCTGTTGTTATTATTATTAATATTATTATTACACTACAGAAACAAATAAGAGAATAGCAGATTAAAATCCTAAATTGATTATGTTTTTAATCAGTTTATCAAATAATAAATTGGATATCATGATTATTATTTATATATATATGTATATTAGCTATTATTAGCAGTAACAGTTGGCTGCTTAATGACCAACTCATTTTTTTAATATTAAAATATATGCTTGACTGCTTATTTATTTAGTGTGTGTATTTGCTTTTAACCCCAAGTTTTGTATTTTTTGCAATGTCATGTTAAATAACTTTTAAAACCCCTTATAGTGTTGCTATCTTTCCTACTTTTTGTGTAGCAAATACATTTTTAAATATCTCCGTGTCTTTTTTTGCCATTTAAATAAGAGTCAAAGGTGTTTTTGTTTGTACCCCAACATTCTTCAGAATATCTTCATATTCATATTCCCATCCATAAAATAAAATGATCTTAACATTTGCAAAGCCACACTCTCAGTGGCCATCGTCTTTTGTCGCGGTGCAAAATCTGAAAGGCGGCAGACGGTTTTAATCCGCAGACCGTTCGACACGACGTAGCGCTGGCGGAGACGGCACGGTTGCGCGCAGGAGCGAAATAAGCCTTTCCTCTACATCAGCTTTTTCGCTCTCGCAGACTGTAACACAAAACTACATTTAAAGCATCAGATTTTGTGGGGCCGATGTGCAGCCTCAATAATTGATGAGCTTGGCTGAGTGTGGAGGTTTGGAGACTCGCTTCGCTTTACTGCAACGCCAGAGAAAAAGAGAGAGGTGAAAGTGTTAGATATTCTCTCACATGGTGTAGGTTGTTATGCTGTACCACCCACACTTTAGAGCAAGTGAGCTGTGAAATGTATTCATTGTAACATGGAAAATGGAGGCAAGGAATTGCCTGTAATGTCTGACAGCAAGGGCAGCCAGCCAACATCACCTGCATTATTTCACTTGTGTATGTGTGTGTGAGTGTGTGTGTGTTTTTCCTCTCTCTTTTTTTATATATTATTATAGGTTTGGGAAATAGGCAGCAATTTCATTACGATGTGATTTGGGAAGAAATTGCCCACCATTGAGTGACCCCACCACAGAGGATCAAATGGGAAGTCAGCTCAAATAAAGTTAATAGTGCATTAACTGAAGACAGCATCGCTGAGCCCCTAAGCAGTGTTCCTCATCCAGCGCCTGCCCCTCTCCTTCCTCCTCCTCCTCCTTCTTCACCCCCCCCCCCACTTTTTGCTCCTCATTTGTCTTTTATCCTCTCCTCTCTTCCCTCTATGAAACTGCAAGGCAGCTACTGTATATTTGTACCTCCAAGGCGAGGCGGCACGGTGAAAAAAAAGTGGATTGGCTGCAATGTATAGGAATGAGGCACGCGAACCAATGGAGTGTGCCTTTGGCCCCTCCCATCTGCATATCGCCGCTCCTCCGCAGCTTGCGAGAAAGCAGCCTGATGAATAACACAGAGGGGACTTGTCTCTGGGATTATTAATTTCCCATCTCTCTCTCTCTCTTTCTCTGTCTCTCTCTCCTCCCCTCCCTGTCTCTCTCTCTCCTTTCCCTTCCCTCGTTCTTTCTCTGTGTGCTTACCCCTTGCGCGTGGCTTTTTTTTGTTTCTTGCCTGGCTGTTTGAAATGATCCTTTTCCATTCAGTGTGAGAGTGCATGAGTGTTGCTTCATGGAGCTGTGCGGCCACTGTTAACACTGCCTGGTAGCTATTCTTCCACACAAGAGCTCTCGCGTCACGAGGGGGTGAGTTGGTATCTATTAAAATCAATATAGTGTCGTGAGACCCAGGGCTAAAGCAGTCAGTCGGGGGGGGGGGGGTTTTCTAAATCTGAGTATGCCTGCATCTAAGTCTGACCTACAAAGCAAAGGGAATTTGTCACTGAGGACTCCGGTTGAGTGCCGGTGCGCGGTCGGACGCTTGTATTTGTGTGTGTGAGAGTGTGTGTGTGTGTGTTAATGTCAGAGAACGCCTGGGTCTCATAGTGTGATCAGTCAACTAACAGAGCAGCGAGTTGCTTTTGTTGCTAAACACCAGGCATGCTTTTATCAGAGCTAATGGGGATGTGTGTGAGAGACCTTGGTTTTGCTGGGGGAATGGCAATGGGATGGAAATGCGAGCTAATGATGGGTAATTGAAATAGCGGGGAATTATAGTTTGTTTTGTTGATATTCTCTGCCTCGCACGCTTTCGCTTTCCCTCCCTGAACCTTTGTTGGAATATTGATGACTCTCTCAGACTGCAAAAATTATAATGATTATAATGACATCTGCATCGAAAAGTACTTACGAGAGCAATAACAACTAACAATTGAACTTAACGCACTTTACGTGACTCACTCGGGCCGTGACTTGACTCCCACATGAAGGGACGCTTATGAATCGATGTTCGGTATGGTTGTGTTTGATTAAGTGTGTGTAAGGTAGAAATGTAACTTCTGACGCATCATTCGGTGTCTACCACATGGCTGCGTTTTGATTGGTTGTTAGTGCAGGACATAATTTGTGGGAGGGGTTTAGATTGTAGGCACTTGATTAAAACAACTGCTTTTATTTACATTTTTGAAGCATAAATATTCTAAACTTTAACAAAGATCTTTTAACTGAATTTGATTTAGTGTGTGGAATCAGTAGTTGTGTAGTATTAGCGGATAAAACTGTTCAAAAATATCATTCAGCTCTGAAAACATGGCTGTGTTTGGATTGGCTGTTTGGAGCACATATCCCAACAAATATCAATTAACACATATACACTCATTCCAATCAAAATAATAATGTGTAAACACTGAATGATATTTTTACACCTTTGCCAACGTATGCTTTACAAATACTTTGTGATTCCACACATTTGCATTTGATTAAAAACAGCATTATTTCAGTTTTGATTGGACAATATTTGTCACGTTACATGTTGTAAAACATTTTCTTTTTTTACAAAATCTGTTTTAAACGAGAGCTCATTTTCAAATTAAAATGAAGTTAAAAGATCCCCCCCCTACACTTTTTGTGTGTGGTTTAATCTCCCACACTGTAGTGCACATTGTCTCCCCCCCTATCGTCCTAAAGAAAACATGATCCTCTCCATAAGCTGACATGTCTTTTTATACCCTCATTACATTGTTTTCAGTAGCTTTGTTCAGTCTAAAATGATTTTGGAAGAAATAACAATGGCAGGAAAAAAGCAAAAAGAGCGAGCAAGCGAGGAAGAAGGAGAGAGAGAGAATACCCCATATTCTGTTTATGTAATTTAGTGAGTCATAACGTGGGTGCATGAGGCATTATGCAAGTTCTGGTTGTGCTTTGAAAAATTGGTTATCTCCACAGCACCTACAAGGCACACAGATGGATGCGCCTCAGTTGTGGTGCGCCTGAGCCCTGGCAGTGCGGGGAGCCAGGGCGTCTCAAAGCAGGGAGCCCTTCTGGAGGAGGACAGGTCTCTTTTTCTCGAGCCGTCAGAGCTTTGGATTGGTAAATCCTGTGGGCTTGACCGAATAGAGGAAGTGCAGAGCTACATGAGGGTGAATAATCATAGTGTGCAGGAGAGGGGATTTCGCAGGGCACTGCATATGCCCTGTGCCTACAATTCACCCCGCCGCTCATTAGATGCTGAATACATCATGCAGATTTCTGCCAGTCCTCTCATTTCAAATGCAGCTCCTCTTGACAGAAATTAGAAAAGAGAATATATAATCAAAGTGATGCTGTTGTGCGTGCACGTGTGCACGTTTTTTCCCCCCTTTTAAAATTGATTGGCATTAAAAATAAATCTCAATATTCATTTTAAATAAATATGTTTAATAAATGTCAACTAAAAAATGCTGAAAATAAAACAGATTATTCCCAATGACTTCAACCAGACTGTTAAAACACCACGTACTTAGACTAAAAAATATCCCCAGGAGCGATGATTATGTTTCATTGTTCCCAAAAAAATATGTTTAATGTAATTCAGCACTAATTCACTGAATTCTTGGCCAAAAAAAAAATGCTTACTAAAAATAAAACGAGTGCCCATTTTGCGGATCTGATTATTCCCCATGACTTAACAAAGATCCAGACTGTTCAAACACCATGTACGTTGGCTGTAAAACACCCTGGGCCGTCATGATTATAAGTTTCATCGTTTGGAAAATGCATGGCCCTTAAGTGTGAGAATGAAGTATAGAGTTAGATCGCTCCCTCTTTTATTTCCCTTGGATGCTGGCGAAGGGTTGCTGCGTACTCTGTTATCGTCAGTGGGAGTTAAGTGCTGTGTGTTGAGCACAATCGGAACGTGTTTATTGCGGCGGTTATGTAACTGGTTATAGTCTTAGCCTGTCCTGTGCTGCCGAGGCCTTGCGGCGCACATTACGCTAGTTGCTAGCGTTGCTGTTTTGCTCGAGGCAGGGCAAAGGGAGGAGGGGGAGGAGGGTGTCGGGGAAACCTCACACCGGGCATACAGCGTTTGCTATCGCTTGTGGAGTGGAAATAGAAACGTAGCATTCCACCGGTGTGTCATACTCGTATTGAAATGATAATGGAGCACATGCCAATGTAACGGGGGCTCCGCTCAACCCCACAGGGAGTTGAAGGAGAATACCACGGTCGATAGTTCTGCACAACAAAACAAAAACTGCTCTCCTGGTGATACGTATAAATGCTGCCTCCTTATTGTTAACAAGACGCCACTTCCTAGGCAAAGGAGCCATTTAAGAAAACAGTGGCTGTTATTAAGTCAATGACTGAGCGAAGCACGCTGGGGGTGATAAAACGATCATATTAATACCTTGAACTCTCGCTTTCGCTAAATGGGGCAAGTGTATATTGCTTTGTAAACATTTCCACATCAATAGTACGGTGCCACAACAAAAGATAAACCCCAGGTTGAACAAGGAGATAAAGCGACTGTTTCACAAGATTAAATAGAAAGTGATGCCAGCTTGGCAGCCAGGTCGTGTGTTGCATGGATTATGTATAATGGGAGCAAAAAAAAAAAAAAAAAAAAAAAATGCAAATCATACAATTACAAGCCGTAAAGCCAAGTATTAAAACAAGAGAGCAGAATTAAGGCCTTCAGCTGATGTGATGAAAATAAATGAATTTAAATCTAGCATTTGCATTTTGGCAAAAATAGTCAGATCTGGAAGACTGTTCTATAATAAGAATATCTTTTTTTTTTTTAGAACTTTTGTTTGTGTTCCACATGAGCTTTTTAATGCATATCTGCGTTTTTAATCTGCGTCCTTAAAGCACAATAGCTTCACGCCTGCTTTGAATATTGTTCTTTTTTTTTTATCTACACAGGCAGCTTTTGTAATGTATGACATGGAGGAAATTAGCTCATAAAGAGTCATGAAATTTCTCCTACATGGAATTGTGTGTTGTTTGTAGATCTCTGTGTTGTAAAGAAGGCCTCCATAATCCATTTATTTCAATTTGTAAACACACAAATGACAGCGTGCACCAGCGCAGATGTTATGAACCCAACAGAAATCTTCTAATACCTTGTATATCTAATCTTATTCAAATTAGAAAGCATGTCTGTGCCATGGTTTTGTAGGGAAAAAGCATGAAACGGAAGGAAGCATTTGACAAATGCATTATTTTTGCATAAGTAGTGCAAAAAATATGTTTAAATTGGTTATTATTAAGTAGACGTTTGTCAGATTTCACGCACGCAGTATTGGACTATTATTTTTTAGATTATTTCTATGTTAAATATACATTGAACAATTTTTGTGTTTTGTCCTTGCTAGGTTTACTTTGCACATACTGCGCTTGAGTTTATTCCAAAGGATAGAAGTCTGTGGCTAATCCTCTGGTTTGTACATACTGTCGGCTTTGATAGGGGAAAAAATGAAGGTGCCGTGTGGGTGTGCAAGATTAGGCTTATCTTCAATTGCATTGTATATAGGGATATCCGCGGTGACATTGACAGAATGGGACGCTTCTCCCTTTAAAACAAGCCAAAGGAATTTGCAGGTTGAAACAGTGGAGGCGATCAGGAGTGGTGGAGGCGCCCGGGCTGCAGTTTGTTTGTGGTGGCGTGCTTATGCATGATAGCCCCAGCTCAGGACAACAGCGGGATGAATAAAACGCTCAGATTGTTCACAGCCATTGTCCCACTGCGGCTGCTCTTTGTCCTGAAGATACCTTCGCTTAGCTCTCCACATCATGTTGTTACCTCCCTGTTGCAGCGGCTCCATCCTTCCAGGATACTTGAGATGCCAGAGCATCTAATGGCCCCTGCCAAGATGCCTCCAAAGACAACCACTTTTGAGACGGGGATGTACACGCCACAGTGAATCTAGCTCATTCTGTTGTGTAAACGGCAATATTAAACATGTCTCCTGACATGTGCTGATGTGTTTCCTATTGCTAAGAGATGTCAACATGTTTTTAAGAGATGTACAGATGCTATATTAGTACTAAATTGGGTTTTTAGTTTGTCAGCATCAGTCAATATTCAGTTGTGCATGCCCTATTTTTTTGTAATGATATTTTGTCGTCATTCAACAGTCAACACTTCAAGTTAATCTTTAGAAACATTACTAAATTATTAACACTGATTAATATAGTTTTTTTGTTTTCTTTTGTTAATTTAATTAAAAAAGAAATTTGGAATTTGGCTAGTTATTGACTATTGGCCATATTATTGTTAATATTCAAAAACCTTTTCAGTAATTTAAAGAAAGATGAAATAAAATATAAATATTAGATGGGGAAAAAAATAAACTTAAACTCATGGCCATGGCAACTAACTGAAAAAATGTTGAATTTGAAAACTACATTTTACACTATATATAACAATTCATAAACATAATAGCAATTATAAAAGCACATACAATTACTAAAATCTACATTAAATTAAAATAACTGTTAATATAAAAATAAAAAGCTAATTCAAGATATTAATGTAAAATATTATAGTATATAACTAATACTAAAATATGTTTGGCTATCATATATTAAATATTCCTTCAGCAGTTTTTTTAAGAGTCTGCAGTCTTTATGTAGGTCAAAGTGATGAACCATGACTTTATACTTGCTAGTTGGCTGCATTAGAAAGAATCAGGATGAGTAGCCGGTATGTAATTCATCTGTTTTTTGTTTGTTTGTTTGGAAAAAAAGACTATAAAATAAGTTCATATAATAAAAAAAACTTTTTTTTACCAGTGTACTAGAACATAGTTAGCCTCAAAGCTCGTACTCATGGACTAAAAGTCCAAAATCTCCATTCCAAATCACATAATAGTAAACAAGTCCATAATAATTGTGTTTTGCTACAGCTGGTCTCTATAAAAGCATTGAGGTTGACACACAAGCCCCTACGTCAATCATTACTGATATTTTCCTCAGTGGCCGAGTTGACTTCTCACTCTACCTCCAGCTTGCGTGATTGATGTCGGGCAGGGTTAGTGGAAAAAGAGTGCACTGTGTTCTTTGACCGACAGTGGGCCGCTGTCCTCTTTCTATCTCTCCCTGCATCCCCCCTCCTCTATTTCTTTCAGGAAAGGCCTGTTTCAGGACTGCCACAATTTTTCAGCTCCAGCCCGAGCACCTCTGCCCCCAGACTTAGCCCAGCTGCTGTGGACCACAGACACACTAATTGGCCCTGATTTAGTCTGCCGTGCTTTAAGTGCACTCTGCTGTGTGTGCTGCGTGGGGCTGCCATGTCAGTCCGCTCTTTTCCCACTGGCTCTTTAGGCCATTACCTAAATGAAGTGCTGCCACTGGAAGTTGGTGAGCACATGCTAACGGTGAGGTATTGATTTGTGGGTTATTTCAAGTGATGATATCTCTGTCTTCAATCCAGAAAGGAGAAAAATATCTCAGGAGAGTTGTTTTTTATAATACGCTTGAATGATTTACAAGTTAATGATATATTTGGTGATAATAAGTTTGATTTTCATAAGGTTTGTAAGTATGGCTACACTCTATAAATAAAAGAAATAAGCCAAAACATGAACGTGTGTGTGTATAGTTAAATAATATACATTTTGTGATGATATAAACAATCAAGCAGTTGTGATTATATATTGTTAAATATATAAGTATATATGTATATACTTTATATTTATATATACTGTATGTATATATATATTTTTTTTACTTTATTATACTGTATGTTTGTGGTGAAAGTTGAATATATATGTAATATTTACATTTTGCAAAAATGTACTCACACACAGTAAGGAATTTAATTCAATATACTGTAGTATGTAATAGCTGCAAGGCTTTATATATATATATACATATATACATAGGTCTTGACAAAAAATGTGATGGACAAACGTGCTGAACTGAAGCCAAGTCGTTTACGGCATCGCATTTCAGAGATGCCAAGGCCTAAATCAATTTCAACTTCACAGCTAGCGGGGCACGGATGGAAATATGGACATTCGTGCGGCTACGCCCTGCCAGTCCTCAGAATTAAAACCATTAATCTATACACAGGTGACTGTTTTAGCACGCTAGCACAGCAGTTTCAGCCGGGAACGAGGTGTTCACTTAAGGAAATCCAACAGCGTTGAAACAAACAAGTTTTCCCCCTCGCAAATCCTGTTAGGAGACGAGACAGAAGCTGTTCTGCTTAAAATCATTAGCATCACAAGTTTCTCAAATTGAATCCGCATCGGATGCACATTTTCTCGAAGCGCACTCTGAAAACGCATGGGGTCCGGCAGTAGTCCGTCAGCCAGTTCAGAGTGGTGAAATGACTTGGGTTTGCCGAGCACATTATTGTCTATTTGACAGTTCTTGACAGTTCAATTTTAGCCCTATGTTCGCCTGACATTATTCTATCAGGGCCCTCCATAATCTGTGGCTGTAATACGCCGGATGCGGCAAATGCTTATTTCCAAGACCTCTGCGGCAGGGGCCGGCCTGCGCCATCACTCATATCTCAATTACCTAATCTAATGCATCTCAGTGGGCTGCTGCCCGAGCTTCATTTACTGTAAGTGCTAGAAGCTCCTCTGCAATTGTTATGTGCGCCAGCACCAACCTGCGCCGTCTGGGGGAGAGTGAGCTCAATCGGAGAGGGGCAGGGAAACACACGATGCAGGGAGGGGGAGACGGAGGTGGAGAGTGAGAAAGACTCGGGGAGATGAAACGAGTTGGTGGGGGAAAAAAGACAAAGAGAGAACAGCAAGCGCTTCTCTGTAAGAGGGTGTCATGCATCGGCGGGTGGAGAGGAAGAGTGCTGTAGAATAGATGAGTATTAGCAGCTACGCGCATGCTGTTATAGGAACAGGAAGCAGAGCTCCTCTCCAATAGTGCTCGCCTCCACATTTTTGGGCGTTTGTAGCTGGTGTTCCGAAACTTAGTGAGCTGACTTGCTGCCTGCTGCCTACATAGGTAGCTGACTACTGAGGCAGCGTACTCTTCTGTCATGGAACTTTATAGCTGACTCATTTGGAACGTACTTGAGAGACTCTGCTCATAATTAGTTTAATATTAGCATGTTGCTATGCTAAATTATGAAAAAGCAATACTGTGAAATATTACTGCAATACAGAATAACTGTTTTATTCTAAATCGTGAAAAATATTTCAATATTCATTCAATATTATTGCAATATTCAATATACAATATTCCATTACACCAGTCTTGAGTGTCACCTAGTACTTCAGAAATCATTATCATATGCAGATTTTTTACTTAGAAACATTTCTTCATTATCAGTGTTGAAAAGTTTTGAAAGAAAAGGATTTATTTTTTTATTTTTTTATCTTTTGTAAGATTATAAAATTGACGTTTGGACAATGTAATGTGTCCTTGATGAATAAAATCCATTTTTATTGAGTTTTCAGTATCAACCAATCAATCATTCTGTCCCCAAACGTTTATACATAAAAAAAAACATTAGAGGCCACATTGAAAATGTAACATAATTAACCGCTAAAAAATATATACTTAAAGGTACAATGTGTAGCATTTTTGTAGTTGTTCTAATCTAAATCTATGTTACCCCTTCACAAATATGTGCT
>JAUCMS010000062.1:5870007-5881666 GCA_032357445.1 Enteromius radiatus | reverse complement strand
GGACGCCGTAGCTGTAATACATACTTTGAACTGCGTGGCGCAAGATTCGCGACATTCCTACACATTGTACCTTTAAGATTTCATAATATTTTGGCACTATTTCTAGTCCACAAATCAAATAGAAGTACGTTTGCATGTTCCTCAAGTGTCATTAAAGCATCGTAAATACAAAGAAATTCAGAAATTTATTTAAATGCATTTTTTGAAATCAGTTTTTCCTTCAAATTGCTACGCAGATTATATCATGTGTATAATTAGAAGCTAGTGTTTTCGTACCTCACTGTGTGTTCTCAGCCTTTAAAAACAAATGGCCCAAGTGTCTGCATGGTTTTTATAGCGTGTGAACAATGAATGAGAACAGCAGGAATCTGGAGATATGTCACCCAAACTAGCCTCTCCGGCAAGACCACAGGCAAAAGAAACCTCTTCCCCTCCCCGATCCTTCCGTGACAGCTGGAGAGGGATTCGTCCACAGACTGATTTACTGTAGTGAGGATGAGATTCACATACTAAGCCGGCTTTTAAATCATTTTTAAAACTGTCAAGTGAAATGCTTTCCAGTAACACTGGTGAGCTAATATATTAGTGTTGCCTTGGAAACGCAGGGAAAGAAATTGTTTGATGTATCCTCTGAGGGTTTAAACGAGGGTAGGATGGCGGCGCGGCGAAAGTTGCTCGCCGCTTGTTTTCGCATTCCGTTCCAGTTAATTGTCTTGGATGGCTAGTAATTAATCAATGCATTTTTGTCAGGTCGCCACGCACGCTCTAGAGATCTGTCAATAAGTCACGTCAGACTCATCTGATATATCAGTGACACACTAGAATCACCACGACAATTAAAACTGCAATTAGCGCAGGCTCTGCGGTCCCACGGCAGCACACTCACGAGCGCATGTGCTAAGTGTGTGTATGTGTGTGTGCCTATGCAGATCTGCGGTGAGTTTAAGCGCAGAGGTGTGCTCGGAGAACTCCGCCGCTAATATGTTTTGTCAGGAAGGCGAGTGGGTGATAGAGCGGCCATGTTTATGTCTGTATTCCCCTGTGACAGAGCACGGTTCCAACTTCCCTGTCTGTCTATTAGGCAGTGCAAAGGTTGGCCTGTCAGCTCTGTCTGTCACCCCCACTCTGCATCAGGAAAACGTGCCAAGGGCCAAGTCTCTCACACACATTCACGCATATACATCTTTCCCGTTTGCCCAGTGACCTGTGCTTCGCCTGGTGTGTGTTACAGAGCCCGTGCAGTGCTGGGATCAGCTGACACAAAGCTCCTAAAGCCACGGCTTTCCTGCTCAACAACCGCAGAGCAAATCCGCAGATCTACCTGAGCTCTTACGATGCACCCTTCTTGCCTGTAAAAGCTGCTATTTCACCCAAAAATGAAAATTCGGTCATCATTAACTCTTCTTTGTGTTGTCCCAGACCTGTATGACTTCTGTGGTAAAACTGTGGAATGCAGAAGGTGTTTTGAAGAATGTAGTTCTTCCACTACAGTTTTTACAGTCAATGGGTTATGGAGATTTCGAACTTCATAAAAGTATTATAAGATCAGTGTGAACACACGCACACACGCACTACTGAATAAATTCAAAAGTCTTATATGGTAATGTAAATGAATTGCTCAAGTCAAATCTTCTCAATGAGTCATTTGATTCGCACAAAGTTGCACCATATTTAATTTTTGACTGTAATGAAAGCAAGATTGTGAGGCGTAGAAGTACATTGTGTTTAATGCATTCTACATGACAATTAAAAAAGCAATGCACATAACCTCCATAAAGTATGATTTAATGTTTTTTTAAAGTACCTGCTATTCTTTTGTGTTCAAAAAAAATAAGTTTTACAGGTTGGGCGAGTAAATAATGACAAAATGCTCATTTTTGGGTGAACTACCCTTTTAAGAGGACCACATTTCCCAGCAGCCTCTTGTTTGTGGGAGATGGGAGGGGGCTTATGATCAGGGGCTTAGCTCAGCTATGAGAAAAAACCTGATATGAGGAGAGAAAGAGCCACATATATTGACTTTAGTGAGAGAGCGAGCGAGCAGCAATGCTTCTTTTGTGTTCTGGTAAAGCAGACGGCCCTGGGGGCTTTGCGGGGAGCCACAGCGAAGCTGGAAATGGGCCCGGCAGTTTATGACACTTCACAGGAACGTCAGATGTGTGATAGGAGATGCTGATGGGTGGAAGCCCCCGATAACCCTGCGTAAACCCTTGGGCTTCCACCAGTCATACCTTTAATTTACAGTGATAACTTTTCGCCGCACCTCTCACCCTCACATTCCCACAGTGCTGTGCTAACGTTGCAGCGCAGTAGCGGCGCGCCGGGGAAAGAACTGAAACGTATGTGCATCCCGTTTAACATATGCGCTCAAAGTCTCACAGGCACCACGAGCGGACGTGACGGCGCATGGATGATGCAGAAATACGACCTTTTGACTTTGAGCGGCTGGCATTTGCAGCGAAAACGGTGATGAAAATAATTTGATGGAACTGTTTTCGTAAAGTAATTTGGGCCATTTGACGCCATAACAGATGGGCCATATTCAGAGATGTTGCATCCTCTGCTAAAATTAATAGCACAACTTTAACAGCAGCTGACACTAATGTTTTTATGCTGGGTTTTAGTGTATTTTATGTCGCTAGTCGAAACTAATAGCTTGGGTTACTACACAGTGTAAACATTTATAATGGCAATTTTAAAACATCTGGCAATAATGGGATGTATCTTGTTAGACGGCGAGGCTTGTCAACACGGTGAACGTAATTATGACAGATGCCAGTTCTCCTAGCTCGCTCATGAAGACACATGTGAGCGCACACACGTGATGTCAACCCTCCATTCTGCGCTCACACAGAAAATCACTGGGCTGCCTAACAAGCCATTGAATTAATTGTTTGTAACTAGTGTAAATATTTTCAAACTGTGCAAAAGCATGAAATTGGCCAATATAGGGAAAATGAAACGCAATTAATCCACGGCTCCCATAATACAGATAAGGACAGATAAATCTTGCACATGAAACGACGTGCAATTAAATTGCGCTGGTTTAAAGGCTTTGCATTTTTATTGAAGCAGAACAAGTATGTAGGGATGAGTTAGAATGGTTAGTTTTCTACTGGTTGACTAGCTTATTCTAAATTTAGTTTTAGCTTGAATATTTTTGGTCTTTAAAGGAGATGAAGTAATGACTGAGATCATTTCAGAACCTTTTTCTTCTTGTTTTTAATTTTTGCGCAAAAATATTTTTATCTATTTCATTTATTAATTGTTCACATTCAAACAGACACGTTTGCCCTTTGTTCAGTGTCTCGTATGACAAGTTGCTTTTTTCATATTTTGTTTTGATTTGTTTTGAATACCTTTACCTAACACATGTTAAGACTGCTGCATTCTTTTGTTGTACTTTGTCTAGCTGTTTTTAATAACAAGAACTTATTTCCTCCGAAAAAATGATGAGGCCAAGGATGAATTGTGGACCGTCTCCCCACCATGTAAATGTTTTCCTACCCCTAAGAAATGCATATTATCATAAATCACATCAAACACGCTAGTTTTTAAAGAAAATGTATAGTATAAAATATATGTGTATTTCAGGCATTCTGTTTGAGCTGTTTAAGTCGTATGTGATGAGGTCACATCCGGTTTAGGTCACCGCTGACATGCTTCCAACTGCATGTGCTTTAATAGTCATGATTAAAGAAAGCGATGGGATATGGAGCTCGTTTTTCCCGGCCTTCCCGGAGGGCTGTGAGTTCGGTGCTGGCAGAGACATCTGTGTGTCCTGGCCTGCTCCTGCAGCTCTCTGTGTGTGTCCATCTGTGTGTGATTAGTTCTGCTCTTAGTGTACCTGTGCGCTCGCTCCAGAAATCATTAGGCCTGGTCATACCTCTCCTACAGTAGCTACGCTTCACAACATCTGTCATGACACAGTCATCAGAGACCCTGCAACATCTGCCAGAGCCTTAGCCTTTGTTTCCTCACACACACACACACACACACACACACACTGTTTCTTGTTCTCCTTGTTACCACTGTTGTTGTCATTTTTTCCCCTCTTTTCTCACATTTTTTTCTTCACACAAACCAGAAATAGGACAGCTCTTTGATCAAACAGTATTAATGTCCTACCCCCTCACTCGCCATTGATCCACAGATAATATACGGCTCCTGCTATCTGAGGAAGAATTTTGCAGCTGGCCTTAAAGCTGAGGATGATTTCAATCCAGTATTTTTAAATGAGAGGGGGAAAAATGGAGGCTTTAAAATATAAGGTGTGGTCCAAAAATATCAAATCTGGGAATTAATTCTGTTACACTTTATTTTAAGGTGCCCTTGTTACAATGTAATTACACTGAGTACTGAGTAATATTAATTAACTGCATGTACTTACTATATGGTTAGAGTTAAGATTAGGGATTGATTTGGGATTACTTGCATGTAATTATGCATAATTTCTTTTTAGTAAGTACATGTAACTTGTAACCAGGGCACCTTAAAATCGCTAACACTTTAGAATGGGTAATACTGTTATGGGTAACTGCTGTACATATAATATTTACCTTTTCTTTTTATTACAAAAGGAACTGGAGGATCTGGTATTGTATCACCATGAAGTGGTTTATTTTGCAATATCAACCGGATCACTGTACATTACCTCTCTTATTATGCAGCTACTTAGGAAATAAATGAATAAATGGATATGGAATATTGATTTGAGTTGAAATTGTGTTATTGTGTGAGGAGAAATAGAGAGCAGTGCTGTCATGAAACTAGCACAGCCTTATAGGAAATCAAACGGCTCGGACAAAAGTGGTCAATTATACAGTTTACCTGTGCTTTCAGAATTCTGCATTTGACCAATCAGAATCAGTGTTCCAGTGAGCCATGTATAAATAAATACAGTCATAACATATATCAGGCTAACTTCATTTGATACAGTGTAGACAGCTGTGCTAACAGTAAATGACATGATTCCAAGGTTAAACATGATGCGTGATTAATGTTCTTACTGCATGCTCCTTTCACCCAGAATGGGAGGAGGGCAGGGAGACGGAGAGAGAATCAGACATAGGGAGAAACAGAAGACCGTGATTGGGGGTGGGTTGGATGGAGAAGAGAAAGATGAGAAAGGCAGGGAAATGAGCTTTCTCCAGCCAGTGTGAGTGTGTGGCTGCCTGACAGCCTGGTTCAGTGCCACCTCGCCACTTTGTTACAGCTGTGTAAATAATGGCTGTAATTAAAATCACCTGTACCTGACAAGCATCAGAGTGTCTGCAGGAGATGCGCTGGCCTGATGAGCACTTTGCGTTCATGCTGCTGTCGCATTCACGGCTGTGACAACTGACATATTGCATGTGCAACTACAAATCTCTACTTCATGTATTGCACGGGAGATTAGGGCCGAGCCCGGTTTGCACACACAGGCCATTTGCTATCGTCACATGCATACAGAGTACATACAGGCTGACCTCAAAACAACTTGTGAAGTAAATTCGATGCACATGTATGTTTGTACTGCTAATGCTGTGAACAAAATATTCAGTCCCCCTGAGAAAGATTTGTGTATTTTAAGCAGGAAAACATAAGCTACACTGCTACTAATAGCATTATTACCCATTTGCAGTGTTGTGCTACTGTTTCCCTCCAATTTATGTCTCATTGTGATCACAGGATGATGACTCAGACCCCATCCCAGACTGAAGCTAGCGTGCGTTAGCCGCAAGCTCCTTCGCCTTCCACACCCACAGAAACACAATTTTCCTCCACAAAACGTCACGGCACATCACAAACAAGTCATTGATCCGGGGCTGATTTGCAATTGATGAAACATAATGAAGAAATGGAAAAGCCAAGTATGTGATGTTTTCAAAGGCTACATGAGCCGCCTGTGCGAGATCTCTTAATAGAATTACCCACTCGCAGCTAAAGCATAGCGGTGACGCTAACTTGTAATTAAGATTTCTGCGGCTCGCTTAGATAACCCTAGAGTCGGTCTGCTGCTGTGCCATTCTCTTTGTTGTATGTTACTTTTAGCTCATTTATAATTGACTGTTAAACTTTAAAGTTTGTGCTACGTATATTTAGCACAGACACTCTTGACTGATTTTTCTAAGATTAAATGAAGCTATATAGTAAAGGACTTTTTAAAGTTCTGAGGTGCAGATGGCCTCCTGTTGTGAATCTGTGAATCAATTTCAAGTGAGTGTCTGTGTGTGTATATATATGAGTGTGTATATATATATATATATATATATATATATATATACAGTATATCAGTGGTGTGTGTTGAAGTTCTGAAATGGGGCAGAGTCATATAAAAATAAACATTACTTACACTATCAGAAAAAGAAAAATGGGGAAAACATATTCTATTTTATATTTTTACAGTAACAAGGGGGTTATATCTAGTATATGAGTAGCTTTTTAAACTTTTTAAAATTAGTCTTCCCATTAATGCTATTATATTGTCCATTCAGACTGATTCGTGAATTTATTGCATGAACCAATAACCAGCCATATCCCATGATGGCTTATGGCTTATTTCTAGTTATTCTCAATTACCCCCCACTAAACCCACTTTAGGGTCAGTTAAACTGAATGGGGCACAGGAGAGGCAGAAAAAAGTGGGCACCTGCTGCAACTTAAATAAAAAGCAATTTAAAGCAAGTCATGTCACTCGGCGGCCATCTTTGAAACGCCTCTATGGCATGCAAGTGCAGCTCCTATCTCTTTGAATGGTGAAACATCAAGATTTCCAAAACTATTTGACAAGTTTAAATTTCATATTTGAAATCAACAATACAAACTGACAGCTGTTTCATAGATGTTGTTTATTTTGCTCAAATAGTTATTTCTCAGACTAGATCAGCCAATGCGCATGTGCAGTCTAGACTGTTTCTATAGCAACAAGAGACTTCTAACTGCAGGTGAAGTGTTGACTTTACCGATTAGGGATTGGCTCTTTTGTTTAGAAGGCGGGGTTTCATTGATAAAGTGTCCGTATTGAGCATTCCATTTTTCCCTATTCAAAACTAAATGAGTTACACTGCATTGTTAATTAGTCGCAACATGTGGTGTAAACTAATGGACATACAGTACCACACCTGAAACAAAAAAACAAATGAATACAGTAATACTCCCTCCATACTTCGAAAGCTGGGCTTCTGCACAGACACTTGCACATCAGTATATCTCCAGTATGAAAAAAGAATCTTTGAGAGGGGAAGGGGCGTGGTCTCAAAATCAAAGGTGAAAGATGCAAATAACACCAGCAGAGGTCGCTCATACTTTATTATATAAATAACAAACCATTAATTCTGTTTAAATGCATAATACATGGAATAGTTTTGACGCTATATTGATTGTTTGTAATGTTGCCAAGGATGGCCAAGGGTGTTGTGCTTTGACACACAAAAATGCTTGGTTGAAGTTGCTGTAGCCATGCTTGATCGTGAATAAAACACAGCTGTTGACCAATCCAAATCAAGAACTAACTATGTGTGTGTGTGTGTGTGTGTATGTAATGTTGGTTTTGCAAGGCTGAATGACAGTTTTGAGAAAATACTCTGTATCATGTCTCTACAGTGATAGAGTCTGTTTCACCCTTAATGAGACCCCTTAGAAATTGACAAAATGGAGAAAGTAGGAGAGAAGCGGGGCAGCTGAAAAGATAAGGAGTGAATCACGTCCCGATCCGCGCTCAGCCCGAGGAGCTGTGTTTATTCCATATGAACCTGCCTTGCTGAGTCCCAAAGGATAACATCTATTAAGTGAGCCTGACAGTTTCCAGGCTGTCTCCATATGGCCGAGACCCTGCTGCTGAGTGCCTTTGCCTGCCACGCGTTCCCTTTTCACCCACATGACATCCACCACATATAATTACAGCACATGGGAGCCCAAGCCTGTGTGTGTGTGTGCATTGCAGGAGGAAGTGGTACAACTTCTCAGCACAAGGAGGGTTTTGGGTGGTGACCCTGACTCTCTGATTAGAAAATTAGCCCAAAACATGGCACACTAATGACCTAGGCTTATTAGCGACAGTGCCAATGTTTAGTAGGCGTGCTGTGCTGAGCTGTGAGCGACGAGGAGGGCCTACAGTCTCCGGGGGAGCAGAGAGAGATATGTTCAGTGTGCTGGGGGAAAGAGAGAGAGGTGCATCCGACACAGACGGCTGAACCCCTCCAAGTTCAACCCTACTAGAACATAAGATTTGCGACACGGAATGGAAAGCAGATTTGTTCCAGTGGAGCGGTGGGGGGAAGGCGATGAATTTGTGATCTGGAAATGTATATGCGCTCCTCATCTGAAGCGGAGGCCGGCCTGGAACACGCTGGCCAAGACTGATGTGTATCAGAGGAAAGCTGGCAGGAAGAGAACAGTTGCGGGGGGACAGGGCTCCGACTGCATACCTGCCATCTGATTCTGCCAGCCTTTTTACCTCGCTGTTGTAGTTTCAATCTGTATCTGTTCAGGAGGGTCAACCCTGAAGCTTTAAATGCTTTAATAAGATAAACATCTCTAATTTTTGTTTTATATTATTTTAAAACAGTTTTAAAAGTCAGGTATTTGAATTTCTCTGTAATTTATTTATTTACATTTTTTATTAACATTTACATATGTGTATAATCTATTTATCTTACTATATAAATCCCTTTTATACTTATATTTTAAAATATATATTTTTTATATTTTTAAAATAAAAATACGTGATGTTCGTGTTTTCTACTATTTCATAAATAGATTTACTTAATTTTACTTATTTTTCCCCAAATAAATCATAATATATAACAATTAAATTATTTACATAATTATTTTTATATTAGAAAGTGATATATTTCCAATTTTATATTAATAATTATATATATATATATATATATATATATTATTTTTTATATATTTGTAATATAAAAAAAATCTATTTGATCATGAGTTTGGGTTGAGGGGTTAAGGACAGAGGGTCAGTTACATTTAGGCTCTTTTATGCGTGCTGACTACTATTCCCAACTTCTTTTATCCCAAGGATTTTCAAATAAAATAGGGGAATGGCATTCACTGCAATTGTATAAAGAAACCCTTGAACGTGACTGTGTGCACAAATGTCGTATCACTTGGCTCTCAACAAACGAGAGCCCAGGAGGCAATGTACCAACCAGCGTGTCATTATCTGCGGTTGTCTTGGTAGTACTCATCCGAAATTCCGAGCAGCATCAGGGTGCAGGCATGGATCCATTTTTACTGCCTCTTCATACTGCGCACACTATGTACTCTTGAGAGGCTGGCAATATGCAAGCCAAAAGAGTTCATATTTTCTCTCCGAGTTCAACAGGGAAAAGGAACTGGGTTATGATTGCATGGCTTTGTGTTCAAAATACGCCCACTTCATGCTCTCATGCAAGCCAGCTATTGAGATCTTATTATTGCATCTCACTGACTATAAAAACATCATCCAATACCATTAGACTGAAGCAAAGACTAAGTCTGTCAGTGAAACCATGCCTCAAATTGGTATTCTCAACTCACAAAATGGTTGCCTGTGGTTTTAAGCTGTGTGTGGTTGTGTAGACGTGCTTGCCAAAGCATTCACAGTCTAAAACAAAAGGCCCAACTCGACTGAGAGCCAGCAAGGAAATTGTATGTATCGACTCTAAAAAAAGTAAACATAACATTTACAGTAGAGTCTTCTCAGGGAGTTCATCATACTTTTCAAAGTTTTCCACAAGCCTAGATTTGATGTAGCAGAACTCTTTAACATTACATGACTGATCTCAAATCAAAATAATCATTATGTTCCATTAGTCCAATAGGAAATCAAAAAATATTTTGTACAACCATCCCATTTCTCTGCTATTAAAATATCAGCTTCACCTCTGAGAGATAATCCTGTGCTTAAAGGTATAGTTCTCCCAAAAATGTAAATTCTGTCATTATTTACTCACCCTCGAGTAGTTACAAACCTGTATGAATTTCATCACCATTGACTTCCACAGTATGAAAAAAATACTATAGAATTCAATGGTCACAACTTGGTTACAAACCTTTTTTAAAATATCTTCCTTTGTATCTTCATATTTGGGTGAACTATTCCTTTAATTGTATGCATATCCACCAGAAACCCTATTTACTCTGGCTTTATGTAGCATGAACACATGAGGAATTGCTGAGGAGCACTTGCGTGGAGACTCTGGGAGGTGGCCTCGATGGCGACATCCATTCAGTGTCCCGGCTGTTTCCTTTGTGATCCTACAGAGATTTCTTCTGTTATTGGTATCGACTTGACAGGATTTGTGTCCGTCACAGCAAACCACTTAATCCAGATCAGCCTTTAATACTAATTAAACTGCTTGGGGACACACTCCAGTGCCTGGTAACTTACAACCAGCGCACATGCCGATTACCATTCTCTCTAGAACCACTTGACCTGAAAATAAAATGCTGGCCTTTTTTTATTTTCTGTCCATTACGTATAAAGGGCTTCCTTTGTTTGCCTCTTAAAAGACCCAGAGCCGCCATTGTCATCACGGTAATGTCTGATTTCCCATCAGGTGACGATTTAGCTTATTAAGGTTGCACAGATGGAGATGCTTCTGGAGGAGGATTACTAAAAGAGTTTGTCGACACACTGTTCAGAGGACCGCAGAGATGTTTGCCTTGTGACAAATGGCAAGTGCAGCCCCACTATGCAGGAAATGCTATTGGCGAGTGCTTTAAGATGTTTAATTAAAGACGCTGTGTGACAGGAGGGAGACCTGCGCGGGGTCCGGGGACTATGTGGCTAATCCTCTTCCTGCGCACACTATCCCCTTGCGAGTGTGATTGATGAACTGATTCCTCTTTACATCTTCATTTGCATGGCGTGCTAACGCCGGCACGGGGCTGAGCAGTGGCAGAAGAGAGCTCCTGCGCTAATGCCGGCTAATATGATAATGGGAAACAAGGCAAGGTTAGCCGCTGCTCGGCTCATCCGCAGTCTAGCCCATTAACTCGGGGCTGTGGTGCACCTCTTTGGTCGCAAAACGAGGCATCCCACAGGCAGCGTTAATCTGTTAAGGAAGGGATGTTTTGACTGAAGGATGTTTAAGTTGTCTTTTGTTAAATGTTTGAATTAAAAAATGAATTTAATTATTGAGGTGCATCCCAATTTGTGTACTCAAAAGGTATGCATTTTTAAGTATAAATACTGCTAATACTGTGTTCAAACCCGATTAAAAAAAGCAAAAGTGCACTTCTGAAACCCAGATGATGAACATATAGAGTTTTGTATTATTTATTTATTTTACTTAGATTTGTAGATTCCTTGGTGGACCTTGGTGCACTTTTTAGCGAGACACAAGATACGTAACAACAAACACATATCACTGCAGCTTCCAAAAGAAATGAACACTAGAGGCAGTAAAACTCAAACACCTTTTATTCCTTTTCACACAAATGTAAAGAGTTTTGATGAATAAATCGTAATTTTTGCATAATTACTTGAAGTCATATTATGACTATTATTATTATCATAATATCATTTTATATCATATTATGATTTGCATCAACAATTGCAATTTTATGCAAATTTTGCATTTGTTAACATTATCGGGTAGGGGTGGCACGGTTCACAAAACCCACAGTTCGGTTTGTATCACGGTTTTAGGGTCACGGTTTTCGGTTCTGTACG
>JAUCMS010000062.1:5858561-5869907 GCA_032357445.1 Enteromius radiatus | reverse complement strand
CATTTCTACACGTACAGTATTGTGACCTGCCGCACTCACTCCACACCGTAGACAACTCAATTCTTTCGCGCGAAAGGAAAACACGCCGACGTCACATACGGGGCACGAGGCTACATTGCGCATGTCATAGGTTTAGAGTTAGATTTGGTGTAGGGCATATTTCCAACATGATAGAGCACTAATTTTAAGTCCACGGATATTTCTTAACCGCTGTAATACATGCCTATATTAACGTAAATTTTTTTTTTTTACGTGCCATGTATAGAGACTGTGTTTCAGCGCCACTCAGTGAAAAATTCTCCGCGAAACATGCAGTTAGGCACATAAAAATAAACTTTTGATTGTTTCACAAACCTTGTGTTTACTTGAAAAACATTTCCATCCTCTCACAAAATTATTTATTAAACTTATTCTTTAAATATTTTAAAAAAATTTGTTGTAAAGAAAATGTAAACATAATTTAAGACTAAACTTATATTTTTATTTAGTTTTTAATTTTGACATGCTATTTTTGACAGAAAAATTGTGATAATAAAATTTACTACGTTTACAAAAGACAAATATTTAATAAATTTGCTGAACATTTTAATTAAAACATAGGCACAAATAAACTGCATACACAAAGCTACAATGCTATCTCTCAATCTCTGCTTTCTTTCACACGATGAACCTTCAGCTGAAACTTTCTGCTGGTGCGAGACGGTTATATTTTCACGGCGTCTGCCGGGCCCCGCTCCCTTTTTAGTTTGCATGTTTAAAAGGTAGCCTCCTGCTGGGAAATGGGTTACTTTCAAAATAGTTCACACCCATGCGCTACAAAACCTCTTGCATTATTAATTTGTTTACTCTGAGACAGGGAGTGCGATTTGATGTCTGGCTTCCCGAGTTATCACGCACTCAGCAAACGGCGAAACTCCTCCAGAAGTGTCAGATAATGCTCACCTGGTGCGAGCGATTAAATGTTTGATACGCAAGTGGCTGGGATAATGAACGGTCGAGGGGGTCCCGGGGTCCTGCCCCGCTCTATAGCCGTATGTCACAGCGGGTCTATTGGGGAATGGTTTGCCCTCTAAACTGAGATCATGTCCAGCTGAAGTGGCACTCCACGGACCTGGACAGATGCCAGCTGACTGTCTAGAGTAAAGGGGCAGCACGCTGGTCCTTAAACACTCAGTCTCACTCGCATGCGTCCTCACACACAAGGAGCGCCTGTGGAGACAAACCTGCATTGAGCGAGAGGAGAAAACAAAGGTGAAGGTTGATCGAACATCCAATCTATAGGAAAGAAAGGGCGGACCCAGCAGGGGCTCAAGAAGGCCTTGCCTCAGCCGTTTTTTTTTTTTTTTTTTTTTTTCGAAAGAGTTGGTCCAGGATTTTGCTGTGCAAGTCAGTGTGTTTGAAAGAGCAAGGACAGTGCATCTTGATCCTGTTTGCCTCTCAGCCCGGCCTGACCAAAATCCTCACTTTCACTGAGTTGCATGTCCTTAAATGAACCAAAAGGTAAACAGAACTTACCATCCAAGCACCAGATACATGATTAAATAAACATTATGGTTCTTGTTTACAGCGAGAAATCAAGCATACACAGTAAAATTTTAGTCTGTGTTTTTTTTTTTCCTATCAGTAGTAGTGTGAGTGGAGCCTTAGTAGTGTGGCTTATACAAGTTTCCAACCATGTAAAAAATAAATGGCTTGATTTTCTGAAGTTTATAAAAAAAAAAAAAAAAGCTGTTTTCTAGAAAATATATGTATTTTCAGACAAAAATGTGGAATAGTTTTTACTTCCGTTTTTAGATTTATAGACTTGTTTTAATGGAATATGTGGATTTAAAATAATTATTAATTTATCTTCATATTTAGCCTTGTTTTCACAGAATGTATGAAATTCTAATTAATATTTTTTAAATTAAACAAGAAAAACACATTGAGTTCCTTGTAAGTTCTTATTGAACGCAAGTCTTATCTCTGACATTTTTGCTTCTCAAGTAAGCTTGTCTTGTACGTGTTGGATTTTTTAATATTATTATTACATAAAACAGGCTCCCTATAGTTTAAAACCTACATAGTTTTGTCAAAGTTTTCAGAGTTTAATGTTTTTTCACGAGACCGTGAAGCATACGTTCAAAATCCTTCAACTGTACGTTCACAGACAGCTGCAGCTTTCACATTATTTTACATTCTACGTATATCACAACTCTAAACTGAATTTAATTCCGATGCTCGTCGAATGGCCTGAATCGCTAATGTTTCAGAGAGAGTCGCACATTAGTTATGAACAGAGAGAGAGAGAGAGAGAGAAATTTTGGAGCATAGCTTTCGCTTGCATTAGTTCCCTCCTCCTTCTCCACCCCTCCTTTCCCTCCCACTCACATACTCACACACTCACTCTCTCCCTCTCGCTACACACAGCGGTGAACACACACCCTCATCTATAATTGATGCTTGCTTTAGGCAGATGCTGCAGGGATTGGGACTAAGGCAGCTGCTTAGTTTATGGAGGAAAAAGGGAGCAAGATGGTGGAACAGGTATTTTTTTTCACCGTTATTCTGCTTACCAAGCGCATTACTGCATTTTTTCTCCTCCTGCCCGTCTTCCTTTTGTGCTGTGGCTGCACAGTAGGAGCGGGTGGCTTGTGTATGACAGCGTTCGAGTGTGTGTGTGTGTGTGTGTGTGAGAGAGAGAGCGTGCGCTTTGAAGAAAGAGGGAGCCCCCTTCAGCAACTCTTTTTTCAGGCTGCCTTATCAGCAGCTGTTTTGCTTTCTATCTCTCTTTTCACACGTTCCATCGTCTCTTTCTTTCTCCTTTCTCTCCAGTCCATCTCCAAGCTCCATTTCGGGTCGGTCTTGGTGGCTAAACTAACAAATTTGGCAGCCACCAATATTTAAATGAGCTGGATTCTGTCATCCACCCTGAGTGAGAGAGGCAGACGAGAGTTAGACGCGCTGCTCTTCAAGCGGTTTATTTGACTCCGTAATAGTCAAACACTACCGCCCCAAAACGTTCCGACACGTACCGCTTCAGTGCTGCCGCGCTCCACCTGGCTTTCCATCATTTTTAAGGCATTAGTGTGCGGTTGAACTCAGTGCGACCGTGAGCCGCTTCTATTCGCGTGCATGCAAAATTTCGAGCGACTTCTCGCCTACGGAGCGAGGGAGGAGTAGCCTCATTGTGTGTGAAATTATATTTGCTAAGTGTCGTAAAAAGCCCTTTACCAAAAACAAAGGCACTTTTTTTTCCCTATAGCTGCATGTGTTTTGTAAGTGTTTGCCTGGAAGCCGAGCGCAGTGAAGTGATGAATCCAGCGTGCTGCCACGTAAAACATATTTCAGTCCTCCAAATGTGGTTCTCATTAGGGTGGAGGCCAAAGCATTTAGCTAAGCCTGACTGTCTGCCATTGCTTTTTTTTCTCCCAGTGTTTGCCAGCAGCTATTTTACGAGGTCCTCCAAAAAATCTCTATAATGACCGCAAAAGTAGAGCTCTGCACTGACAGGGGCTTCCCACACCGCGGAGGCACCTCTGTCTTTTCGCTAACTTTCCTTCCACCCTCCCCTTAATGTCTTTGACACTTGTGCATAAAGAGTTTAGCACTCCTGATCAAATGAAGTCTAATTATGGCTTGGTGTGCCCGCTCTTGAATATCAATGTGCTATGCGAAGTGCTGATGGTGTTAATGGGAAACAGCGTGATGTGTGTAACATCTGCTTAAGGAACAGCAGGGATTTTTTTTACAAGGTCCCGTTTACAGAGTAGCAAGTTGCGGCTTCCCTCCTGGCTCTCCTCGACACGTTCGACTCGCCAAGAATGAAAATCTTGGCATTATTTACATGTCTTTCCAAAGCATTGTGACTGACTTCTCGGGAACCCAAAAGGTGGATTTTTGAAGAATATAATTGTTGCTCTTTTTGGTATTTTAATCTTTAAGCACCTGACAGACAGTTTTATCCAAAGCACATTGCACTCAAGGTTTTCGTTTTTATTAGTTTACACACTCCTGGGGCATTAAACCCACAACCTTTGCATTATTAGTGCCATGCTCTACTGTTGGAGCGGCAGGAATTCACAATATAACAAAGTGAAGGAAAACTGGACCACAACAACAGTCCATTTTTTTATATTGAGATTTAAACATCATCTAAAGGCTGAATAAATAAGCTTGTTAAAATAGCTGACTATTTGGCTGAGATACAACTATTTGAAAATCTGGAATCTGATGGTGCAAAAAAAGCTTTTAAAGCTGTCTAAATGAAGTTTTTAGCGATGCATAATACTAATCAAAAATTATATATTTGCGGTAATAAATTTGCAAAATATCTTCAAAGAACATGATCTTTAGCTAATATCCAAGTGATTTTTGGCATGAAAAAAAAATCTATAATTTTGACCCATACAGTGTATCATTGGCTATTGCTACAAATATATCCAAGCTGTTTCAGACTGGTTTTGTTGTCCAGGGTGACATATTTCTTTTATATGTGCAGTATATATACACTATTAGTAATATGATAACTTTGAGTGGCGAATAGCCCAAAGATGTACCTTGTTTTACACTGATTGCACTGGTTTTAACCATTACAAACAGATCATTGAAATAGATGTGAAGTTCATTCAGTCTGATTTGTGAACAGAGGGCAGTTTTGCAAAATGTAATTTAATTGAAATATCATTCAAAATAACCGTTTTGGTCCGTTTCTTTAACAAAGTTATTGTATCCTATTGTGTAGAAAGTCTTACGAGTTTGGAACAGTATGAGGATGAGTAAATGATGACAGGTTTTAATTTTAGACTGGAATATTCCTTTAAGTCACAGATTGAGCTCTGGACTTTCTCTCCTTTTATCCTACGCTTTGTACGTAGGGGGTGTTTCTGTGTAGTGTGGAACGGTCAGAGGAGAGAAAGTGGTGGGAGAGTGTGTTTCGCTTTTAGCATGTGCAGTTGTCCCGTGTCAGAGTGTGTTCTCGACAGGCCTGTGGGTGATGGGATCTCTCTGCCTACATAACTCCTGGTTTGGCTTGGAGGAAGAGATATGTGTGTGTGCAAATGAAGTGCGTCACGAAGTGTGTCCTCCCGTAAGAAGGGAAAATCACATAATAATTGTGTCTAATTAAATACATAGCAAAGTCATAATTTACTTTCCCTTCCCTTCATTCTACTTTAGTACAGAAGGTATATTTTGCAGAAGAAAAAGGTATTGTTGTCTATAAAATAAAAGTTACTAGGGTCAAATGTTGTTTTGAACTGTACTGTCTTTCTTTGTATGAAAATTGTGTGAAACTGTATTTTCAATATCTTTTGTGTTCTGCAGAAGTAAGAAAATCATAGAGGTTTGGCAAGGTATGTCGGTGGGTAAATGAGGACAGAATCTGGTACCTTGAAAAATGTGAGTGCAGTGAAACTAGCAGTCTTTATTGAAGTTGAATTCCTTCAAGTCAAAGATATGAATGCAAACACTGCTCACTGAATTCTCCCAAGACAGAATTATCAGAGCTGTAGTATGCACATACCTCTTGTATGATTTCAACTGTTGGTAATTGTCAGAAACCTTGTTAAGGTTAACTAAAACTGTTTAAACTTACTGTTAACAACACTGAAATGAAATAAGTTGAGGTGTGAGAAAAAAAAAGTAATGCAAAATAGAAATTAAATATTAAAGATATTTCAAAATTATAATTAAAAAACAATGCATATCTAATTATAATTTTATCTACAATTAACATGAACACAGAAAAGTTAATTCTACTATATATGTGTGTGTGTGTGTATAATAGTATATAAATAATACCAAAGTAATACTGACCTCTGAACAATATAATTTTCCAGCGAGCTGTGCTGAACAAAAACACACCATCTGGTTATACAAAACCCAGATGAATAAAGCTATCATCACCTGAAGTTTTAACAAATAGTATCCCCATCAAATCCACACAGCTGTTTAGATGAATGTATTTTTCATGAAACATTCCTCATTATCTGTGTTTCCATGCATCACATGACCTGAGCCTGTTGTGTTTTTTTCATTCTTCTAATCTGTCATTGTTTATTGATACCAAGCACTAATTTAGCCGGCTTTTTAGTCTCTTGGGCACGGCATGCAAAGTGGCTGTTTTGCTTTGATTCGATGCACGGGGTGGAGAGACGTCTCCACACGTAAGTGGATAATCTGGGTGCTGGGAGGTGGATGAATTGGTCCTGATCAAATAAGAAAGCTCTTCCTGAGATAAAGGTCTGATGTGTGTTGTGTATGGAACGCATTTGTCCGTGGGTGTGCTTGTTCATTTGTTGTCGGTCCGGTGCATGCTAACACTCTAATTTAATTGGCCCAGCTGTACGAGTGAACTTGTGTCTGAAGCCGAGCGTGTGCTTCACTAATGGTTTACAAACAGAGGGCACGACTGATGCGAGATGTAGCGTGTGTGTGTATATGTGGAGCTAGACCAAAAATATGTGGAAGCCCCCTTATAATGAGCATATTTGATGCATAAAGCCATCCGTACAAGCATTTCTGACCTCTTGTGCCTAAATGAAAGCAAATCCCACGATGCAGTGTCAGGTGAAAAATAGGGATGAAGCCGTAGCCAGCAACCACAAATGTGAATAATTAACGTCATATTTTCAGAAGCATGTTTTAAACTATCACAGATTGTTCAGTCTAAAGCCAATATGGCTAAACTGTGAATGTTTTAAATGAATCTGTGCTCAGTGGGAGGTCAAGTTCAAATTGTATGGTGTCCTTTTATTGTCTTTTTTTATTACTGAAAATAATATTACACAAAGATACTATGTTATCCGTGTTTGTAAATATTAGTGCTCTCAAGCGATCAATTGTGCACATATTATGTAAACAAAACCTTGATTTTGGATGCGATTAATTACGATTAATCGTTTGACAACTAGTAAATATCTATTGTAAGCGAGATGAACATGTTTCTGTAGTTTCTGCAGAGATATTTTAGAATAAGTGTTTAATACAAATCTTTCAATTGGAAAAATTATGAATGAAAGAAAATAATGTTAAATCTGCTTTGTTGTAATTTTAAGGATCTCTAAATGCTAAACTAAAGGATTTCAGTGATTTACTTGTGGATATTTGTGACAATAAACTGTAAAATTAACTATATAACCTACATGAAGGGTCAGTGAACAAATCTGAAAGAATTTAAAAAGGCTGAGATGAATCATAATCCCCACAACTCACAAAGAATGTATTTTGCATATTTTAAAATGCTAAAGTAAAAATAGCTATTGTTGCTGCTAAAAGAGCAGTAGACTGTTTTGAAAGGGACTGCAGATGTAGATGTGCTGTTCAGGTGTCCGCATGCTTTTGGTCATTTAGTGAACTATTCTAATTTGTTGCTAACATTTTGCTGTGGTTCTCTGTCTTTTAGGGTAATCAAGACGCCCCAGCACCCCCAGAAACCATGGCCCAGCCTTACCCATCGGCCCAGTTTGCTCCCCCTCAGAACGGCATTCCTGCTGAGTACACGCCGTCCCACCCTCACCCGACTCCAGACTACCCGGGCCAGACCCCCGTAGCAGAGCACACGCTGAACATGTACCCCCCTGCCCAGACGCACAGTGAGCCCAGCGGTCCAGACAACAGCGTACAGGCAGTCTCCGGCACAGCCACAGTAAGCCCCATCTCTCTCTCGCTCTGTATCTCTGATGCTTCTTGATGGCATTGCTTGTCACGGTTCAGGTTTTTTGGATTGTGCTGTGGATTGAGGTGCCCTCCATGATCTGCCCTCCAAGGACATCAGTGCTGTAGCCCGCCTTAATATTTCATATGTTTCAGGGCATTTCCATGAATAATTGACTATCTTTGTGTTATTTCACCAACTCGGAGTACAAAGTGCTCTCGCTGAATTTAGTTTGGTGAGGTTTTCCCTGCTAGTTTTTAAAAATAATTTCAAGAGCGTTTTCCGTCCCAAAAGGGTAAGATTCAGTGCATGGCAACAAAGCTGCTGGAGAATTTGGTTAATTAAAAAAAATAGCTGTAATGTTTATATATATATATATTCTATTTATTCATTCAGCAGACACTTTTTTTATCAAAAGATACTTACTGTTGGGGAATACATCAAATTATTCATTTTAAAGAGACAAGTAGACACTGGAAGTGCTCGTGATACCAAGTTTCATTGTTCAAATAAGTACAAGACAGGAAAAGATTAAAGAAAGAAGAAAACAAACAAAGAGTTTTTTTTAGTTCTCCCAAAAATCTAATGTTATTATTTTCTCACCTTCATGTCATGAGCTGTGAATTAGCAGTGAATAATGACTTACATTTTGGTCTGTTCCTCCACCAAAGTTATTATTTGGCTTCAGAAAATATTCTGTTTGTTAAATTGGGGATTTGTGGACTCGGTGATCCAATTAGGTTTGTAGGTTTAGTTTGTTTTTTTTTTTTCTTTGAATTAGACCCTTAGTATAAGATAACACAGGATGTAATTATACTAGTGTGTGTGTTTCTCTCTTTTGATGTAATATATAAAATATAATATAATATAAATTTTATTTCAAACTTAATTACTTATTATAAACTATTGGTCAGCTGAATGGAATCATTCAATGTGGACTTAGTTTATTGCAATCATAACAATGTCTTTAATTTAAATAAATAAATAGTGTTCAGGTGTATTTTTTTTTACTGTGATTCTATTAGTTGACTGTCATTTTAAATAAACAATATTTCTATAATAAATATACGTAGAGTATTTGATTATATATATATATATATATATATATATATATATATACATATATATATATACTCTGTAACAATCAGATGACAGCTGGGATGAGCCTGGGGGGCTTCTTACCCCATGGTAGTGGGGCAATATGGCTCATTTTCATGATTATCTTGACTTTGAATTGTACAATATAAACTAAATAAGCAAATATGTGCTTTTATTCCACCAAATTATATGTGAGATAATACATCAGCATCCTGTAAATGCTTAAGTTCTCCTTAACTATAAGATTTTACTTTTATGAGCCTTTTAGAGCTTAACAAAAGTGGTCCCTCTGTCATACAGCACAAGTTCAGGGTTGGAATAAAATGATCAAATGGTGTTGAGAAAATAGTAAAAGAACTTAATTGAGGGTAAATCAAAGCTTAGAAAGTGCAAAAATGTACAATTTTTTTGAATAAACTCCTTATGTATTCCATAATTAGACTATTTGTTCAACAGGCAGAATGTTTAAACCGTTTCACTGATTTGAAGGAAAATGTGAGCTTTCTTGCAAGCAGTGGCCAGATTTTTATTGCCTACCCTACCTTAGTGTTCAAATTTCTTTTTTAGTGCCAGAGCAGAAAGGAGCAAAACCACATCTGGAAAAGCCATTATTTCCCCCCCTGCCTCTCTCCTTCTCCCTCTGTCTCTCTATCTCTTTCCTTCACTTTCCGAGCCTAGTGTTATGGAGAGAAAGCAAAACTTTACAGACATCCAAAGCTATGACCTCATCTGGCTAGAGCTGTTTTTAGATCCAAGTCATTCCTCACAACTGGTCCTTCATCTGCAAACAAAAGAGGCCTAGACTCTGATACTTCCTCTGTTCCCATCTTTTTTTTTGTTTGTTGGAGTAGGTGATAACCAATCAGTCCCCAGAGGAACATTTTTATACTGTAATAGATGACTTTCATCGCTGTTTTGATAGAGTGCCGTGGATTCCCGCCATGTTCTGGTCAGTGTGTGTGAGAGCTTGTGGTGGATTTTTGAAATTCATATGGAACAGAATTTACTTTCCACAAGCAACCTATCATATAGTATTTTACAATGAGTTTGTATTTGTTCACATTTGTTCACATTAGAAATGTTCATCACACTAGTGTTCAAAAGTATGTCAGTAAGTTTTAGTTTTATTATTATTTTCATTTATTAAGCAGCACAACCGTTTCAATGTTTGATAATAATAGGAACATTGCTTGAGCACCAAGTTATACTATTATAGTGATTTCTGAAGGATGGTGTGACACTGAAGACTGCTGAATATTCAGGTTTGCAATCACACAAATAAATTACATATAGAAATGTCCATATTCACATTGAAAACACTTCTTTCAAATGATAGTTATATTTCACATGTTTATTGAATTTTTAATCAAGAAACGCAGCCTTGGTAAGCATAAAGGTCTTTTCAAAAACATAAAGAAATCATGCAGACCCAGAACTTTGAAAAGTAGCACATACTGACACTTCTTTAACATCTAATGTTACATAAATTCACATTTGTTTAGAATTATCAACGAGCAAGGAGGGTTTTTTTTTTTTTTTTGTAAATTAACATTCTCCTAAATGGATTAATGCTACAAAGAAACCTTCCTTGTTGATAGTTCATGAAATGTATTGAAGTAGCTAATACATTGAAATAAGACATTTTTAACGTAATTTTTAGTAACCAAGTCGCTATATCTAAGTTAGTGATTATGTTTTAATTGCTTAAAACATAACTACAGTAATTCAGCAGGGAAAATAAATATATAAATAATGTTCTGCTGCCAGCAGTTTTGTTATGGCTGTTATTATTAATTGTCACCTTCTTTTCAGGACATTAGTCATCAAATTCTCAGTAAACACCAGGGGTGTAATGATGGTCACAGACGCAGGGGTGGACCTTTAATTTAACCGACCTGAGTGATTGTTAAAACCGGCCCACTCACAGATCATTTCAAGTTCGTTTAGTTTCGGACGATACAGAAAGTGGTGACGTCCGAGTGGGTGAATTGTTTACTCTGTAATTAGCCCATCCATTGCCGCCAGTTTGACCCGTTGAGGCTGGTTTGCAGACAGTGTGCGACCATGATAGTGTTGTGAGCTTTTTCCAAGAGACCAAGAGACGTTTAGGTATCTTTGAAGCAGAATTTTATCTTTATTCTGAAATCTCTCTTCGTAGCGCTGTTGTCGTCAAAGTCGTCTGAATCGTCTGACTCATCTCAATCGTCCAGCTTAGGCAGTGTTACATTGTAGTTCATATAGGTTTCAAGGTGGAGGAGTACATGGAGGTGGAGACAATTGAAACAAAGAATGCAAATGAAGTATTAAAGTATAGCAAACTTCCCCCCATTCCACCAGTCCTGATCCAATCAGCATAGCCAATCAAACACTGGAGCAAAAGGCACCAAGAGCTGTTACAAACAAAAGGGGACAAAGCAAAAGTCTCAGTAATCAGCCTCATATGACTTACATTAAGAAGATGGCAGGAACCTGCAAACTGTTAATGTTAACACCTTTACTTTAAATCCTAAATACAATGTACTTCACCTTAGTTTCTTATGGAGCTAGTTTTATGACAAAACAATTTGAATTTGAATTATTTACATTTGAATTATTTACAAGTGTTATTTAAC
>JAUCMS010000062.1:5799913-5858461 GCA_032357445.1 Enteromius radiatus | reverse complement strand
TTTAAATCCCATATAATATTCAGTTTTGTTAAATAACACTTGTAAATAATTCAAATGTAAATAATTCAAATTCAAATTGTTTTGTCATAAAACTAGCTCCATAGTTTCTTATATGATGTTTTGTCAGGATCAGCAGATCTAAGACAGATTCTTAAATTTGTAATCCTACAATAGCCAGGCATTATCTCATTGACTATAATCAGCCTATCATGAAAGCACAGTGATTTATTTGATCTTATATTTAAAAGATATTTTCTCATCCAAATGTTTTCTGAAAAGGACGTCGTTTGACTAATCTGTGTAGATGTCAGCTCAGTGTGTCGGCTTGCAGCTCTGACTCCCGTCGCGCTTCATTGGCCATCTTCCCTCATGTGTTTCCCTGAAAAAACAGCCCCATTCTCATCCAGCCGGAGTGAGCGCTGCTTTTCCTTAAGGGAGGACACGTGTGGAACGGGTCGTACCCCCAAGAGGGCAGACATCTTGCAGAACTGGCCCCCTTATGATGCAGCTTTTGGGGGTCGACGGATGGTTGCAGACTGGTTGTGATGGTGGAGTTTTGTCTGCTGCTGCGTTTCATCCCTGCTTTGCTGAAAATAGCTTAATCACTGATGTGCGTTATCTCGTGGGTCAGGAAACCCTGAGCATTGTACCTCTGCAGTATTGTGCAGTTGTTTGTGCATGAGAACATCTTCACAAATGAGCGTGCAACACTCTGAAGCACCGGACACTGTGGCTTCGGTTTGTTTATCTTCCACAAATGCTTGGTTTTTGTTTTCCTGCTCATGTAAAATCAACAATGCAGCAAAATATGCATTTGTTATAATGAACGACTATTAATGAATCTTTTGATACCAAAAAAGTTTACTGGAAGCCTTTTTTGTGTTTGTTATTGTTTTTCCCTCCATGTTGGAGTGCTCTGCCAGTGAGAAGAATGCTGCACAGATGGCACGCTATGTAAACTGTCAGCCGTATGCATGCTATACACACACACACACACAGGCTGTATTTTTACCTGGCACACATCCCAGAATTGATCCAAGAAAAGGAATGAAAAATGTTCTTCTTTTAGCTAGGTTAACTATGTAGCTGGCATGTATATACATTAAATATATAGGAGAAAATATGTATATACATTACCTTAAATGTTTTTAAATAGTGAGATTTTTTTTAAATAAGTATCTTCTGCTCACCAAGCCTGCATATAGCAAGGCATAGCAAAACAGCAAAAAAAAATCACTTTTTAAAAAATATATATATTTAAAAACATTTTAAAATGTAATTTATTCCTGTGATTTCAAAACTGAATGTTTAGCATCATTACTCCAGTCACATGATCATTCAGCAATCATTCTAATATTCTGATTTGCTGTTTAATTGTTATTTTTTTATTATTATTGTTATTATATTTACATAGAAATCAGTTATTTTAAATAGTAAAAATATTTTACAATATTAATGCTTTTGCTGTATTCAAGTAAATGCAGGCTTGGTGAGCAAAACATTTTTAAAACTCTGGTGCATTTTTGCATATATGTATATGTGTGTGTGTGTGTGTTTTCTGAAGAAATTTTCTAGTGTGGGGAATGTGGAATAATTGAATCAGCCATCTTTGATTCATGGGGGAGTTTTTGTTTAATTATGTGTTTGAAAGGAGCATGAGGGGCATGAAGGAAATTGCATTAGCCTACTAAATATACATTGCATAAAACTATAAGATAATTTATTTATTTATTTATTTATACGTGTGTGTGAGAGAGAAAGAGAGAGAGAGCCTTTCCTAATGCTCTTTTCACATAACATAGTTAAACAAAAACTCCCTCCTGGATCAATGAAGGCTGATGCAATTATTCCACACTCCCCGCACTGGAAAAAATTCCTCAAAAAGGAAAATATTTCACTGGCCTTTTACGCTCCAAGTCCTCACTGTGCTTTGTTAGGTTATCTTTTTCTGTCCAGTGCTGCCATATGTGTGTCCATGTGGGCTCTTACACTCCAGCGGCTGTGTGTTTTTGTGTGTTTGTGTGTGTGTGTGCTCAGAGCACACACCGGCAGCCCTGTCACTGTTTGCCGTTTAGCACTCAGTGTGAGATCAATGAATGGTAAACACTCACAACTCTGTGAGTCCCCAATCAGTAATTGAGTAGGTCTCCCAGGCTGATCCGCTGTCCTCCCTCACATCCCTATCCTTATCGCTCCATCTTTCCTTCACCTTTCCTTCCCACAGGAAACAAGACAATCTCTGGCTCCTTTTTTTATAAAATTTTTTTCAGGCCACTGGAATCGATCACGATTGGAAGTATCGAAGTGTTTGAATTATGAAAGCAGGATTTTGATGCACGATATTTCAGCACGTGCTATGAATGCAATTCAAAATGCGTTTCGCTTCTGCCGCCGGCCTCTATTTTAGTCCTATAGATTTATTCCTTTTCCCCCGTCTCATCCCATCACCCCAAGATCAGTCACCGTGGCCTCCGGCTCCCCACGGCAACTAGACAGGGGCGAATCGATTAATTGATTTCGGAATCAATTAATTGAGCCATTAAGGCAGCCGTATGCACAGAGCATGAAATGAGATCTTTAAAACGGCACATATGGCCGCCGACCGTGCCGTGCATCACCCTAAAGACCCGCTGCATTCCTTCCTATACTTTTATTGAAAGAGCAGTAAATGGAAAAGCATATTTCCAATTATAACACCCCAGCTGTCTCTTCTGCAGAGGCCTGCTTGCCTCACAACGCCATTAAAGCCAGCCTCTCGCAATAGGAAAAGTGCAATTTTGTTAAAGCAATAAAGACGGTGCACATCTTGTCAGTTTTACATTGGATGGTTTACTACGCTGCTTTAGCGTTTTATCTTCCGTTTTTCTTTGTTCTCTGCCTCGAGGAGTGGGTGTTCTTTTGTTTATGACTTGTAATAACACAAGACAGATTTTTTTTTTTCCCTTCCACTTCTTCAGCCTTTCATGTATTGAAAGACTAGTATTTTTCAAGAGCTCTCTCTCATGTTTTCCCCCCCTACCGTTGCGTTTCGGTCGGGTGAGTATATCGTGCCTCCTGTACAAACATTATGATGACACGACATTCATATTTATGGTCCCAGCAAGCCGTTCTTTATTCTTCATTTGAGCTTTGCTTTTTTTTTACTCTTTCTGTATCCGCTTTTGTCGGAGTCGCCCTGAGCACTGTCTGATTTAAATAACAATGCTACACGCGCACAGACGCACGGTCCGTTCCATTGCCAGTAATTCCAGTGAAGCTTGCTTTAACAGTCCTGAGCATCTGTAATGTCAGAGAGGCAGTTGTTACACTGGGACATTCTTTTGTTCCAGACAATATGATTTCCAGAGCACTTGAAGCATGACAGGACAGCTGCAGCAAGCAGAAAGTTTATAAAATATCTCTGGGCATAACTGCAGGATCGACGCAGAGCCTCCGCTCCCCTTTCTCAAGCGCCGCAAAGGAAAATAAATGAACATATATTCACATACATGCTCACAGGCTCATGTTAACACACACATAATGGGTGAATTGCATTCAAGTGAGCACCACTATGGCCTCACTCCAAAAGGCAGAAAGTGAGTGAGTGAAAATGCACATTTATGAGAGCAGAATCATTAATTGTGAATGAATGAGTTTCATTTGAACTGGATCTTTTTAATGAATAAATTGATTCAGTTCACAAAATTGACCTGAAGAATTCATTTATGAATTCTTCAATGATTCATTGTCGAGTGCAACTCACTGATTCACATCTGGTTAATATCCCAATGTAATTTTAATAATATTGTTAGTGAACAACGGCTGTTCATCACGCATAAAGTAATACTAGGATTAAAATGTGCACTGCTAGGAAATTTTAAGTTGAAGTAAATTGATTCAAAGTAAAGACGTAGTTAAAAAATAACAAAATGTAATATAAAGAATTAAGAAACGTCACATTTTCTGGTTTCAGCATTGATAATAAAAGAATATTTCTTGAGCACCAGATCAGCGTATTAGCATGATTGACACCGGAGAGTAATGATGCTAAAAATTCATATAGATCAGTGGAATAAATTACATTTTAAAGCATATTCAAGTAGAAAACATATATTTTAATGTGTAATAATATTTCACAATAGTACAGTTTTTATTATTCTTTTTTTTAAAGCAAGTCTTGTTGATCATAAGATATTTCTTAAAAAAAGGATGCTTCATTAAAGCTTCATTATTCAAAAAGATTCATTTGAAAGAAAGTATGTTCTATAACAACATGAGAGAAAGTAAACAATGGCAGAATTGTAATTTTCTTTGGTTGAACTGTCCCTTTAAGGGCACAAAATGCCATTTGGAAGTCGCCCACTGACACACAAACGTACACATGGGAGAAAAATAGAAAGCAAAGTCTCTCACTGAAATACTCTCTCTCTCGCTAAGTCATACAAATACAGTCAGACAGAGAAACACACACACACACACTCAGGGCTAGGCCACTTTCTCTTCCAGGCAGCAGTCCAGACACAGAGGCACACAGTCGAAGAGAGCAGCCAGCAGTCATGCGTGGCCAGAGAGAGCGAGAGAAAGCAAGATATAGTGAAGCAACCGTGCCATATTTCACCCACAGCCCCGACCCCGGCACACACCGCATTACAGCTACGCCTCGAACGTGCATTTGTGTTTGCGCGTGTGTGTGTGCGCGCACGCTCTACATATGTTTTTCCTATCTGCCTGAGAAAGGGAGGCATGAACAGGTGGTAAAAGTTTTCACCAGTTATATTGTTAAAACAAGGCTTTGCATCTGGCACCCCGGGAACGCCTGGAGGTGCAGGCAAGCCAGACAACACCTCCTGACTGCAGCGCTACAACGGACCAAGTCAAAAAACACATCAGTGCCGCGGTCAACACCTGTGTGCAAAGACAGCTGCTTTTCTGCAACTCAAAGGCACAACTTCGCCTTGAGTTTCTTTACAGTTGGGGCATCAAAATTACTAACTGATATTCCCTGATTTCTTTTCCTTTTTCCCCACAGCAGACAGACGATTCAGCACAGACAGACAGCCAACAGCAAACACAGTCATCCGAAAACACAGAAAACAAAACGCAGCCCAAGAGGCTCCACGTCTCCAACATCCCCTTCAGGTTCAGAGATCCAGACCTCAGGCAAATGTTTGGCGTAAGTACCTGTTCTCTCTCTTTCTCTCTATTACATTTTTGGCAGACAGTGGCCAGGCCAGCACAAGTGTAGCTAGAGTCTGAGGTGTGTGCAAACACACTGTACTCCTGCTTGTCAGATGGAATTTGAAGTTTTGGGGAAGATTTGTGATCTGGGTCAGCACTTTATTTTGGTAGCTTCATAAGGAAAGCAGCGGTGTTGCTTCACTGGTATAACAGGGCATAATCAAATGATTTATTATTGAATAGGGAAATGCATACATACATACACAAGCACACAAAGAAATACTTGTTTTCCGAATTTGCAGTGTTACAGTATGTTATTTTTATACAAATCTAATTTGTTCTTCATTTTTATTAAACAATCCTGAGGAAAAGATTACTGTTTGCACGTACTGTAAAGGGCACAACTGTTTCCAACCTTTATATTAAGAAAAAATATATTTATTAAGCAGCAAATTAGCATATCAGCCTAAACATTTATTTTGAGATATAGACAGTTATAGACTATAGTTATTTTTAACAGATATATTTCACAATGCCACAGTTATCAGTCATCAGTTCAGTTTATTGAATATTACTTCAACCTTCATATCTGTTAAAGGATTTGTTTTTCTGAATAAAAAATAGAAATAACCCAGTAAAAGGGCGAATAATTGTTGATTTGTAGATGAACTAAAACATGTATTTTTAATGCAGCTTGAAGTGAAGCGTGTTTACATGTAAAATTCGAATTTAGAAACTGTCTAATCTGTGTTCTGTTCTCTTTCCAGCAATTTGGTAAAATCTTAGATGTTGAAATCATATTTAATGAACGAGGATCAAAGGTATGTTTGTGACTCACTTCCTTTGCATGCTCTCATTCTTGACCAATCAGAACAGTCCAGTGAGTTTAGAGATGTAATGTTTATTTAAAAAGGCAAAATATCCAGTGATGAATTAGTACCTGTATTGTACAGAATAAATGCTTGTTGTAGTCATGTTAACGTATGTAATGCAATCTCATATCAGCTGCTGTGCTAGAGTTATTAGTGCCCTGTTCAATGGAGTGTGTGGAAATGTGTTTGGCACTTGTCTTTGTTCTGTTACGGTGTCAAATGAAGAACATTCTCCACTGAGCTCCGTAATTGACAGCGTTATTCAGTCTTATGACACTTAGCATCATTCCTGTGCACAAACAATTTTCTTTATTGAAATATGAATTATGTTCTTCTGTTCCAGCTGGGGGAGATAATGATGCATGTTAACAAGTTCTGTAGTTCACAATCCTTTATCATTTATTTATTTATTTATTTTGCTTTTGTAATGACTTTTCTTTATGTTGCATTATACAGTGTTAAATGACAGCATTTATTTTATTCCACTTTTTTTCCCCCCCAATAGATTTTGTTTACTCTAAGACTTGCTAAAGGTATATCCCTTTGTTTGGTTTCTCTCTCTCTCTCTCTTTTTTGTTTTTATTTCATTAAATGACTTTTCGTTCTTAGACATGCTGTTTCATTTAATTTCTCCTCAGTGGTTCTAACAGAACCCGTAAATTATGGTTAATCTCGATGCTTTGCATGGTGCAGGAGAAAAGAGGAGGAGAAAGAGAGAGGGGTAAATACAGCAGCAGCAGCAGCTGTTTTTATATGTGAGAATGGCAGAGGTAGAGCCACAGTGGATTTCTTGGGTGTATGACTGAATTAATGTGCATGTTGTTCTCCCCCCTCCCCTCTCCCACCTGCATGCAGGGTTTTGGTTTCGTAACTTTCGAAAATAGTGCCGATGCGGACAGGGCCAGAGAGAAATTACACGGCACGGTGGTAGAAGGTCGTAAAATAGAGGTGCATGTAACAAATATTTCCCTTCTCAATTGCTTTTTGTTTTTTAGTTTTGTTTTGTTTTCTTCATTTGTTGTTGTCGTTCTTGTTGTTATTCTTGATTCTGTTTTGTGTGTCAGTATGTGCCTCACTCTCATCTCACTATTTTAGACTCATCACTCGTCTTTTCCTGTGTGTGCTCCTCTTTCTGTCCCTTTTTCCCTCCCTCCCTCCCCCACCACCCACATTGTATCGCTAATACGTTTCAGTTATTCTAAGATCTCAAATCAGATATAATACGGTGCTCGCCGTTTTTTCTAATTGGTTTGCTTTTGTTGGCATTCACTTGTGTTTATTCGGTTCTTTTCTGTTCTGTTCTCTCTTTTTTTTTTTTCTTTTTTTTTTAAGCATATTTTGGCTTAATAAGCAAACGGGTGCAGTAAGTCATCAGGCAGAGTGCAAACAGCATTTGTGTGATGATAGCCAGAGGCCTTATTGCAAAGTTGACGAGGGATCTGCGCTAAAAGCGTCCCAAAGTCGGCAGCGCTTGTTAATTGGCCTGAAGACGCTGCTATTAGACAGAGCTGCTCTCAAACACAAGCCTTTTCAAATCTACAGCTCAAAGTATACTTACTTTACAGTCTAGAACAGTCACTGAAGGTGAAATACTGTAGACAAACTGATCTGAAGTGAAAGTGGGCATCTTTATAGCCGGTTCCCATTTGACAGTTGTGCTTTTTTCTTCACTTGATTTTTTCTTTTCTTTTCAATTTGAAGAGTTATTCGGATGTGGTGCCGTCTTTAAGTAAGATGTTGCCTATTTTGCCTTCTCATTTTCCCCCCTTTTCCAACGGTAGCTGGTAGGCCCCTCACCAAACTCACTAAGCGTGGTAACAATACATACACACGCGGGCGATGGCGGCGAATGGTAAGTGGAGAGAGCCATCTGCCATTTCACGAACTCCGCGCTGATACCTCGTGACTGTTTTTTGACTTGATGTTGAGTTTCTTGATGCTGTTTTCTCTTGGTACGCGTGTTACTTGAGTGAACATTTAGCTTCCTGAGAGGCTCTGATTGGATTGAACTGAATCGTGCGCATCCTACTCAGATTCTGAACTCCATGATTATGTTAAATAATGCACCCTCTTTTTATATCCTTTGTTAGCTGTCCTTTCGGCTTGAATGATTTTCTTTCGTTATTACTTTTTTTATATATATATTTTCTTTTCTGATTATTTTTCTTGTGATGAAGCACAAGGCTCTTGGAGTGTTGAATGCTAAATGTTGCTTTGTTTTCCGACTGTACCTCAACTCTGAATGTTTAGTGTATGTTGCGGAGTGCCAAACGTTTTTTTTTTTCTTTCTTTCCATTCCTACATTTTCTTTCTTTTTTTTTAACCTAATCGTTCCCTCTCCATTGCATGCTGTCTCATATTCGATGCCTTTCATTTGTTGAGTGCATTTTGTGTGTTTTCGTTGTTGTTTTTTTCTCTATGTACTCTTTCAACTTGATCTTTTTTTGATGACGCATGCTGACGAGACTTTTTATGATGAGACTAATGCATATATTTTCTTTGCTTTATATGTCTTACCACTTTTCTTTAACTGTTTGTTATGATCCGTAATCATTTTGAAAATCTTCACTGTAATGCATGCAATATTTGTTGAAACAACATTTTCAATAATTACAGCTTTAGCTTCAGTATGTTTCTTGCTCACATGCTTCTGTTTGTGCTCAGGTTAACAATGCAACAGCACGGGTAATGACGAATAAAAAGACCGTCAACCCATATGCAAACGGTAAGAACAAGTTTTATTAATATTGTAAAACATCATACAGCATCCTGTTATGTTGTTAAGGTTACCTTGGAAATGTATTAAGTTGCAGATTGCAAGCTGTAAGAAGGATTGTAACTATTTCAATTCATTAAAGTAATGTAACTGATTACTTTTGGATTACTTTACCTAATTTATAATGAATGTAAACTGCTCATCATTTTGAAACATTTAAAGCATGCAGGATTAACCTTACAAGAGTACTCAGAAAATCAGAGACTTTTATCACTTCAATTGAGATGCATCATTCATTTTAATTTGGCAATTTTGGAAAGAAATCAGTCGTAAAATAATGTGTGTGTAAAATAAAATTCTATTGTATTATCTTAGACCACTAGTAAAATGATTATATTTATATTTTCTAATTTATACCCATGTACAAATGACATCTTTGAATTTATAGAGTTGAATTTATATTTTTTAATGACAGCAGGACTGATACAAGTTTGTATAAAACCCAAAGATCGTGTTCTCTAGTGTGATTTGAAAATTATCCAAAGAGCATCTTCTTCAGGTCAGTGTCACAAATGGAAACTTCACTGTCTTATTCGCAATTAGTAGCTCTCTGTGGCCACAGAGCTCACAGATTTAAAATAAGTTTTTGTAATTCTCGGCTTTCTGAAAATAGGAGTTGACTAAAATGAAGTGAAATGCCGAGACAACCTTTTAGATCTCAGTTGATTTCACTGAAATCTCTCTCTTTTTTGTACTTATGGAGGCTTAAACAGACAGGCCATTTGTAGAGGTTAGAATCAGAGAGAAATCTGTCAGGCCGCTCTGTGCCCTTTCCTTACTCTGGATGACAGCAGCGCTTCAGTGTGGTCAGCCCTCTACTGACATCATTACGCACTGGCCTGGAGGTTCTAGTTAGCCCGAATCCATCTCTGTGTCTTGTGTAGGATCAGATGTACATTTATAGTAGTGCAGACCGAGGTGGCTAATATCAGATCTCCCTCTTTGTCTTATTCCTAGGCTGGAAGTTGAATCCAGTTGTGGGTGCAGTCTACAGCCCAGAATTCTATGCAGGTGAGTGAATCCGCATCTAAAAGAAACAGGCTCTGTAATTCAATACATATTTAAAAGATTGGGTATGCATGTTATTCTAATGTAACAAAAAAACTAGGATTTTGGAAAATGTAAGGAAGAATGCTTAAAAAAATTCAAAGAAATAACCATTCATTTTAAAGAAAGAAAGTGTACTTTTCATGCTAATAATCTGATATTTCATACTAAATGCGATGAGCTACACCAGTTAATAAAATTGCCTCAGAAATACAAAGTTACTTCTGAGAGAACGGCATCAATTGATATAGATACCATATTCCCAGCTAATAACAATATGCTTTAATTACATATTACTATACTTTCCATTGTATTAAGAAAATTCTGCTTATGCAAATGTCAACAGAACATTGCATTTTATAATAGGAATATTACTTTTGAATGTTCTCTGAACATTTTGTGACATTTAGAAATAAAACATTCCATGAGCAATGTATAAGTAATGTTTTTGCGCTAATGCTTTGAGAACATTAGTAAAGACCAGGTAACAAACATCTGTTAACACCGCTAGAAGAACATTAGCTCCTAACTTTAAGAGAATGTTGAAAGAATGTTAAGCCATGTTCTGAGAATCTTCTTGTTAGATGGGAGTTTTGAAAGGAGTGGGTGGTAGAATGAAATTGTAACATGTTTAGTGTGACTTAAAAGTGTCCAAATACTTGTTGGGTCTTTGTCAGTAGTGTTCATTTTTTAGGTTAAAAATATCAACCACAAACAAGCAGAGAATTGTAGCGGTAGTTGTTTAATGGCATTATTTGAAAGAGGCATAGTTGTGGGCCTGGTGTTTGGAGGTGTGTATAACGGGTGACCTTAATCTACGGGCTCTGGCATAGGCTTGAAAGAGCTGGCAGGCAGGAAGTGATTATTCTAATCACCTAAAGGGCCTGTTTCACAATGCGCATCTGTGTTCGCTGGCCTATTGGCAAGAGGCTCCAAGAAGCCATTGTCACAACTGCAAACACGGTACACATCTTTGAAAACATAATCCAGCGTGCTTCCAGACCCCCAGGGCTTCATTTCATTTTATGGGCCTTTGAAAGCGACTTTTCATTGGTTGAAACGCACGCTGAAGTCTTTTTCCCCCGTTTTCTCTGGTCATCTCCTCCTCAACCTTGGCCATCCCAGCCTCTGACCTTCCCCGAACATCATTACCTCCTCCATTATATGGGAAAATATCGTGATTTTATGATAATAAGAAGAAACGGCAAGGCAAAAATATTGAGGTGATGGTTAAATCTAATTGTCTGTCGACGCAAGGGCATCAAAAGGCTGAAATATATTTTATAAATTAAAATCAATATTTTCAATTTCTCTAGACAGTCGTTTGCCTAATTTAGCGCACATTCTGTTAATTACAAAATGGCTCATTATTGATTTGCTTTCGTCTCACCTTTCAAGTGTCCAAACAGCCCACATATCATTACGGTGCAACTGTTTTGTTCTTTCCAGCGCTCGCCGTTTCTTTGGTTTGTTTTTTTTTAGATCTCTGTCTTAATTATAATTAAAGTGTCGTTAATACGCCCGAGTTGTGGCGATATCGGAAAACGCCTTTCGTTTTTCACACAGCATTGACACATACTATAGCTGCTGAGATTGCAGATAGAAAGACTGCACAGAGCGATTGAGCGTGAATTGAAATGGTGACTAGTAAGCTAGAAAGTTACCTTCATGAACAGATATCCTGAAGGAGCGTCTTTGATTCATGAGATTCGTCAGATGCGTGATGTGAGGTTGGCTTGTGAACAAGCCTCAGCGGTCTCCACTCGAAGTGGCTTTCACCTGCGGCAGACTGTTGATTTAAGATAGCTTTGATGTTCATTAACAGTTCTCCGGCTGAGGGGAATGAAAGGCTGAGGGATGACCAACGTGCTAGACCTCGCTTGTCTGCCGGGCTGATCTCTGATTAAGTGTTACGCCTGACGGAGATTGGGCGGATGTTTGAAAATTAGACTTCCAGCAATTTACGCCCAGAGATTATGCAAATTGAAGCCACCTCTGACCACAGGAAATCTGAGGCTCTTCTTTAAAGACGCACACATACGCATGTGTATGTTTTTTTTCTTCAGGAAATGAGTTCACACACGAACAAGGTTAAAAAGATGCAGCTCTAGCAATTATTTTTTGAAAGTCATATATGCTGCCTGATAACAAAAGGCAAATATAAGGGTGCTTTTAGAAGATGCAGATCTGACTTGTGCATAGACAAGGGAATTCTGTCTTATTTTTGTTCCTAAGCCAGTTTCTCATTTCTATCACATATCAAACTGGTGTATTTTGTTTCCCTTGCTAAGGTAAATTTAATGATAGCATTTTATGTATTCAAAATGCACATACCTTAATTTTTGCAAAATTTGACTATTACTATGCAAACTTGTAACTGCAGCTTCAGAAAAGTCAGAATTGGGAGATACTGTATAAACTTGCAATTGTGAATTTAAAAAGTCATAGTAATTTCATAGTGACAAAGGTTACAGCATCATTGGAAATTATGCACAATAAAATATTCCATTACATTTTTTTTATTGTAGTGCAATGAAATTAAGCCATTTTAATTGTCCATATACTTCCTAGGGTCACTGTCCATATCAACCATAAAGCATATATTATTCTATTTTTTATGTGACATATACCTTGATTATTCTTTGTTGTCTTCACACATCATTTCATTTTTCAGCTCAAATATAATTATCACTGACGCTGTTGTCTCTTTGGTAACCACAAACACATAAATAGTCAAATAATAATAATAGCTACTGTATAAACAGTTTTTTTTTTTCACTTTATTTCACTGTTTTAAATACACACACATTTACAGTATATAATCAGTTTGAATTCAAATCAACCCCTGAGACTTGAAAGTGCCTACAAGTTGAAGTAAGGTCAGACTTCACATGTTTCTCTGCACACACATACAAACATTCATTTACTGACTTTGATTTCTTATCTTTAATGTTTATTGGCAAACAAATAATCGATCACACATCGGTAAACTCATTTCCTTAAGTAAGAGGAGAGGAAGGGTGGCTTCTCTATCCCCAGCATTCAGATTATTGAATTTCCAGAAGAAACAGACTCATATTGGCTGAGAGAGTTTCAGCCATATGAACTGAAATGGAGTATGTTGGGTCGTAATGATGGGTGATTTGTATTGACTGACAGTTTCGCAGCGCTAATGTTTCAGTGTTTTAGTATGACATCACTGTCCTTGCTCTCTCTCTTTGATTGAGTCCCGACTGAACGAGAGACGGTGGCCGCCTCTGGCGCTTTCAACATTGCTGGGCTTTTTTGAACTCACAAATACTGAATGATAAGTTTGAGAAGTGACGTGCAATTAACGGAGCGCAAGAAAAGAATTTGAGAATTTTCAAAAAGGCAGCAGCAAAATGGAATTAATTTGTGCAGATAGGCTATCATAGAAGACAACAAGCAGAGGAAGGACGGAGCGTTTTAAAGCAGAATAAAAGCTCTTTTGGTGGCCGCTTCTGTGTTGTACATTGAACGTTTGAGATTGCATTGTGGGAAGAAACAATTTAAAGTGACCCAGACATGTGTACAGAGGTGATTAAAAATGTACATTCAGACTTGAAACGTGTTTCAAAAGACTGCTTACTGTGAGATTACATACGTTTGGATTCTAAAGCTACTAGTTGGGGAGGGACAGTATAGAGTGTATATAATGCCTACATTTTTCTTAAAGGAAAATAACTGCAAATTTAATAGTCATCCAACAACTGACTAGTACTTTTTTTTTTTTTATCTATATAATATATGGTAATCAAAATAACTTAATAAAATAACAAAATAAATTTCCCCCCTTTTTAGAATTTTATTGTAACTTTTATTTTAATACATTTTATTTTTCATTAATAATTGTAATCATTATTCTAGTGCTGTCAAATTATTAATTGTGATTAATCACAACCAAAATAAATGATTTTGTTTAAATGAAATTAAAGTGTTAGTACTGTGTATAATTTATTAAGTATATATGAATACACACACATTCAGTATATATTTAGAAAATATTTACATGTATTTACTTGTATTGATATTATTTATATTACAGATAAATCTATTTAATATATATATATATATAAATACATAGTGCACATATATATTATGAAAACAAAAAACAATTTAGCTGCAAAAATCATTTGATTAATCATTTGATAGCACTAATATTTCACATTTATTCATAATTTTCATTGTTTCATGTTTCATTTTATTTTCTTAAATAATATTTTTTTTCAGTAGAAGTAAAAAAACTGATCAATTCAAACTTTATTTCCAGTCAGTAAAAATGATGGGTTAAATACAACTGCTGAGTAAAATATGGACAAACCCAGTTATTGTGTTATTTTGACCCAATGGTTGGGTTACTACCCAGAAGGTTTAGTTAAACATTTAACTGGGTTAAAACAAGCCAGTTACAATACACCAAATACGCTGGGTGTACTTTCTTAGTTTGTTAGATTTTTTTACTTCCATGAATTATTTTCCTAATTATTGATACTAGTTTTCAACAAGCTGCTGAAATATCCATATTCAATACACAGTGCATTTTACATTCCCTGACTAATCCTGAAGCGCATCTTGTTTATATATGCATCCATAAAAAAGAGCCTCTGCGGTTTGCTGCACTGTGTAAGGTTGCAGAGCGTGATGCGCAGGGCATCCAAACCTCCTGCAGTGTTTATGAAACATGCGCTCTACCCACCCCTCAACCCCCCCGAACACTTCCCACACAAAAGCCAATGAGAGAAATCATTGCGCTACAAAGCAGTTGTACACTTTTATGGCTTTGATGCGGAGGCTACCTCCCGTCGGCCAGAGCATCTGCTTCACTGTAATCGCTCTCAAAGCAATAAAACGGACTAACTCTCCTGTGCATCCCCCCGGAGCTCACTGCTGCTGCCGCTGCTTCTGCTGCACGCTCCCATCTCTCATTCAGCACCACTTACTGTTGCTCTATCTCCCTCTCTCTCCGTTTTCATCTCGCCCTCCACCCTTCATCCTTCTAAATGAAAGTGCATAGTCTAAGTTGTTTATCCTGTAAATATTCAGGCTAAATACATTTCATATTTATTTTCCTCAGGACACATTCTACACATCAAAGTGAAGCTCTTGCAAATATGCAAACGTGTACGCAGCATATTTCAAAAATGGGCTGCCTGGCATGGAACGAGAAAGGAATGCATGTGACTAATGACTATTATTGCTGTTGTTGTTTTAAATGCTGCAAATCTCTCTCTCTCTCTCTATATATATATATATATATATAATTATTATATTATATTAAAAATATTACATATATTAAACTAAAATGTTTATTTTATCATTTGACAGTGCTGATATACACAAATATTGATACACAGATATATGATTCTGATACCAGAATTATAATAAATGCCATTGTATTTTAACAAATGTAAGATAACCTTACAAATATGAAACATTTCATTTATGGGAAGGTAATGTCTTCCTTTATAAATACAATACATTGGTAAGTAAATTGCAGCGTTCATTTAGCTGTATTTCACTCTTTTCTTTAGTAAGACAGCTGTGGTGCACTGCGTGAAAGCGAGACATATCCAAGGTGACAAAGAGTCAAATGGAACAATCCTTTTCACCTTTCTACATCATGCAAACCCCTTCCTTAAATCTTAATTTTTTATCAGCCAAATGAAAGATTTAGTGCTCCTATTAGACATTTATATGATCTCCTTTTGAAAACCTGTAATGTTAAAGAAAGGAGCAGCTTTCACAAACCCCCTCTCTCTTTCTTCCTCTCAACCATTTCAAATTAAGCCTCTTAAAAGTCATTTTCACCACCGACGCCCTATTAAACTTAATGATCATTTAACAACAATACAAAGCTTTCTGTTTTCACGCAGCCTCAGAGGTCTGTATGCCTCCCGTAGTTTGGTTATTACTCATTGTTAGAGTTTGGGGCTAATTGCAGGTGTAGATGGAGGTAGGGCACCATTCGTCACAGCTCAGATTAGTTGAGACTTGTGGAATTATAGTTCATTTTGCAGTTTATTGTACGGCGCTCTGGAATACTTGGTTCTGATTGGTCAGTCGTGGCATTCTGCAGTCAGATATTATGTTATATAACGCCATGTTTGACTGTCCCTAGCAACACTGAGCTATTTTTTTTTGTTGTTGTGTCTTTGTTCTCCCATTAAAACAATTTCACCTCAAATCGATGCTTTGACCATTTAGTTGCTTATTTCAAAAGTAGCCGTGTAATTACTCCGAGGGGGGTTAGTTTGCAGTAATGGAGTTTAAAGGGGTCATATCCAGCAACTTATTTTTCCACAGAAGTCTACATTTTTGTACTTACAAACATTTTTAGATTTAGTTGATCATTTTTGCACCTTAGTGTTTTTTTAATTTGTTTTTTGCTACTGTAGCTTTAAGGCAACTATATGTAAATTGCATCTTTATGATTGGCTAATCGGAGCATACCGAAGTTCATGCTGTCATGCATCAGGCTAGGCCGAGTTGCTTAATACCGAATAGGCGTTAATGTATAATGTAATGTATATGTGGGCGGCATTTTAATGTTCTTTGTGATGGTGATGTCACAGTACATCAGACCCTTTATTTCAAAACAGCATGAAACACCTGCTTTTAAATGTACATTATGGCAGTTACCCAGTGATTGTATTATTTCTGTCCTATTTAATAATAATTTATTATTTCTATAAATATTGGTAATCAATATAGTTCTCATTTTTCAAGTTTTAGTATTTTGTGCTTTGGGAGTTTTTTGATTAATTCTGTTTTGCCTTTTCATTTCACATTTTACTTTCATGTGTATACTAAGTTTTTCCATCTAATATTTGTTTCATGTACAGTACAACTATTTTTGGTAACAAGTTATTTTAAGGTGTCCTTGTTTGCATGTTACATGTTCTTGCAATTATAATAAAATAAGTTATGCATAATTACACGCATGTAACCCTATTTAGATAGTAAGTACATTAATAGCAGCTAATTAATATTACTCACTACTTAAATCTATAATTACACTGTAACAAGGACATCTTAAAATAAAGTGGAGCCCAGTTTTTGGTATCAAGTTTACCTTTGACCTTGTAACTCGAGATACATGTGCTTGCTATATTAACAACAGTATGTTATGCATACATGCAACAAACCCTACAGAATGTTGCTAATTAATATTACTTTTATTAAGTACACTGTAACAAGGACACCGTAAAATAGTTAACCCAGTTTTTAATCGTTTTAGTTAACTGTACTACATATCTTCAAACCTGTTTGTAATGGCTCCTCATGTTTATACTGTATGTTTTCCTAACAGTGCCAGGCTTCCCATACCCAGCAGCCACGGCGGCAGCGGCGTACAGAGGGGCACACTTAAGAGGAAGAGGGCGCACTGTCTACAATACGTTCCGGGCAGCTGCGCCTCCCCCACACATCCCAGCCTATGGGGGGTACGTAACTACACTCCCTTCTCACATACACACACACAGAAGTTCACCTTAGTCCTTCTTTTCTGACAACCGCTCCCCCTCGTCGCAGGGCTGCTGTAACATGCATGCATCTCTACCACAGCACACACACACACACACACACACACATAAGCAGTGCAGCATGTAGCCCGTGCATCCTGCAAGTAATGATGACAGTCAACTGTCATGCTGTTCTGTCATGGCCTTAAGCGTTCCTTTTTTGTAATGTAACATTATGTAAATCCTCTCAAACTACTGAATGCTGAAGGATTTGTGATTTCTGAGCAGTCAAATGATGTTTCTGATTATTTGGTTCTGATTTCATGTATGTAACTGAAAGCTGTTAATATTGATGAGGGTCCTGTGGAGTTGTGAGGTGTCAGGAGCCACAGACTACAGTAGTTTCCACAACCTGCTGTCTTGTGCAAATTGGTGAATGTGAGGGTTAGAAGATTCACAGCAAAAAGAAATGTAGAATGTAAAAAATAATCAAAGCTAAATAAACATGCCACTTAAGCCATGTGAATTTATCTGAAGAAAACGCCAGTGCTTGTAAGGCATTGATTGGATTTTTAGATTTAAGTTTTTGATATGATTTTTAGTCTTTGGAGTTGTCATGTCATAAATCTGAACACAAAATATAGGTTGTATTTTATTGAATGTTAAAGAATTGTCAGCATTTTACAGCTTTGAATGTGGCTCAGAAATGATCATTGTCACCCTCAGTTACATTTTACATGGCAATAACCAATCAAATGATTTTCAAACTTTAACCTAAAAACTTCTGAGACAAAAGTCAGAATTTGACTTTATTACTCGTAGTTGACTTTTTTTCTCAGAATTGTGAGATATAAATTTCCAATTGCGAGTTAAAAAGTACAATTTTGAGAAGAAAAAAAGACTAATATGTCCTCAGAATTGCGAGTTTTTCTTTTTTCGGCCTTATTTTGAGAAGTGTGATAATTTAAAGCTATCCCAAAGCAATATGGTTGATTAATAATAACAATAATACATTCATTTCCCCTCATTTTTAACTATACTACATTTGTTTTTCTTTTACATTTTTTACAGTTTGCTAATGAATAAATGATATGAAGAAATGACAGCTTTAACTCCTTTCAAAAGTGCTTATAGAGACCCTTTGTCACTCTTATTCAGTGTGTGTGTATTTCTTATTCTGTTCCACTAACCCTGGCTAGAGATGGGGTTGGTATTGCTTGCATGGGAACATGCACTAATATTGATGTGTTTTGTTTGTTTTGTTTGGTGTTTGTCTGTGTGTGTGTGCGCGTGTGTTTGCATCTTTCCAGTGTTGTTTACCAGGACGGATTTTATGGTGCAGATATTTATGTAAGTATTCGCATGCTGTCCTTGAATGTTCATGTACATACCCCCACCCTCCCCCCGCCCCATTCCTCCTACCGACTACAAACCCACCAGCTGATTCATTGTTCTTTCTATTGTTAGCATTTTTTTAATTCTACCTTTATTAATTGTGTCAAGAGACTTTCACACACTCGTAAAGAACATTCTTCCCCAGCCAGCACAGCACACAAGTATTGTAGTGACAGAGGAATAGATGTTGTTGAATTTATTGTCAGTTGTAATGAGACTCAGTGACCTGAAACTGAGCAGTAGAGCAGGGCATTCTGGGATTGTACAGTGTGAAAACTCATATACCTACAGTAGACCTACATAGAATGTCCCTTTTTTTCTCTACCTGGTCTCATGTACTTTGGTGCACTTTTAAGCATAGAGTATATCACTGCCGTTTCCAAAAGAAATGAACAGTAGAGGCAGTAAAACCTTTTATTTTCACACAAATTTATACAGAGTTTTGATTAATAAAGCATAATTTTCACGCAATTATTAGAAGTATATCATGTTATGACTTCAAAACTATATTAATATGCTGGATTATTTGAAAACGGATGCTTTTAAACGTTAGCATCACACATATCCAGATATATATTGGGTTGAACAAAAAGTGCACATATTTTTATGAGACCAAGGTTGTTTTTTCTTGATTGTGACATGATGTAAAATGTTCATTTTTATAATATCAATCGCATAATAGCAATAAAGGGTCGGATAAGCATATGTGAAATTTGGTTTTAGTGAATGGGTAATGTTCAAATTCTGCATATCGTTAACACATTCATCTGTAGTTCGCATCAGGAGCTTAGGTGGGGTAACTAGCAGGGACAGAAAGCTTGTTCTCCTCAAGGCCATGTCTCATTGAGCCTGACACAGCCTGATGTATCTCCCCCAATTCACCCTCCTCTGGGACAAAACAAATTGTTCAGGGTACAAATGTGCGTGGAAATGGTGGGAAGGCTGCTGTAACGCTTCCTCTGTTCCCCTGTCATTAGAGCAGTGCCACAGTGGCTGGGATTGATTGTTCTGCTGCGATAAGATCATCTAATATTCATTAGAAACTATCCAAGAACTGTATTTGTTTATTACCAATCTTAATTTGCTGAGTGCTCTGCTAAATGTACTGAATGTTGGCTGAGGTCTGGAAAATGAAGCTACGCTAGCATAGAACAGACAGCCTTAAAATGAGCAAGTTAAACAAAGAAAAACTGGATGCATACCACATGCAGAGGTGCAATAAGGCAGGAAGATCTTCCAAATATAAACGACACAGCGTGTGTAATATCTCTCCATTTAATCTGTAATATAAAGTGTTTTGCATTTTCCCTCATGTGGCTGACTTTTCATTTCTAGCAAATCCAGAAATGCCCAAAGCCACACTGTAACAAACAAGTCCATTTGCAGCATCAGTAATGATTGGAAACTCTCCGATATGACCTGATCATTTTGATCTAAGAACTCAAGTTCAATCATTAAGAAGCCTCTGCTTTTTCTAATGATGTTATTATTTTGTTTCACTAATGTAAGCCTGTTATAAGAATAAGAAAATTGGTTGTCCTTTGTTACGCATGTTAAAGCATTAAATAACAATAAATTATGCGTAATTATATGCAAGCAACTCTAAGCCACACCCTAATCTTAACCTTAACCATTTAGTTAATTAACATTACTCAGTACTTAAATGTATAAATACACAGTAACAAGGACACCTAAACTAAAGTATAACTAAAAGTTGCCCCTAAAGATCCCAAAAATGTTAGAGATTTATTCATACGTACTGTGTGTTTAATTATATAAGGCATCAGTAACAGGTTAAGTAAAACTATTATTGATTTACAATATTTAGCATATATTTAACAATAGAATTAAATAGAATAGAATATGAAACCTTCTCGTACTATTCAAAGCTTTGGCCCTTTGAATAGCTTTCAAACTGGCATTTGATGTGAAGCAACAGCAATTTGTCACACCACAGTCACAATGACATTTATCATTTGAATATAATGAGAAAACTGATATAATATGAAAGCTGAAACCAAAAAAATCCAATCCAAATCTTTATCCAAAAAAAAAAGGCTGTGTTTAAATGTGTCTTCCTTTGCTCTGCCAATGAAGGTAGTTTGGAACAAAGCTGTTAAATCAGTGTTTTGAACAAATCAGTTGACTGAATAATTAAATGACTCATAAACAAAGTCTCCTTGGTTCAGTGATTCAATGAATCACCGATTAAGACAGTCACTTGTTGCCACCTACTGGTATGTTGGTGTAACCTGCAATTAGAGTCAATGAGTAATCCCCACCATTAATGCATAGTATGATATAAACACTGAGAAGTCTAAGTGCTGTTAAACTATTACCAGGGACTGGAATTATTGTTGCATAATGTTATATATGCACATATAAAACACTTGAGTAGTTGTATTCTTCTGTATTAGATCCCCCCTGGAATCTTTTCAAGTAGCTCAGGCCATCAAGCAGTTGGCAAACACACTTTAGTAAAAGTATGAGAATCTCACCATGCGCATCAATAACCATGATAAACTCAGCATGTCCAAATGCACTCCAGACAGATACAAGCAGTCAGGAGTCAGTGGAGCCCTATCTATTCCTCCTCTCTTTGTGAGTCATAATGATAAATTGTGGCCGCTCTCCAGATGCGCATCTCAGCATTAAAGTCCTGACCACTGCTCTCACCGCACCTGCACACCCTGTCAGTTTCCCTGAGGTTAGTTGACCAAGCCTAATGGAGCTTCAGAGACATGTAGATGCCCGCGGCCCCCGTCTGTCAGAGATGACAGCACTGGTGACTAAGGGGCCCCGTTCGGCCGTCCTGCTCTGGAGCTCATCACACCAGCTTTAAATACAGCCCAGATGCATCACGGCCTCGTGTCAGGCTGGGTGTTGCGCGGGTAAATGAAATGGTTTGTTAAGGGGCCGGCCACGCAGTGGGAGTGTCGAATTACCCGGTGAGTCATTATGGAAGGAGTTAGAGGACGGAGGTGAGCTGCGAGGAAGTGGGAGGGTGAGGAACATGAAGAAAGTTGAGAGAAGGAGCTGCTGTTATGTATGTGTGAGTGCAGGGAGAGGGAGGGTGGTAATTACTACAGCCTGAAGGCCTGGTGTGGAGAACAGCAGGGTCAGGAGACCAGTAAACCCTGGAGGAGCCGAGAAAAAGCAGAGGTGTACAGATGGACTTATCAGTTAGTGTTTTCTGTGGACTGCTAATAGGAATGCTAAAGGAAGTTGTGCCTCCTCAAAAAAGAAATGAATCAACAGTGCAAAAATACAAAAAATATTAGGAAATATTATATTTTGTCACGTAAGCTAGAGTGCACTTTTGCTAAATATTTAGTTTAACAGCACAATAAGGGGGGGGGGGGGGAGATATTGCTCTGGTTTCAGGGAGTAATTTAGAAAGGCTTTTCTTTATTTTTTATGCTTCCCAAACTTTGAGTACTTAAGCAGCTCCTCTTTATATATTTATTTAAGTAATTTGAATTGTAATAATTTGTATTATATTTATATATTTTAATATATTTATTTATAATATAATATAATATTATTATACACACTTACATACATATATATATATATGCTTTTAATTTTTTCATTTAATTATTATTAATGAAAATCTATGTCTTAAAATCAATCAATATGGAATCCAATTTAAGGAGAATGACAGAAATTATGGTCAAGTTAAAGATATGGGAATTAATTTTATGTCATTTATTGTTGAATATTGTTATAATGATGAAACCATTTTTATAGTGCAATATGATGATCATTTGTGTTGATGACAGCCGATGATTTAGCTTTTATAAAGGGGTATGATGGGGCTGCGGGGGTAGATAAGATAAAATTGGTCAGGAAACACTAAATTAGACAACAGGAACTAATTGTTATATAATAAAAAACTAAAATGAAAGTCCAAAGCACAGTAATGGTCGCGTGGGAGTATTTCAAGAAGACAGCTATATCTCGACTATGAAAAATGCTGATCAAATCATCAGGCATATGCGCTTTTGACTGTACGTGTTTGTTTGGTCTTTTTGCCTTACTGAACATCTGATGTTACCGCTCCACATGGTGAAATTATTCCTTTCTCCGTCGTGGACAAAAAGAAGTAGTGTAGTATGACAGCCCTACATAATTAATCTTCAGATGTATGCATGAGAGGAATAAGAAAGTAGGTTGAGTAACCAACATAAGGCTGCTGCTTTGTAATTAGATTATGCATATTTAATAGCTATGATTATGACATGTGCGTCCCCTCTTTCAGAGCATGCGGCGGATCGCGAGCGCCGATGCCGTGAACTCCGAGCGAATGAATGCGACATTTTCGCGTGCTGCTCTCTCCAAAAGCACTCCATGCCTCTTCATCTCCATGAGATTCAGTCGTACAGTCTCTGTCATAGCACATAACATCAAATCTCCATCCCCAGACAACCCACCCCACCCCACAACCCTCACCCTTTTATATCTCGCAAACACATTTTATAAAAAGTCCAAACAGCTGTTGTCGACATGCCCATGTGAGCGAGTGTGTGTTGTGTTTCTAGGGTGGTTATGCTGCCTACCGATACACTCAGCCTGCTACTGCTACCGCCGCTGCCTACAGTGACAGGTAAGACACAGACCGCTGCCTGCACACCACTGACAACACCACCTTACCAGGCCCTCCGGCGGGGCCCTTAACACCCACCCACCTCCCCCGCCGAGGCGGCCTCGTTCTCTCTCACCCTTTACTCCTCTGAGGTCAAACTCTCTCCCTTCGTCACGAGCAGAGGCAGGCGCACGCAAAAAAAAAAAAAAAAAAAGGCCAGCCTGATTTATTAGCCTAATTCCCCTTGCCAGTGGTGATGGGGAATATCACGGTGCCCAGTGCAGTAATTGGCAAATTAAATCAAATGAGATGTCACTGCAAATGTAATGGTGAAATGCATCCATGGCGGAGCAACTGTAACTGCAGAATGAAGTGGGATAGACCTGACAGTTCCTCAGAGATGAGACAAAAGCCCGTTTGGCAGGGCGACCAGAGGAAGTCGTCTTGGCTGATTTTGATTTCCTTTTCTTTCTTTTTTTTTTCCTCTCTCTCTCTCTCTCTCTTGTCAATTGTGAGTGTAAGCTTATTGCAGATGGCACGCAATCAAGAATAAAGCAAATTCAGAGCCTTGATGTGATTGTAAAACATTCGCATGACACGAAAGCATATCTGCTCATGACTGTTAATGCCAAATAATGATCGTAATGCTGTCATCCGACATGTAACAACTGATATTGTGCAGCCATAACTAGATGAAGCAACACTTGATTATCATGTCATCTTAGCTGTGCTGTCATAATCTGTCAACGGTGTCCCTGCATGCCTCTTGATAAGTTGTGTGCTGTGAATCTCACCCGACCGGTTGTGAGTGGTGCTCATCATCATTACATCATGTTTATGTAATCATCACGGGAGTGTTTGTGTGTGCGTAGAGCCCGGTGTCCACGGTAAAGGCAGATCATTAGCTGCGGATGGGGACCAAACGCACCCGAGCACATTTTCTGATGTCTGCCGGCCGTGAGCTGCATGTCGTAGTGTTTGTAATTGCTGCCAGGCTTAAGATCAGTGTGGTTTCGCGATCAGTTCAATAACCACATGTGTCCTCCTCACACGCAGGGACTTCTCTGGATAAATACAGTAGACTGTCTTCGGAGATTAAAGTCAGAGCATCCTAAGAAACCACCGTATTGATTCCAAGGGCCCTTCTTGCTTTACTGTGGCTTCTTGTTATGAGAAATCTTTGATGGTATAGCGGTATTTTCTGTTAGTTTGATTACTTTCTGCCTTGGCAATCATGTAATGATCTTATGCACTAGCTTGTCTGAGTTGAACATTAAAATATTTTATTTATCCATTTATTTAGTTAAATAATAAATAAATGGGACAGAATCCATGTTAAATAAAAACAGAAAAGATGGAGAGTACCATTCAAAGAATTGGGGGTCAGTATACGTTTAAAGCAAGTGTTATATGCGCACTTATTTTATTTTTAAATGTGATTCATTTTTGTGATGGCAAAGATTAATATTTAATTTCATCTTTGCTCTGATCCTTCAGAAATCATTCTGATACGCTGCTGATTTTCTGCGTTTTTATTTTATTATTGTGCTTTTTTTAATAATAAACTGTAATGCATGTTTTGTAAAGATTCTTTGATGAATAGAAAGTTCAAAAGAATGTTTATTTTTAAACTTTTTTTGTATGTACAATTATAAACTGAGTTTACTGTCAATGTAATGCATCCTTCGTTACTGAAAGTATTAATTAAAAAATAAAAATAAATTACTGACCCCAAACATTTAAAGTCAGGAGCAGTCTAGAGTTCATGTTTACATGTATTCATTAATAATTCAGCATGTATTTAAATTAGCTGACCATATCTACATCTTTTCTGTTTTTATTTATCACAGATTGTGTTCCATTTATTGGACAGTAAATAAATGAAAAAATAAAGGGTTAGGTAACATTTTATCTTAAAGTGTCTTTGTTGCATGCTACATGCATTTATTATTATACTTACAATAAATGATGTGTAATTGCATACAAGTAACCCTAATCCCAATCATATAGTAAGTATATGTTGTTAAGTTAGTAACAAAGACACCTTAAAATAAAGTGTAACCAACATACACTTAGTGACATCAGAGATTGTTTGTGGTGCTGACTAGGCTAAGCATCAGTATTTCTATTGCTCATACAACACTGAGACATCTGCGCATAACTCGCCCCGCACTTGTGCTACAGACGTGAATGATGTGTCTCAGCTATTGCTTTAACTGTTTTGTCTTTAATACAGATCTTAGTCTCTCTTTCATTATGTTCTATGAACCCCCCGAAACTGCCTGTGGTTCAGTTTGTATTAAAAATGTAGTTATACTAGTAGACATAGTCATTGCTTTGCCAGTGTGCAGAGCTAATGCTAATGCTCGGAACTGATTAAATTCAGAAAGTTTCCTTAATGTTGTTTAGCTCTCTGCAGAAACCTGCTTGATTGATTATGCAAATGAAGAGGCCTCTCAATAACATTTGAATTATTTTGTTTACCTTTAGACACATTTTGAGAATAATAGCAGCTTTGGGAAATTGAAAGCGCAACCCAACATACAAATTAGGTCCCCGATACAAATTCCAGCTAAATTAGTTTGCATGAGACTAGTCTTTCATAATAGAGATTATAAATGATTGTTATTGAGAAGTCATACATTTTTTACATTTTTCGGATTTAAAACGATTGAATTATTCATTTGCAATGTAAATGACTTATAATCTCCCTTCCCTCATAAAAATAAATTATTCATGTCTCAATGAGTAACGTTTTTAGACAGTTGGAGTTTAATCGTTCAGTCTGCCTCCATTAAAATAACCTCTCAGCGCTGTTAGATGTTATCACCTCGTGTGAAAGATATCATCTCTGATCTCCGCTAATCCTGCGAGTGTTTTGACTGCAGTTGATCTCTCGCCTTCCATGGTGGCGGATATCAATACCCCAAAGCTTTATCTTAACAGAGTGGCGCACTCTGACACCCTGCCATCCCGATGCTGGTCTCGTTAGCCGTTAGCCATCACGTCTGGTTGCTGCTCTTTGTCGGAGCTTCACTGGATCTCCGTCAGAGATGACCAGGGTCAGCCTCGGATCTGGAGGTACTGCTGGGAGACTCAGTCTGGGTCAGGGCTGCTTCTTTCTCTCCAGTCACCTTTTAGAGCTCAAGGCTCAGCCGGTCCCATCTGAACAGCTGCGGGCCGGGGGCACGTGGGTCAGGAGTACACGGTAGCCTCGCTTCCTATAACCCACCATACTAGCGTCGGCTGACCTCTGTCCCTGCGGCGCTTGTTCAGGAAAGGTTGAAGTGGCCCGTCGTGCGTGTTTCTGGCGCTCCCTGGACCGAGTTGAAACCCTCAGGGTTGAGGGAGCAGCTGTGCAGGAAGCTAGAGCAACTCTTTAAACTCTTGTATGAAAGGCAATTTCTTTAGTTTATTAGCGAATGATGCTGCTAACACATACCAGGCATGCTCACGGGTGTAAAAAGTGAAACTTGATGGACAGTATTGGATTCTGCACAACTGAAAAAGTATCAAGCTAAAAACATGCTTCAGGGATGTTTTGTTCTTCGATAGTGTTGATACTTAAATGTAGTTATGTAGAGCCTGGACAGTAGTTATGATGCGATTGAAAAGACATGATTTGGATCAAAGATCTAGCTGATGTTTTTTCATCTCTTTATGTAGTTTATAAAACCAATTTCGGGAGGAGTGCACGAAGGTAATCACTACCGATCTCCGCCCCTCCAATCTTCCACTTATCTCATCTTCCTATCAGATACCTAGCCTCGCCCTATAAATAACCAAACCTCCATCCTTCCGTATCTCGATCTTAGTATCCCTCCTCCGCCCTAGCTCCTTCCCATTTTTATCCAGGGGGAGCACTCAGGGTTAGGAACTGGCCGTCCGCCTCCTTCTTCTCCCGAGCCCTAGGGCTCAGCAGCCCTCCTAACCCTGAGTATTCTCCCTGGGCAGCACGCCAAACAAGCTTCGCTCATATATACTTGACTACCGACAAGTACGAACTCGTGAAATAAGGATCAGTATATGATGAATACAGTTATGTGAGCAAATTGCATTTTATTCAAAACATTTGAAAGGAACATCATTTGACTTGTTAGTTCAGGAAGACAAAATATTTGGACATTCATTCAACTTTTTTTGAAAGAAATGAATGCATTTATGATAGCAAGCTTGCATTAAATTAAACAAAAAATAATGAAGACATTTATAATGGTATCAAATGTTTCTTTTTCAAATAAATGCTTCTCTTTCTTCAGAGACTGTTTCCCCAAATAAATAAAATAAAAATCAATGATTATAATAAAAAATGTTTCTTAATCACTAAATCAGCATATTAGAATCATTTGTGAAGGTTCATGTGACACTAAAAACTAGAGTAGTGACTGCTGAAAATTCTATTATAAATTCTATTCTTTCTCATTTTATTTTAAAACATATTCAAGTTATTTTAAATTGTAAGAATATTTCTGTTTTACTGTATTTATTAAGTGCAGCTTTTCTGTTTATACTATTTTTGAATGATAATGTATATTTGTTTTAAATTTGCAATAGATTTACATCATGATGACTTCTGAAATATGTACTTGATACTTTGACTAAAAACTATAATGTTTTAATTAAGTTGCAGAGCAAATATTTAGTGAAGTAAACATTTCCCATTATGATTTGTATTTGTAAGAATAAAGTACGATAGCATTTCTCAAGTGATTTACACCCCTGAATGTGTTGGCCAGATGTCTGCCTTTTGCTTGGAAGTAACTTGTGACCATTGACTGCTATTATGAAGAGAAGAGCATATATGTCAATATCAAATAATCTAGAAATAAATATCGAATGGCAGTTGAAATATTATTTCTATAACAATATGCGTGATGTAGTCCGGTGTACTACTGCTTGTGACTTTAGCGTCTTCGTGAAGTGCATGTTTAATCTGTAATGTGTATGAATGGTCATATCTGAAGAAAGTGCATATCTAATTTTGTACGGCACTATGAGTGCACCATTTAATGCATGTGTTCAAATGCATGTCTGCATTGAGCTTTTCTCTCTAGAGTGTATGTGTGAGTGTAACTGTGTGTGTGTGTGTGTGTGTGTGCATTGGGACGGTCAATACTGTCATGCCGAATAGAACATTGTATTCAAAACAAGCCCCCTAACATGATTAAGAGGGCCGATTCAATCTGAATGCTTAGCGGGAATGAATGATTCATTTAGTTATTAAATATAGCTCCAAGCAGCAATTAAAAAGGGGCCTGGCAATATGGCGGCCAATGTCTCTAATTAGACGTGAGATCAAGCCATGACACATCATTTGTCACACCTGTGCAGTGACTCATGAAGCCTGTGCAGTGCAACCAATGATACGGCTCATTCTAGTTGTGTTTGTTTACCCAGACTGCACCATTTACCCACATCCTGTTTGCATTGTAATAATTCTTATAAAATGTTTTTTTTTTTCATGTATTTTTATTTGTTATTTACAACATAGCTGTGGATTCTACTCTAGTCCTTGTAATGCTGTATGTTTCTGATGTTAAATATATGTGAAGGAAAAACAGGTTCACAGTTTGAAATCCAAGGTGCACTCAGTAATTTTTTTTAGTAGTTTTGTTGTTGTTGTTGTTGCATATTGAAATTAGTGACACCTAGTGGGTCAGATGCAGTATCACTCAAAAGTTTATAGTTACTATTCACAGTAAGACAACATTATTTTAGAATTAAATTGTCAGTCAATAAGTCAGTTGCTCGTAATATAATAAATTCAGCATAAATTGACATAGGCTTTAATGGAAACCAGATATTTAACAAAAATAAAATAAAATAAAATTTCTTTAATTGATTGAACCAGTTTGAATGTGAGTTTGTTCAACACTTGTTAAAATATTTATTTGGCTACTGCATGGGTTAAGTCATTTTCAGAAGAAAAGAATATTTAAACAAAAATTATTTTATTTGTAACAACATGGACTGATTAATCATTGGCAATATGACCAGGAGCATGCATTAAGAAAGTTAATATAATCAGATTTTATGTTAGCTAAAGACTGGAATATACTACACTATTGTTGTCCAGATTTGCACTCTGGAGAAGAACGCTAGTTGCTGAGTCAGAGTCAGGCTGTAGATTTAAGTTGACAGATTTGATAGAAAATTGCGTAGTGTATAATGCTCACAGACCATTTAGCTTCAGACTCTGATTCCATCCAGTCAGAGGATATCTTCAACCGAACACATATTGTTTTCATTTGGATAAGTTTCCCCTTTTATTATTATTATTATTATTAATTTTTAAAGAAGCCTATTATCCTCACCAAGGCTGCATTTATTTAGTCAAAAATAGTTAAAACACTAATGTAGTAAATATTCTTCGCAGTTTGAAAATAATTTTGTATATTTAAATGTGCTTTATTCTTGTAATGTCAACATTTTCATCAGCTGTTAGTCCAATTTATATGATCTATGTTAAAAACATTTATTCTGTTCAATTCTAAATCCATTGTTCTTTCTTCAGCATCCTTTGATAAATAGAAAGTTCAAAAGTACAGCATTTATTTGAAATTTGTAACACAATAAATGTCCTTATGGTCACTTTGAACAATTCAATGTGTTTTGGCCTAACAAGTGTGGGGGGAAAAATGACTGACCCTGTGACTTTTTTCAAATGTGCTAGCCGTTTCTTAACACGTGTAACATTTTTTAATGAGGGTAAAAAAATGACTGAGTGGACCTTGCTATTTTGACATTATCTGTCCATAATACAATGGGAGTTTTGCTTTTCTCTCTCTTCTCATCTCTCTCTCCAAAGAAATGTTTATGGTGTATGACATAAGTGCTTCCATGTATAATATTATCTGTTTGATTTCCAATATCATCCGTGTATAATGGTCGCAGTCTCAGGTGTTTCTAACGGGCTCGGCGACTGGCTTTTATGTGACCGTTCAAGGCCATCCCAGCGCTATTCAGTAATGCTGTGAATGCAATTCCTTGACTTTTACAGAACAATAGTGATGGAGGGAGGGGGTTTACAGAGGAGAGGACGTTTAGAGTGGCTAAATCAAAGTGTCTCGCGCACAGCTGCAGTTTCTATTGAATCGGCCCCAGTCCGAGGTTATGATTTAGTCTCATCTCTGATATACTGTATATGTCTTTTTTTACCCCTCTACTTTATTCCCGCATTTGCATCTCCAATCCCCCCCAGCATGCCTTTTCCCTGTTCTTCCATGTGGATACCAGTGCGGGCCGCACACGGAGAGCTCTGGTTCTTTTTGCTTGTGAACTAAAACCCATTTATGCCACCATCCCTCCCCCCCCCCCCTTTCCATTCCCTAACACCCCCTCCTCTAACTCTCCCTCCCTCCCTCCCTTCCTCCCTTCCCCCCGCCTCTCGTCCATCCAGCCAGTCAGCAGGCGGTATTGTAAATTTTATCTTCTCTTGCAGAAATCATTTCGTCTTCGTTGCAGCAGATGAAATTTCTTGTAACACCTCCTCAGGTAAAATAAATAAATATAAATGAATACCAAATCACCCTCACTTTCTCGATGCACCCACGAGGGAGCGAGCATATACCCCCTTTTTTATGCACCCTGACAGTGAGTGCTTCTATTGCCCGGCTGTCTCCTTATTTCTGCCCCCCGTTTGATTAGTAGATGTTACGTTTTTTCTTACTACGTTTCTCTTGAATGCACTTTTTTGGACGAGTGGAGTAGTTTTGGAGTACTGCATGAGGATAGCTGGAAGGCATCGCATTCATAGTTCTCATCTTCTGTTTCTCTCTCCCATGGCACTGCTTGGAAGAGGCATGTGTTCCTTGAAGAGTGAAATGAACACGCTTGTCACGAGCTTGGAATCTGTGATTTTCCTTTTTTTTTTCTGTCTCAATCTTCCTTGTGTTCCATGGTTCCTTTGAGTTCTCCACCATCGCCCTCCCTTTCCATTAGATCTGTGTGTGTGTGCGTGTGTGCGAGAGGGCCTTTTTTTGGTTGGTTTGTTTGTGTCATTGTTTTACAGGCGTGTGGTGCTGTTGTCATTGTCGTATCAAGGTTGCTCATGTAGTGTATGGTGTCTTGCACATTGGCTGTAGGTGGCTAGATCTTGGGAATGACACAAGTGTGATTGTTTCTAGTTTGAGTCGTGATATACAGAAAGGAAAATGGACCTGTCCATCCGTGCATTGATTTTGTGACAGCCCTTTTTTCCCTTACTCCCCCCACCCCATCCCCCCCCCCCCTCGACCAGGGAAAATGAATATGCTAACAAGGCTGTAATTTAGCAGAAGGCACTTTCTTGAAGACATCAGCTGTTTTCTGTAAAACACAATTGGAATGTGTAATTTGGAGTCTGAAAAACTTGCAAATTATGGTCTAATTGTCCCGGTTCAATAATTGCTGATAACCCCAAAGGCTGCGCGCATCCTGTTCGCAAACCAACGTAATCAGTAAGTAAGAAAAGAGGAGAAGGTCTGCATACAGAGCCCCTAAAGCACAGCCCGGCATTGTTTAAAGAAATCATAGAAATGAGCTGTCCGTTCAGTCTCCTGGTGGGAAAAGTCAATACATTTAGAGGAATGGCACTGCTGTGGAGCACACATTTTCCAAAATAATGAGCATCTAGTCAATAATGCAGATATATCCCAGCCATCCGAGATTTATTAACCTGTATCTCAGGGCCCAGATCTAATTTAGCTGTATGTTTGGAGTCACTGGTGTTCATTAACAAACATAGAGCTTACCAGTCTCATAAATCAAGGTTTTTTTTGTTTTTTTTCCGACTTCAACCTGTCTCGATGGGCGGCAGGAGGAGCCTAGTAAAACGGATCATTGCAAGAAACAAACAGATAGTCACAAGGATGACTTTGAGCCTTAAAATTTGCCACGTGTTTCCAGCAGACGCTGCTAGAAAAACAGACAAAAATACTTTTTCAGCGTCCTTCAAAGAGCAATTAAATCCCCCCCAGTTCTTGCATTTCGGGTGACTCATCCAATCAGCGTTATTTCCCTTACTTAATACTTTAGGAATAATTAACCAGGTGCTATATCCTGAGGGTCACCTTTTCAATCTTAGCTCCAGAAGAGCAGAGGCAGCCCTGGTTTGATCACTGCACTGCATACTCATTAAAACTAACCCCTGTAAACACAGATAACGCAGGTCAAACAAAATACTTGGCCGCACATTGAAATATGAAGACAGAGCGACTGTGTAGTGAATAACAATGTCTATACTAATTTGCAGTGGATTAACTTCTTAATCGCCAGGAGTGGAAGAATATGTAAAACGCCTCGTTTCCCTGCCCTCTGATTGGCTCTTTATCTGGTGCGGAAACACCATGCATTCATAACAATGCTTTGAAGAGCTGATATTTCAGGTTGTTTTCAAACACAGCGATCTTAACCCCTGCTCCAACTTCAAAGGGTGAACAGGGTGAGATATCCGGATAAAAATTAAATTAAAAATTAAATAAGCTCACATTTACACTAAATGTCCTGCAGCATTTTCATCAAGTCAGCCCCGGATGAGAATAATGAACAGATGTTTTGTTTTGGTTATTTGGTGCAAGTACTGTAAAACATTGATCGCTGATTTTTATTTATTTATTTTTTTTCCTGTGATGTATTTTTTTGCCTTTTTGATCAATATGCCTAAATGAACCTACTAAAAAATTGAAGGGTTGTTTGTGCAAGTGTATTGAACTAGAAAAAGCAAGCAAATTCCTCTTGGTACCGATTTGCAAAGTTTGTACTTACAAAGTGATATTGCTGTAAGCGCTGACATCCCATAAACGCGTCAAATTCGAGTGAGCCGAGTCTAGTGAAGTCTTGCACAAGCGGCCCTTCAACTTTCAAACAGTGATGTCTTCCTCTTTGACCTGTGCAGCATGACTGCAGGAGCCATGTGATCTTCTCCTCTCTGACTTCATTTGATTGTCATTTTCCAAACACTCTAAAATCATCGCCATACGTGGTTGCTTCAGTCCGTGGTGTGGTATATGACTGTATGACATTTGTGTTTGAATAGAAAAGAAGCGATTTTCAACTTGGCAGTGTGATCTGACCCTCTCTCCGTGTTTCCACAGTTACGGACGAGTTTATGCTGCCGACCCCTACAACCACGCACTTGCTCCAGCAGCCACATACAGCGTTGGTGCCATGGTGAGCGTGAATTTTCATCTCTACCTGCCTCGATTCCTCTTTCTTTTATCCTCTTTCCTCATTACCCCTTTATTTATCCCACCCTGCTCTTTTCTCAGAGCACGCTTGTCATGTACACTCATTCTTTTCCCTTTTCTTCCCACCTTTTCCTCCTGCATGGATTTTAGCACTGCTGACATCTCCTCACTTAAACTTAATTGAATTTGTCTCTTGTGCTAACGGCAGCTGAAATGCCACATTAATCCTCCCAGTAAACGTGATAAATGTCTTAATTTCTTGGCAGTGTAGTGCATGTTAGTTATTATATTTCTAATTTTGTGAATATCACCTAGCCGAGCGCTCCTCTTAATGGAATAATTAGTCATTTTGATAATTAAATCCATCACCTAAGTGGTGCTGTAGCAACAGCTAGAAGAGGGCGGGGGCAGAGGAGAGATGATTTGATGAAAGACTGCGAGGAAGACCGACAGGAGTCTCGCTGCGATGCGCAACTTGTTTGTACGTGGACTATTTTTGATCGCAAAATGTCCACGTGGCATACACAACGCACACTGCAAAAATCTATTTCTTAATCTGTACGTTTTGTCTCGTTTTCCAGTAAAAATGCTTTAAACATTTGTGTACGTTTATAAGACTTAATGTTACTTTTTTATTGTAAATTGAATTGTTTGAAAGTTTTGTAACACTTCAGAATAGGGGGCCAGAGTAATGCATTAGTTAAGCATTAATTAATGGTTAATGTGTTCACAATTAAGCATTAGTTGAGCAAAAACAAACGTTTTATGATTAAAAATTATGCATCAGTTAAGCATGAACACGTATATAACTAATGATTATCTTTACATGTTAGCCATTATTTACAACTCATTAGTCATTTTAAAGACTATAAACACATTTATTCTATAAAACAAAAATATATTTTTTAATTATTATTTGCTTATTTTTGTTATTGTTATTATGTTTAATTGCTGCTGGTTTGCAATTATATATGGCTAAAATATTGTAATAAAGACCCTCTGTTCTAAATCTACATTATGATACTTATTGAGTGATGTTCAAGTTTATTGATTAGGATAAGCTAATAATTAATTAACAATTAACTACTGTTAATATAGTGCTAATAAATGAAATCTGACCTATTCTAAAGTGAAACTTAAATCCATATTAATTATGGCACCTATTGAGTAATATTCAAGTTTATAGACTAAAATAAGGTATAATAATTCAAGCTAAACTACCATTAATTAAGTGCTAATAAAGGAAATTTGATTCCCTATACTACATTTTTTCCAGTAATCACTAAAGAATAACAGTTTTTTTACTGCTTATGTAGAAAAAAATAACATACAGTGTAATAAAATAGAAATATTTGATAGTGAAAAGACCCATGTGTTCATCACAAAATGAGGACATGCAGAAAGATTGTGTGTGTGTGTGTGTGTCTTAATAAGTTGTTAATAATGGATAGAATGTGGTGACTGTACATTCAGTTAAATATTAATTACTAGCTTATTTTTGTTTATAGCATAAATGTGTGTCTTTAAAATGACTAATGAATTGTAAATAATGGCTAATATGCCCCTAATATATGTACAGATAATAATTAGTTTCATGTGTGTTCATGCATAACTGATGCATAATTGTGAACAAGTTAATCATAAATTACTAGTTTATTTATGCTTAACTAATGCATAATTCAGGCCCTTAAAATGTTAGGTTAAATATTAATTACTAGTGCGTTTTTGCTCAACTAATGCTTAATTATAAACAAAATAACCATTAATTAATGCTTAACTAAGGTTTACATTTCTTGTTTTAAGAATAAATCATTGCTTTTACTGTTAAACTACTATTCAAGATATTGGAAAACAAGACAAAAATTCATTAAGAAAATGCTTTTTGCAGCGTATGAAACTGCATTCGTTGCTTTTTTATTGTTTGCTCTTAACTCATGTATTCCTTTCATCCCATTTTTAAGTAGCTAAATGCATCTCTTCTGGCATGAGGTGTGTTGGTGTGCTTGCTGCATGATGGAACGTGATTGGTTTCGTCCGGGGGGTATGTACGGCAAATAGCCTGAATGCTAGCGGAGGTCTCCTCTGAACTGTGTCAATTAAACGTGTCCAAACCCGTGGCTTCTCTTCCAGAATGCTTTCGCTCCCTTGACTGATGCCAAGACCAGAAGCCACGCCGATGATGTGGGTCTCGTTCTTTCTTCTTTGCAGGCTAGTATATACAGAGGTGGATACAGTCGTTTCGCGCCATACTAAAAAAAGAAAAAAAAACCTTTCAAAACCTATTGAGAATCTTCCTGTGGGGGTATCGGAGGAGTAATTCAGAGGCCTGGGTATTGCAATACATGCAGTAGTGCATCATTTTAGCATCTCTTAAGAGAGAGAAGACAAAAACGGATATTTTTCATCTTATACCTCAGATATTTTGTGCTGTGTATTTTAATATTGTGGGTTTTTAATTTCTAAAGATTACATAGATTGTTGGCTGTAGAGGTTTCTGTGGTGATCTAGAGAGCTGCTAGATTTTAAAAAGATGAAAAAAAAAATAATAATAAGATACAAATTGTTAGGGCTTTATCATGTAAATGAGTTATGTATGATAAATATTCAAGTCACTTCGGGGTTATCATATTTTGTAAGAGTGTAAGTGACTAGAGTCGTCCAGTGGTTTCTGCTTCCGTTTGACATCGCCTTTCATCTTTCTTTTTGGTTTCTTTTGTTTCTGGGTTCTGTGCCGAAGAGGAAGAGTGCGCAGGGGGTTGTGGGTAGGAGTAGATATGGGCGTGGTGGGCGAGAGACCGGGGGCTGTCCCCCAAGTGCAGCGAAGACACAGAGCCGGTCAAAGAGACCACTGAGGTATCGATTATTTAAGCTGTCTTATTTCAGTCATTACTCAAAGCCAAAGGTTATGTTCCTGGGGTGTTCAATGTGTATATTCAGACTATACATAGCAGCTCGTAGAAACTCCCCAAAAATTCACCATGACAGTATTTTACTGTTTAACTATTATCTAGTCCTTAAGTCAGACCCTCGCTAGTTTAGGCCTACCACAAGATGTTCTTTTTATATTACAGTACTTCCAGTACGTCGATTGATATAAATGCTGACTTTTATAATACGGGAGAGACGAAACACAAAAAAGAAAAAGAAAAAAAAAACACAGAGGGCGACGGTAGCGCCGGTTATATTTTTTGTTTTTCTTTTTTGTTGTTGTTTTGTTTTGGTTTATTTGTTTTCTCTCAGAAGTTAAGAAACTCTGATTATTTGTACAAGATGAGAGTGGGGGAAAAAATCAACTAACAGTGTATTAAATTTGATCTGTGCAGTGAAAATGTTCTCTTATACGAAAAACACAACTGTATAATGTTTTAGATTTAGTGTGGTAGACCAACTGTTAGAGAAAGGTGTCTCATTTTTTATGGAATCATACACAGATTTATATCAACACTTTACAAGTAATGCAATCATTATGTAGATATAATCATAGTATTTTTGTCAACTGTACAATTTTGCACACACACAACCTGCAATTTTTTCATCACTACTACTACTACTACTACTTCTCACTTGTGGGACGTTCCGTTTTGTCTGTTTTCTTTTGGTTCTCTGCTTCTTTCTTTCGAGTGTTTCGTTTTGATATCATTTTTAATGTGACATCCTTTGTACTATTATTTTCTAGAACACAGCCTTTACACTTTGAAACTGTTTGATTATCGAGAAACTGAGAAATATATGACTTGTGAAAAAGATAATCTATATGTAAATAGGAATAATGATAACTATGTCATTTACAAGTGCTACACAAACAAGCTGTCGAGGTGTTCTTGAAGAGTCGCAGCTTGGCTGTGCATACGCGAAGACTTCCCTTCATGTTGTTTACAAGTATACCTAATTAGAGGTGTTTGTCACATATCTCATTTTTCTTTATTTTGTATTTATAAAAGTTTCAATTGCATAAAATACAAACAAAAGAGCAGCTCCAGTTTATCCGGCTGCAAATATCCTCTTGTGTACTGTGTGCGTCACATCACACAACTTGGCAAAAATATCTTACCCACTGCTGTGATTCTGCTCTTTCTGCTTTAAGTACGTGTTGTGGACAGGCTTTCTCCTTGTCATTGTATGTGCATGCACTATGATCTGCATAACAATAACCATCAATAAAGTTTCTCAAGATAACGGGAATTTGTTTCGGAATTTCTTTGCTCCATGCCGCCTGCCGGATCTCATATTCAGATGATGGAGTGCGTTTGTGCTCTGATCTGATTTCATTGACTAAAATTGCATTGAAAAGCTCGAGGCGAAGAGGAAATGATCATCTCCGCCGAGGTTAAGTGGAATTGATGCTGCCAGGTCTGAGGTGGTCATCTGTAGGCCTTTAAGAAGACTGTGTTTAGGAAGAAGGAGCGAGATCGGATTCCCGCCGTCTGATTAGGTAATCCCACACACACACTTTCAGGGTTATGAAACATCTCCGGTCTGCAGACATTTCCAAAAGGGAAGCCGCAATACGGGCTTGTTTAAATCGAGAAAGTGAAGCACAATCACAAATAGCGGTAGATTTAGCTCATTTGCATAACGGTCCTACAAATGACAATATTCCGAAGTGCTGTGAAGAACATTACTTTGGAGAATGATGGGACCCTCTCGTCATCAAACCTGAACCTGTCTGAACCCTGCGTAACTGTAAGTAGCAGATATTCATTATCTTTCGCTCATTTCGCTAAGGTATGACGGAATTTCATAAATTATGTATAGTACAGATAGTTCTAATTGAAGAAAAGAAGAATTACCCCCCATTCTCGATTTGATCAGTGTAATTGGAAAAACTTAGCCAGGGGTTCCTTGGAAAGATAAGCAATATAAATGTTTAAATGTGATGAAGGAGTCACATTATGCTAGGTAATTACAACACCTCTTCACAGAAATGGGTGATCAATAATTAACGTATCTTGGGTCACAAGTCGGGGACATAATTTAAAATTGGTTATTAATTCTATTATGAAAAATGTACATTCTCTTCAGATTATGTTGTCGAGTCCACAGGGAGAGGTAAAGGAGGTCTGGTGGTTTTAATTCAGTCTCTCTCTCCCTTGCTCGCCGCTCAGTCCCTCTTCCCACCAGCTCTATGAGAGCTGTCAGTAATGCAATGATTTATGTTTCTGAATTAAATCACATATTAAATGAAGTAATTTGGGTCTCTTTGCTCAGTTTGATTGGCTGAATGAGACTGGATTGATTGTCATGCAGATTGGAGGGAGTGGATGCTCAGCCGTTGCTCTCATAACACTGCAAATCACAGTTGTCACTAGGATTGAAAGTTTTGAATCAAGAGAGAAGGTTCGCCGATTCGCCACTAATAAAAGCTGGTTTAAACTGGTCATCCGGCATATTATTAAGGCCTGTTTACACCAAGAAAGACAGCAACAATATTAGCATCTTCATTGTTTGTTTATTGTAAGCATGTGCTGCAATTATGTCTTTAAAAGCTCAAGCTCATCAAAGCAGCATTGGTTCTGTATTTAATTTAAAGGTATTTAAAGTGATTCCAGCAATATCTTTAGAATAGTTGTGGTGTGGACTCTGCTGTTCTTCTACACTCAGATACATTTTTTAACTAGTTATCATCTTTAACTATCATCTCCAGTCAAACTGCTCTATAAACAAGTCAACAAAGTAGGCTGGAATAGCATTTAAACTGAAAACCATGTTAGACTCATGTCAAAAAAATTCAGCTGTTTGAATATAAACGTGTTGGAAGTGTGTGTACAAATCAATCCTATAATGGTAAAAATCCACCCAGTGTTTTTTAATCCATGTTTTAAAAACCCTCTTTCTCAAATCAGGCTGTTCTGAGATTCCTGGCAGAATGAAGTAGTTCTGCACAGGCCCCTCCCACAATAGTTGATTGATAAGACCGTCTTACCTTAGCCCCGCCCTGAGTGAGCTGTTGTCCAACCACCATTGTGTCATTTATTGATGGAAATGTGCAGATCCTGATGTTAAATGAATCTTTGCAAATCACCTTTCCTAATAATGTGCTGAAGTTTAAAGTCTGCTTGTCACTCGACAAAAGAGAGGGGCGGGGTCAGCAGAACTCATTAGCATTTAAAGCAACATGGATAATGGCTTGCTGAAAACAGAGCTGATTTTGACTCTGGGTTAAGAAGGTGTCGAGAATTATGCGTTATGGACTTTCCATTAAAACCCTAAAAAATGTTAGCAAAAATAGGCATCCGACGACCCCTTTAAATCAGTGGTTCTCAACCTTTTGATTAAAAAAATGTACTTCTACATTTACAGAAATTAGACATTTTAAAAATTAAAGTAACTAAAATAATTCATTTGTACAATTCCCAAAGTCTAAGGATGAACTAAATTAAATAGCTTGCTTAGCCTGATTTTATTTTAGAGGCCAATTCACACCATTGATGATTGATATCAAAAATCAACTATAACGATAATATAAAGAAACAATATAATTGAATCAATTTGAATCAGTTGAATTCTAAAAAAAAAAACATGGCCAGCCAATCACAATCCACACAGCTTTAAATCACTGAAGCCTTTAAAGTAGTGGATGCTTACAAAGAACAAAACGTTATACGTTACAGTTATTGCTCTTGATGTGAATTGGTCTTAAGTCATCTTGAGGCCCCCTAGTGGGCCCTGTTTTTCAACATTATAGAGTCCCAGATGTTTAAATGTAGCTATATATGTTCATTAGAGAGACAGCAGGACTGGGCTCCCGGGGGGGAAAAAGGCCATACGTCCCGACTCTCGTAATTACAAAAACTGTCATCCCATTGCAGTTTACCCTGCGTCTCCGAAGCCATTCGTCACGAACGGGACCTGTACGAGTTCCTGTCATATCTAAGATTTGTGCACTGCACCTAGCAGCCTCTTGCCTGCGTGAGCTTTATCAGGCCCTCGCACTTAAATTGTCACCAGTCGGCTGGATTTCATGCAAACTTTCTGGGCGCTCGTGACACGGGCTGATACAGGAGGTGCACATTATGAATGAATGACTGAGTGAGCTAGAGGGAAGCAGGAGGCAGCAGGGCAGAAGCTAATCGCCTCTCCATCATATCTGTTCTGCTCCACTTTCTCCCGCTGAGTCTCTGATAATAGACATTTCATCAGAGATTAGGCACCAGGCCTCTAAACACTGCTCCAGGGGAGCCCTCTTGTCGCTGCCAGCGCTACGACTGCACGCCGCTGAGGGAAGCTCTTCGCCCTCCTCCTCTTCCTCCTGCAGCCCTGTCTTTTTCCGGAGTCTCCAAATGACTCATCAGACCCGTAATGCAAATGAGAGCGATGTTGAGATGCTTGTTTTCATTCGTCTGGAGCCCCGTGGAATTCACCAACGCCGTGATGTGACCCGCCGCTTTCAATTTCAAAAGGCCGCAGATTTGCAAAAGTCAGTTTTACTGGGGCTCTCGGTTCACGCGAGGTAACGTGTCGAGTTGGTCAGCATTCCTGAGGTGCCTTAGATGACATCGCCACTGTGCAGAACGAGCTGATGTGAGTGTGATGTATGCAAACATTAACGTGCATCACTCTCTGTGAAGACATCAAACAGACAGTGCAACTGCTGAGGCACACTGTATCTTTTAGCTCTTTTGGCATTCGAAAGCACTCCTAAAAAGGATCATCTTAGTTCTGGATTCTGATTGGTTTATATAGTGCTCTAGCCATGATCAAATAAAATGTCTATGCAGGAAAGTGCACACTCACTTTTATAATATAGGCATCTTTTAATGTTACGGAAAAATTTAGTAATAATAATAATAAAACTGCTAAATTGTAATATTTATGTTTTTCAAAGCTGTATCAAGAGGAAACATAAAATATTATTCGGTCTATATTGTGACGAGTCAACTGCCTCCCCTAGCTATCAACGCCACCCCGTCCCTTATTCGCCACCCTTCCCGACAGGAGTGGGTGTGCGAGAGAGGAGGGGTGCAGGAACGAGCAGGTCTGGTGGTGAGTGATGGGGCACACCTGAGATGAATGAAGCCTCATCACCGCCGCGGTTAAAGGCAGAGCGCGCTGAGGTCTCTTACCTGTGCATGCACGCTGATGTCCTCGTGGGTCCAGGAAGAGCGAGGAGGGATCGCACTGCCGGGCCGTTGAGTTCCCTTGGAAACGCTGTGAGGGCCAAAAGAATAAAGAATATGCTTGCCATATATCTTATACATTACAATTCCTATCATTTAAATGTTATGTTTAATTTAAAAATAAATGAGATATTACTTAGTTTAATGTGTTTTGTTAACTGTTATGTAGCCTGTGGTTATGATAATTGTGTTTCAGCGAACACATCTCACATAGAGAACGAGTTATTGTTTTCACAGAGAGCGCTTGAGCTATGATGAAGAAATATCTATTCTCTTTGCATCAAATGATTTAACGTATCCATATCGGGAAACAGAAAATGGCATTAGTTCAAAACCATAATATCAGTTATTAAATTGGCAAATGCCTGTGGTGGCAGAAACAAGTTTATCTTTATAAAACTGAAGTGATAACGGAAACACCAAAGAGAGTCGTGTCTCCTCCAAAAAGAGCCTTTAGACGTTTTGAACATCTGCACTATGAAAAGGCATATGGATATAATTGCATTAGCAAAAAAAAAAGTGCTAGGGAGTCATGTTTTTAGTCAAACTGTTTGTATGCTCAGTTTGCAGTGTTAATAGTAGGCCAAGTGTGCACACATGGGAACTGCTCTTACTGTAAACACAAGCTTTACGAAGAATGCCTCTGATTGTACGAATGAAGTAGCAGCTTTAAAATCCTTTGGTATGAGTATAGAGATGCATATTCTCATCTCCAATCCTTCTATGAAGCATTACCATTACAGGCAGGTTATGTAACAGAGCCTTAGGAGCCTGAAGGAAGTGATGTGGTTTCTAATATGTGGAGTAGTGTCGGCTGTTATTGATGGTGTTATTGTCAAAAAATTACATTAATGCTGTGAAATTAACCTTTAATGTCTAACTGCCATTCTTCGGTATTTGTGTCCAAAAAAAAAAAAAAAAAAAGGAAGAGGAAAAGGGCCTAATGGAAAATGTTGTAATTATGGACTTCATTCATCCAGACATGTAATTTACTTTTAAATTAAATACATATTCTGGACTGGCTGTGATCCATAAAAAATATAGGTACTGCATTTAAATACAGAATTTGGTGTTCTCACATATCGGCATAATAAAATGTACTCATTATTTTACTTTCGCTGTCACTCATTTTATTTGTAGAGTTCAAGAACATCTGTTCGCATTTCCCCAAGGGCACTGTGTTTGGGTAAAACACCGGTAGGAGCATATTTTAACAGTTGTTTTCAATTATGGATTATCATGCAAAGTTGTGAGCATGTTTAATAGTGGGCTACTTTTTAGAACACAACCCTCGAGGCCCTCATGAAATCCCTCGCAGTGTGGCATTGCTTATTTGTTTTGGCACATTTAGTCACAAATCATGGTCTTCACATGTCTAATAAAATCTCATGCATGAGATTTGCATCTGATTTGTGCAGTTCAGAATGTGAGCAGTGATTCCATTGTGAAATGCATGGAATACATGAGCATTGAAAATCTGATTTTCATGGTCTGATAATATGCAGACATTCGAGAAAAGACTGTTTTTATTGAGTCATATTTTACCCCTCCCATCCTCTTACCGAAACATTTTTCTTAAACATTTCTTTACAGAAACAAGGCATTTCCATTACGTTATTACATTTTCCTTTGTCTCTCTCTCTCTCTCTCTTAAAAAGAAAAAAAAAAGCGCAGCCTTTAGTTCCGTGTGCATCACTCAAAATGCTTTTAGCAGCACAATAGAATATCATTCCTATGTTTTTACAGGAACACATGTTATGCACAATTCAATGGCTCAATATTCCATAAATGTTCTCTCATGAAATATCACCGGTGTGAGATGAAACGCTGATTGGTTTTATTATCTATAGTGTAGTGGTGCCGGTCGGTGGGGTCGGCTGGATGGAAAGAGTTTATTACCACTATTGTAATTTATTTTTGTTTTACTAGCTCTTCTCGTCGACCCTTCTCACTTGATCCACACTAGCTGAGAGTTTCAAACGTTCAACACGTTCATTCTCAGTGTTCTACCTCCACCTGCTGGTTATACAGAGAGAAACAAACTGCCACCGTGGAGAATATCCCCACTTATACTGTGCAGAAATGTGAAAAATATTCACACCGAAAAAGTTTGTGTTCTTTTGTTGTTGTTTTTAAAATGTAAACATCCGCTTGACGAACCTACGTCTGTAGGTACGTGACCTTGACCCTTGATTTTTCAATGTTTCGCGCGTTTAAACTTCGGTTTATTTGCGCTTTGTCTCGAGTTCTGTGTGAACCGCGCTCAAAAGAACATGCGATTTGTGTTTGCGTCGCAACTAAAACGTTGTAAGGGGACATTCATGTCGAACACTTTTTTTTGCGAAAATATAGGGAGTGTTGACATAACGAAAAAGAACTATAGTGGAATGCAAAATGAAAAACAGCCCCTAGACGTAACTTTAGCTATCACAAGCAGCAATGATAGTAGCATAAATAAAGCTTTGTAATGACAGACAGTAGATGAGGACAAGGAGGACCACTCCTCCCTCCTCCTGCTCCCCAGCCTCAATCCCATCAGTTCCAGACTCCTTTGCCCAAATAGTGTACATCACAAGCCCCATCTCTATACCGCTGACATCTAGGTCGACTGTGGTTTGACATGGCAAGCGATCTAGCCTCTTTTTTTCTTCTCTCTGTCTCATTAACTCCCTCACGCGCACTCTTTCCCTCCATCTCACGCACACCCACTATTTCCTCATTCTCCCTCCCTCCCTCTCTGTCTCTATCTGTCTTACACCCACTCCTTCTCTCTTCTCTTCCTACCTTGCTGTTGGCCTCCTCACACCCAGCACCTCCATATGCTGCTCTTTAATATTTGATCAGCTCCATCTTGTCTGCAGCACCAGTGACTTCATGGGATAAATAACGTCTGCCTGCATCTCATCGCCTCCCCGCATGCATCTGCAGTGCGTAATTACGCACAGAATTTATGAGAGGCAGCAGCTTTGTTTATTTGCAAACTGCTCGCAGTAATTGATGCCAGTGTGAAGTGCGGCTGCTTCTGGCCCTCGCGCGCAGACCCTGCTCACTTTCTTTGTACGTTTATACGACACAACAGCTTGGCCGCTGGAGCTTGCGCGCTTGCAGCGTGGTAAATATTCGCATCTCTCAAAGCGCCGGTCTTTAGGCTCGGGTTTACTGGGAGGTGAGGGGCCTGCCGCAGTGAGAGGAGACAGCAGATGAAGGCTGATGTGGTGCATGCGGTGTTGGGCTGGTTATGTACTATCTGGAACCGCCACCAGGTGGACTGAAATGCGAAATGCAGAGTCAAAGCCAAACTGTTAGTATACCTACCCTACATCTAAGCCTACCCCTTACAGGAAACTGTGCGTTTTTAGATTTTCAAACAAACACCATTTAGTATGTTTTTTAAGCCTTTTGAATTACGGGGACACTGAAAATGTCCTCATAAATCACCTTCATGTTGTAATACCTATGCCATTATATATAAATGTGTGTCCTCATAAACCACATGCACATATATACAGACAGACATAATTTTTTGTTTATGTGAATTGATTCTGTGAATCTATTTATTGTTTTATACTGATCAAACAATATTTTCTAGCCCCCTAAGCAGAACACCTGTTTGCATTGTTGCACTTTCAGATAAACAATATTTTTCTATTTATTATTTTACTATCCTTGTAGGGACATTTGGTTAAAACATTCTTACTGTAAAACATTATACAAATAGTTATATAGGAGGCCCAATAAATATTGTTAGAAGAACTGTTGATAATGATAGAGGTGTTTCTTCAAGCATAAAATAGAGATTCAAAATTAAAAACAAAAGGCACTAACTGCTATCTACCAGCAGATGGAGACAAAGATCGCATAATGTAGCAAAAGCCTCAGACAAAAAGGATGTAGAGCTTTTCATCGTTTCATATAAGAGTATAATCAAAGCGTCTACAGATAACGCTGTAATCAAGGTTGAATGAATGACTGTGATCTCATCTCCACTGGAAAGGAGACGAGTTCAAGGTCAACCTCAAAAAGCAAAGCCTTAAAATATTCAGAAGGAAGTGGATCAGAAGGTCTCTGTAAAAATGGCATTACATCTCAGGCTCGGCCTGATATTTCTGCTCATTGCATTGTCCTCAAAACAGTGTTGCTCATATTGTGCTCATATTAAAATGCATTTTTTTTTTATCTTGTTATCGTCCCTGATTTCCCGATGTTTATTAAAACTCCTTCATTAGGGCATTTTTACATTTACATTTAAAATTTTTACAAGTCCTCTGTCCCTAATATTGCTTTTTCTAGTGAATGATGTTGTCTGAATCAAGAAAGAAATATACCCAAATCAAGCACTGTTTACATGGAAAAACTGTTCTAAATAGAGAGAGAGAGAGAGATGTTTATGTGAGAGGACAACTGGGAATGGACTTTTTGCAATCATCAAATTATATTTCCATTGTCTCATTAAATTAAGATTTAAACAGACAACTTATTCAAGGGAGGATTTAAGCTCAAGTCGATTCTCTTCAAGTCATTCGTCATCTGTTTGTTTACATTGTGATTTTTTGTATTACTACAGAGTCACTTCACACAAACCCAAAATCAATACTTTCCACATCTTAGATAACTGAGATGAAAATATTTGATGAAACCTCTGTAGCAAGAAACCTCCAGCCCTGATACTAAATTTAAAAGCATTAAATATTCTAAAATATCTTAGATCGGTAATTGTAGAAATCTATCTATCAGTCAGACAGAAGAAAGGTTGTTTGTAAAATTGCTGTGTAATTTACGCAATAAAGCTATGTCCGTTTACAGAATGATTTTCTAACAAGATCTGTGAAGGACAGATCCAGCCATCTGGAGAGGCTGAAGCATCTGCTTTCATCCAAGCAATAGTCACAATATAATTCAGTAAAGATGGAAAAATGTAAATTCAACATTGCATGACTGTGAAATTCAAAAGATACATATGAAATGACATCATACCGCGGCAAAACTGACTTTTTATTATGATTTGAAAAGTAATAAACATACAAAATTAACATAATTAAAAGACAATACGCAAATATATACAAACAAATCCCCCAAAATTAAATTAAATTAAAGATCCGTTGCAATAGTTGACAAAAGTTGCTTCTTTACATCAGGGGTTTCCATGTTTTTGTCAGCTCAACCCCCTTAATTAGTTATTCAAAGATATTTTACATTTTCACATGTGTTTATAATTCACACTTTATTTTATAGGTCAGTTCTCACCATTAACAAACTGTTAATTATGACTTTTACCTCAGTAAACTCTGATTTGCATAATAATAGTTAGTATGTTATTGTTAAATGTAGGTATTGTGTGGGTCTAGGATGTAGAATATGCCAATATTGCAAAACTGCCAGTAATTGCTAATAAGCAACTATTTACTTATTTTAGTTTAGTACTGGTATTTCAATAATAAATATCACAAACCCGCTGCAGTTAGCTGAGGAATCTATAATAACCTCAAAAACTGACCCCTGACCTTACTAAAATTGCACACTGAAATGCACTAAAACATTCATTAATCTGATAAATAAATAATATAAATATGTAAACATCGATTTAATTTTCAATCATGTTCTTCCTGATTGGTCAGCTGGCTCACTCTGGCTGAGGTAAGCAGGAACGTCACAGCAGTGCAGAGTTCTCCAACAAAAGAGACAGAGGCTAGAATCAGAGACCAGCCAAAGTAAATCTCGATGTCATCCAGGATTTTGTGGCCAGAGATGTGCACAGCCTCTTTGAAGGCAGCTGCAGAGTGAGCCATGTAGACACAAATTCCAGCCAATGAGAGAACAGCTGTAAGGAACAGAGCAGGAAGACAGATGTTTGTAAAACATTCTCCACTTGTTTTACATTGTAGAAAACAGAGACCTCTAAATTCTTACACTGCACAGTATCACACCTGATAAATGGTTACGTTTTTACGATTGTTTTATTTCAAAATGCATTCTCTTAATCCAGTTTATTCACTGAATCGACTATAAATAATCAATACATGAGTTTATTTCCCCCAAATTAGAAACAACTGAGCCTCCCAAGCACCATCAAAACAGTGGTTCGCTCAGATCTGTCAGTCTCTTTCTAGTTGAGCCAATGGTGTTTAGCTGGCTCACACATTACATGGGATTGGACCCAAAAATGCACACTTCTTTTACTCACCCTCATGTTATCACAAATCTGTATGAGTTTCTTTGGGTGAACACAAAACCATTTTGAAGAATGTTGGTAACCAAACAGTTGACGGTAGCCACTGTCTTCAATATTATGGGCAAAAATGCAATGGAAGTCAGTGGCAACTGACCAGATCTAAGTTTTTTGATAGTTTAAAAAGCATTGATTTTTTTTAATATGTTTATATACAGCACTGTGCAAAAGTCTTCCTGACCACTAGTATTTTTACGAACTAAAAAATAGTTTTATGTCTGCACAAGGAGTCTGACAACAGCAGGAGCTCCACACAGAGATCTGATCTGATCATCATCCAGTCTGTCTGGAATCACATGAAGATACTGAGACAGACTCAATCCAGAAGAACTGTGGCAACGGATGAAAAAAAAAAAACCTACCTGGAAAGCTACCTGAAAAACTATGGGCAAGTGTACCTCGGAACAGAAGCTGTTTTACAGAAAAGCTGTACAACCAAATATTTATTTCATTTAGTTAATAGAAGTTAATTGATAAATTAAATCTATTTATGGCATTATTTTTTGAAAGCGTCCTCATTTTACAGCATTTTTACACAAGTGTCTAAAACTTTGAACAGTACTGTAGCTTGCCAGGTAGGTTTTTTTTTTCTTCATCTTGGAGACGTTGCCACAGTTTTTTTGGATTTAGTCTCAGTTTGTTCTGTTACTTCCTGTGATTCCAGACAGACTGGATGATGATCAGATCAGATCTCTGTGCAGACAATAATCTCACTGCATTATTACAATTAATGACAAAAATAATGTTTAGAAATGTAAACTGATATTTCCAACTGACACGCTACCACAAAAGATAGAAATATGTTGGTGAAAATACTAGTGGCCTAAGACTTTTGCACAGTACTGTATATAAAAAATTTCACTCATGTTCATTTGTGTTATTTCATAGTTTTATGACTAAAATGTGTAAAATAGTCAAAATTAAGAAAGTGTGTCAAAAAGTTTGACTGGCATTTAAATTGATCTTTGTCAATTGAAACACACATATTGTGAAGGAGCCTTTTGTTCCGCCGTCTGTGCAGCAATGACAATGAAGTGAGTCTAATTCAGCCCTCCACAATGAGTATTTCATCATTGTACTTAACCATTCATGCTGGTGTCCTTTTTACTTTAAAAAGCCCATGACATTGGAGAACCCCTATCATCATCAGAGCCCATCAGTTCCTGCTGGTATCTTAAAGAGGAGGCTGATGAACAATCTTCAAGATTTTCAGTCTTTTATTGGCTGTGATTTGTAATCTGGTGACATTTAGGGGCATCGCTGCTTTACAATGATTGCATGTTTTCAAATTAATCTGATTAAGTTCAGAGGCCATATTGTGTTTAGTTGTTGCCATGGCGTCTGCAAAGCTACTATTTTTTTTCTGTCACAGGCATTGAGTAAATCATGAAAGAGACAGGCTTTTATCCTGAGAGGGATTTGAAATGAACCTGCATTTTCTCAAAAAATTATGTGGGTAGGTATTCCATAAAACATGAACAAGTGGTTGTGTAAAAGCAGTCTCTAAAAGAGCAATACAGGTGATCACATCTTTTTAAAAGATGTTGTTTCACCCATGCGTTTCTGGGTGCGGTCATTTCATGGCACCTAATGATGGTCACGATCGCTGCCTCACTTGGCTGGGCACTCTACACGCGTTTGTGGACGGTTCATGTGCTCAGTGTGGGGACATGACCGTCTCGGAGCTGCACAAAAGACTCCGCTATGGCAAACATGGTGGAGTCCCTCTGCCACTGCCATGATCCAGTGTTCGTCCCAGCACCCGGGGCAGCACTGTGTCCGGTGGCGTCAGAGATGATCTGAGGATCACAGTGAGGGCTTCCCCAAGAGGGAGCTCTCACTCCTCAGGTGCTCTGCAGCCAGTGGAGTTGCCGTCGGAGCTGGGCGGACCCTCTGCGAGACGGAGTGTACAACCCGTATCCTTCACTTCTCCTCCTGATGATGACCAGATTTCGATAGCAGCATCGGAGGGTGAGCCCTCTCTCTCTGGGGATGAAAACTCGGCTGTGTTGCCCCTTTATATATATACGGGCATTCCCTCTGTGGAGCGGTCTGTGGCTATGCAACAGTGTCCCACACTCTGCGGGGTGAACCGTGTCTTCCCTCACGGGCCTGTAAGCATTCGTCAGGTCTAACTGGCAGTGCTTATAGAGCCTGTTGGGAGGCGAGAGACCTGCACGAGGGTGGCCATGACCTAGAAGTTTTACATGAACTTTGTGCTGCGACGGACCTCGTGCTCCGAGCGACGAAGGTGACTGCGCAGTCTATTGGTCATGCAATGTCCACGTTAGTGGTCCAGGAGCGCCACCTGTGGCTGTGCCTAGCCGACATAAAAGAGCAGGAGAAGCTACAGTACCTGAATGCTCCTGTGTCGCATGCCAGCCTTTTCGGCGATGCTGTCGAGAGCTTTGCCCAGCAGTTCTCGGCAACCCAGAAGCAGACTGAGGTGATCAAGCACATAATGCACCGGAGGAAACCTGCTGCTTCCACCCCGGCTGCAGTCCCTCAGTCCCCTGGTGGGAAGCGCAAGTGCAAGAGGCCCTGAGATGGGCGACCCAGCGATGGAGGAGACTGCTCAGCGGGAGATGGTGACTACACCACTCCCTCCCCCGGAGGAGGGCCGGGTGGAGAAGGTAAGGGTGATAACATGCAGCTCCCTGCCTCAACACGTCACAAGTCTGGCTGTCACAAGCCTCAGGCCGGGTCCCTGCACTTCCCCCAGCATATGGAGGAAACAGGTGAGTGTTGCACTACACACCCAGACCCTGCCCCCTACTGCCACAGGCAATTCAGTTCCCCCGGCGTCCCCCCAAGTTCAGAGGCATCCAGTTCAACTCAGTCAGGTCTGTTGATGCCCCCGTCTTGCTTGCGGAGATTGCGGTCCTGCTGGTGAAGGACGCAATAGAGCCCTCCAGCCGATATGAGGTCCTGGTTTTACAGCCCCTACTTGTGCCCAAGAAAGGCGGTGGGTTACAACAGATCTTGGATCTGCAAATTTTGAACCGTGCACTTCACAAGCTGCCATTCAAGATGTTGATGCAGAAATGCATTTTCAGATGTGTTCGTCCACAAGATTGGTTTGCAGTGATCGTGGACTTTCATGTCTCGATCCTCCCGACACAGGCCATTCCTGTGGTTCGCCTTCGAGGATCAGGCATATCAGTACAAGGTGCTGCCCTTCAGGCTGTCCCTGTCGCCTCGTGTCTTCACCAAGGTTGTAGAGGCGGCCCTTGTTCCCCTGAGGGAACAGGGGGTGTGCATTCTCAACTATCTCAACGACTGGCTCATACTTGTCTCACAATCAGTTACGTGTTCACAGGGATTTGGTCAAGTGAGTCGGAGTGACCGACTGAAAGGGAACGTCTCGGTTACGTATGTAACCCTTGTTCCCTAAAGCAGGGAATGGAGACGTCACGTCCTGTCGCCACAGCCGCTGTACCTTAGCTGAGCTGCTAGGCTTACAAAAGTTTTTGATGAATCATGATTTATTCATGAAAATGTCTGTACGCACATTTCACGCAAAAATCTGTGTACATGCATGTTTAGTGAATGAAACCCAATGTCCTTGTGGATCCTGGAACAACATCCCAATCAACCAATCAGAATTGAGGGATAAATGTATGGGAAATGTCAGTTTTAGGTTTACACTACACTGCTTTTGAACTTGTTATTCAGCTATCATTCCCTCTCATTGATTTTAGGGATAAATTAGGGTTAGATTTAGAGATAGGGTTAGGTAGCACATCCTGATTTTGCCAAGTTCAATGTGTTGACTCTGGAACAACATTTTAATGCAAAAATATAGTCTTGACCATATCTCTACACCTTACCGTTGAGTAATGCCTAAACTCATATTTAATGATTGATGACTGACATTGATGTACAAGCACTAAACACTGATTGTAACCCTAAACGTCCCAGAGACAACAAAGATGTTGACCCAGGTAAATGTTGCAGCTGGTAAAATCAGGTTCCCAGAGCACCTATGGATATTTTATGCTAATATATATATAATTAATATAAAAATACAAAAACAAAATTGCTAATCATTAATCATATATCTGGAAAATTCAGACACAATGTTAATACTCAAACTACATTTTTCCTTTTTTAAATGGTAAAGCTTATTCGTTACTTTCAAAGCTGTCTAGTGCTCCAGATGCTCTGTCAAGCGAGATGTTGGCAAAATAAATATTCATGCCACACATGAGGATCAATCAGACGTAAAGCGAGAGTGACACTCACCACCGAACAGAAGCAGCACTCCGGTCAGGAGGAGCAGCAGGTAGGCTCGTGCCAACATACTGATGAAGCCCAGCATTCCTCCAATAAACAGCACGATCACACTGAGAGGGAGCAGGACGATGAACGTTCCTTGCATGTCTGGAAAGAGAAGAGGTCTGGATGTGTCACAATCGCAGTCGATCCATGCTGATTTTTTCACTCGTGGGTCCAGTCTTTGTCATGCAAATTGGACTAATTTGAAAATCATTACTTTTAGGTTTGGCGCAACAAACCATCACAGCCTGACCATTTGGGGAATTAGGAAAAATCATTGTGTTTCTGGGCGTTAAGTTGGAATCGACCCAATTAATTTTGTCTACTTTTGCGAAAACTTTTGTGGCATTGAAAAGGTTTTGTTTGTTCATTCTGAATGGTAATCAGCAAGGCTAATCAGCATCAATTCAAAGCTTTATGTAATGATGTTTGTTCCCTATTGTGTGATGTGTGATGAGAGACATTGAATGAAGTTGCCATTTGTGCCACAGTTTCCCGAGATTTACATAGCAGCTGCCGAATTTTTGACAGTGTTGATGTTATGCTATTAAAATACGAAGTCAAATATGAAGGTATTCATGTAGAATAACAATATTTCATAGATGTCATAGGCTTCCATGCCACTCATTCACAGGCTTTCTAATCACTGGGTTCATAATGACTTAAAGCAGTCCAATAATAATAATTAGCCTATTGTTATTATTAAAGGGAGCCAGCCTAGGAGCTGCAGGTGAGTAAATGTGAAAAGCTCATTTGACTTTCTTTGTGTAGACAGCCAGTCAAACCGCAGCTTTTGAGACTCTGTGAGTACTTTACTATTCCCTTTGATAGAGAATTAACCTACTTTTTTATGTCAGATACCTATGTGTAGAATATGTAGATGATTACCGTACATATGTTAATAAATGAGAAGTTTTGTAAGATGAATGCATACATTTATTTATATCTTTTTTTTTTTTTTTTTTACAAAAACATACATTTATTTAAAATTTTATTATATATTTTTATTTGCCATAAATGTATATCAAATAAATAATAATCATTGTTTATCTGCATAGGCCCTATTTAAATAATTTATGTAAACATACACTTGATTTTATATTGCCAAATGTGCTTGCCAACATTATTAAAGCCCAGAGTTTGTATTGATTAGAGGGTTTTAAAAGAAAGATGCACAGTCCTTGTACATCTATTAAGCATTAAGATGAAAGATGGCACAGCACGGTCAAAGTGATGGATTTTCTTTAATGGTTTCATTATGGACCACAAAAGGCTGTTAGGGATGTGAAGGAGACAAGAAGGACCATATATTTTTTTTCATATAATGTATGAATTTATATGCCCTTATAAAGAAGGACACATTTAGACTTAATTTTTTCACTTGCTTATTGACTCCAAGAATAGTTTTGCATTAACGCAAAGCCCAATTCTAATTGTTGGGCTCCATATTGACATGTTTGGACATTTTCTGAAAAAAAACAAAAAAAACAAAAAAAAACAACAACAGGCAGTACAGACAGTGACAGGCTGTCATTCACGATCAAGTCAAAGATCACACTGTCATTATTATAATCAGGCCAGCTATTATTTTCATTCTGAAGCAGTCACAATATGTCTGTCTGTAAAGTGATTGAACTGGACAGGCACATTTCAATCTCCTTTTCCAAAATGATTTTGTACTGTTTTTGGAGCAGCAATTAATATTATGTTAAACACATATACAGTGTTTATTTTACTGTTTATCCGATGTTTACCTTTAGGAGAACAATCCAGTGCAGATGCAGGGTGAGACATATTGAACTACCTTCAGGGGGGAATTCAGCTGAGCTTTGTGCAGCGCTTACTATCTAATCAAAGCAGCATCCTGGCAAGCCAGACTTATTGAGTCTATTGTTCAAAGCAGCACAGAGAGTAAATCCAATCGAGCCAGTTTAGGGGTCCTGAATCTGAGATAATCTTGGTTTTACAGCCTTATTACAATCTCTTGTGGCAGGTACAAAATAATGTTACAGGTGTTAACTGAGAGCATGTGAATTTTAAAATCTCAATTCAGTCAAGAGCCTTGAATGACTCGAACAGGAATATTATTTGATTGTGCATGATGTACGGGGTGAATTTTTTGGTATCTCGATTTCCTTTTGCTTTTCTTAATGGCTTTTCTACAGTCATCATTACTATAAATTATTAACACATTTTGCGAGCTGCAAATGCGATTCTACATTTATTGACTAATTTTAAAACAAAATAAATTATTCCTGGTGATTGTTTGGCACTAAAAGACATGAAATTTGGAGTGATTTTGCACATTAGTATAGGTTATGACCAGCAGCCACGTTGAAATTATGAAAAAAAGAAAAATTAAAACAAAGGGAATAATTTTATGGGGTGTGCTGGCAGGTGGGCCCGTAATATTAGCGGAGAAACACATGCCATGGTTCACTGTGGTGCACTTTCTACAGCTGTGTTTCTTCCACAGCTGTTTCTGCTCTCAGATTGAAGAATGTTTCCATGACAATCCAAAGATAATAAGGCAATCGGAATGCATTATGTTCAGTTTCTTGGCATATAAAGAATTTAAATGATGGCATTTAGGTGAAAATGGCCTTAATACATTGTCTCGCATTGTTCCTTGTTCTCACAGTCTATGAATTCAATAAATATTTTAATTTATTACAAGTGTTCAAGATGACTTTTTAAACTTCTGATGTTGATTTATTTATTTATTATTACTTTGGCAAAGGGGGAATACAAAACAAAAATCCTAAAGTATTGAGGAAACTCTTTTAATATTGTAATTTTTTCTGTTACCTTATTTATTGTCATATTGTTAGATATCTTATAAGGCTGTAGGTTGTGATTTTGCATCTGTTTCTGAAGTGCAAACAGGCAATAAACGTTGTGGCTTCCTGTCCATGTGTCAAGTTTCGCTCCTATGCTAGTCGTAAATGAAAGAGTTTTCTGTTTGCTCAGCTGAGATACATCATAGCAAGTACATCGTCTTGGTTGAATGACAATAATTCATGTTTTTAAAAATACAATTAAGAAAAGAACCTGGAAACCTTTGAAAAAAAAATGTGTTATATATCTAATCTACAGAATAATTGTTCCAAGACTATTGGAAAGAAACATACATCTAATAAAATGTATATTTTTTATTTTATATCAGACATTTTATCAAAATCTTACAAATTAATTTTTAAATATTTAAAGAATAAAACACAGAGCATCAACCCACACAAAGGAGTTTTTAACTAAACAGATCACATTCTCCTGCAACAGGTGTTAGCTGAGTGAACCTTATTAAGAAATAAAATGATGAGATGTGAGGATGATGTGACACATAGGGCTTACTTAGTATCTGCCTTTGTGATTCTGATATGTTTCTTCCTGTTCCAAAAGGATTCATAAACGGCCAGCACTGGTTATGAACTGTAAAGAGAGAATATGCTAACTTCGTACCTTTAATGCAATTAAAAACAAAATCACAAGCAGCATGTCGAACACAAACATGTAAAGTGACTTACAGTTACAAGTCCTCCACAGTCCAGAATGTGAGCTCAGAGACTCAGATGAGCTGTTTTCTCTCTTAGAAGTGTCAATGATGTACCAAAAATCGGTTCCAATTGCCAGAACGAGACCAACAAAGCTGAGGACACCAAAGGTGGCCACAAAACTGGCCAAACATGTGAAAGTGATTTTCATTTTGTCTGAATATAGTGTTTGAAGAGAAACCCTCCTTCTTTAGTGCTTTGCGTGTTCTTCTTTCCCTCAGCGCTGCCCTTCTGGAAGCCACTCGCTGGATGCTGTGCTGTTTATCTATTAACTGCTACAGCAGGGCGATTTTACCAAAAGAGGGCAGTATGGTCCACTCTCTCCCTCTCTCCCTCTCTCTGGTTGGCTTTGGACTGTTACAGATAAATACCACTGGTTATTAAAAACCACAAAGCATGATTAGTCATAGTCGTAATTGCTACAGATCCTATCATTACTCCTCTCTTATTAGTATGCAAACCTTTGTTTGTTTGTATCAGATGATTACTACAGGGACCTCTAAATTAATATGATTGTAAATATTTCAGCTTACCACTCCAGTCAGTTGACATGTTTATGTTCTTGTACGATCAAACAATGGACAGTGAATGAACAGTGCTCTCTATCGACAAACTCTTTGTAATAATATTAATAATAAACAATAGTTTCAGCATTTTTAAACATGTTTGGAAAGAATAGTAGCATAGTACGAGTTAAAGTTTTAACAGCAATTGTTGTTGTTTTATTAGTGGAAATAATAACTTGCGAAAACACTTAATAATAATTAATATTGTTTTGTTAATAAATGTGCCAAATATTAAAATTAAATAATTAAACAGCAAAGTGGACACAGGCCTATGGGAAATTCATATGTATTGTATATTTAATATTAATAATAAATTATTATTATCAGTTAAATAGCATAAAAATAAATATTATTTTACAAATACAAATATTTCTTATTAATATAGTATTCATACCATATACCTGTGTGTCATGCGCTTTCTACATTGGAACTGTTTTTACAGCGGTCTTACGCACACGGTCTGCTTTTTATGTAACACTCATGCAAGTCTAACCTCTCGTAAGCTGCCATATAACCTACAGTCTTTGGGGTATCCTACCATATCGTTACGCTCATATTTTAGAATGAGTCAATACTCGTCAGCTACGCGGTAAATATTGGCAGATAAGTTCTTTGCCCCAGAGCTGATTACTACTACGAGGTACAAAGATACTGCAGACTAACGTGTGTGAGTCTAGTGAGCTGCCTAAGTTACCTAGAGTAGACGGGGTAACGTTATTAAACTTTCTAAAACAAAGTTGTGACTTCCAGTGAGCTGACTTCCGTTACCACGTTTAAGTGCTGAAGTATTTTCTCTGTTTAGCTGGGGAAAAGTTTACAGGGAACGAGCAGAAAGAAGTGGCTTTTGAGTTACAGGGAAGCGTAGCTCACGCCCACTTCAATGTATTTATAATCGGACAAGATTACAATAACTTTCAGTCGTTCCCCGCCAAAAAAAAGCGTTCAGGTTCAAAATGTCTTACACTTAACCTAGAAAAATTCTCTCTTAGTTTCCCAATCTATGCAAAATGCCAGATTTATCATAATTTATCTTAAGTGCGTATGGACGTCGTAATGCATTTAAGAAGGACGGTGAAGTGAATATGAATGAAATTGCTCTATTCCCCAGAGCTGCGTCCTTGATAGAGTGTCATGCAGACTTGGCCATGGACCAGGTCACATTTAGAAGTGACACTGTTCTATCTGATGTGCATCTGCTGTTACCAAACGCTTGCCATCTCATGAAGAGACTTAACAGCGTAGGACAGCCAGGTAAGGAGAGCTGGCAGGCACCTGTGTGTGTTTGAAATAAATACTAATTGCTTACTGCAGGGCTTTTATTCAATTTGACCTTGTTACTAAATCATTGTATTGATGTTATCGATAATATTGATAATATCTTCTTTTATGTTCCATAGTTTATGTTAGGCCATTGTAGTCTAAACGTTTGTCTAATTAATTTTTTTTTCCTGAATACAAATATCAAATATTTCTGATTTGTAATTTATACTTGATACTTCTCAAGTAACACAATCTTAACAACAAATCTTTTGTGGGTATTTTCACTGTCAAATTTATTTTGTGATTAATTGCAAGTAATAAGATTAATTAGAGTAAAAATGTAATCAACTGACAGCATATATATATATATATATATATATATATATATATATATATATAATGTGTATTTCTGTTACTGGACACTGGCGTGTTTACAAATGACATAATTTCAAAGCAGTGCTCCATATTAAACATTTGAGAGTTTGTCATTAGCAGCTGTAACCTTTTGTGTTAATAGCCTTGGTCCCTGGCTGTTTGGTTTCCATGTGTGCCTTAAGTACTTATAAAATGGCTGTCAACCATTCCCAGTATACACAGGTTTGACCTTTAGATGGCTATTATCCTGTAAATGACCAGCAGACAGTCATTTGTGATTTAGTTTTACTCTTCTACAGTATCTATCTATCTATCTGTATCCCTCTCTCTGTCTGTCTCTCTCTATATATATATGTGTGTGTGTATATATATAGCTCTGGAAATAATAAAAGACCACTTTAATTTTAGCAATTTACTCCCAAATCAGTATCTCTCTGAGTATGACAAGCATTTCATGCCATGTCCTTGTTTTTCTACACAAACATACTTCATTCTGTTTATTGAGGTAATTATTTGGTGAGCACCTGAATCCAATTGTATTTAATGGGTAAAGTATAAAAAGCACTGCTATAATCAACACTATCCTCTTGCAGTGTGACCAGTAGGATGGTAAAAAATTCTAGAAGTCTTTCAAAAGTAATTAGAAATTGAAAAATAAACACTAAACATGCCAAAAACAGTGAAAAGAAAGGTTTT